>CM039136.1:18443574-18791074 GCA_022036555.1 Microstegium vimineum | reverse complement strand
AAAGTGTCGCGGGGTCCACCGCCATGGGGGAGGCGACCACCGGGAGGGAGGGGGGTCCGCCGCCGCGCGCGAGGAAGGAAGAGCGAGCACCGAGGTTCCCCGCCATGGGGGAGGCGAGCATCAGGGAGGGGGAACAGCCGCCGCGGAGGAGCACCGCCGTGCGATTTCGGCAACCCTTCGGGTATAGTGGCGGCGGCGAGGAGAAGATGGAGGGAGCGGGCGGCTGCGCCTACTTATATAGGGAGACATTAACCGTGGCAGTTGCTCTAATACAACCGTCATGGTTAATATTAACCATGGCGGTTGTATTAGAGCAACCGCCACGGTTAATGTAGAGTGTAGAAGGCAGTAGCAGAGGGTGGTAGAGAGTAGTATGAGGGTAGTAGATGGTAGTATGAGGTACTAGAGGGTAGTAGGAGTAGTAGAGAGCAGTAGTAGTTTATAGTAGTAAGAGTAGTGGATGTAGTAGAGTAGTAGTAGAGTACTAGTGTGTAGTTGAGAGTAGAATGAGTAGTTGTAGAGTAGTAGAGAGTAGTATGAGACGTAGTAGTAGAGTAGTAGAGAGTAGTAGTAGAGTGTAGTAGAGAGTAGTAGTAGAGTAGTAGTATAGTAGTAGAGAGTAGTATGAGACATAGTAGTAGAGTAGTAGAGAGTAGTAGTAGTGTATAGTAAAGAGTAGTATGAGTAGTAGTAGAGTAGTAGAGTGTAGTAGAGAGTAGTAGTAGAGTAGTAGTATAGTAGTAGAGAGTAGTATAAGTAGTAGTAGAGTAGTAGTATGAGTAAAGTAGTAGAGAGTAGTAGAGTAGTAGTAGTAGTAGAGTAGTAGTATGAGTAAAGTAGAGTGTAGTAGAGAGTAGTATGCATAGTAGTAAAGTAGTAGAGTGTAGTAGAGTACATTATTAATGAATAAGTGAGTACATTATTACATATAGGTGTGAAAAACATAAAAGTTCTTGGTCGTTAATCAATAAATACATTATTACACACATATATATCATTTTGCTGGAAGTGATCCTATAATGGTCTTCTTCTCGCTGTCGGGGCGGAACCAGGGCTTCATCTTGGTCTTGTTGATGCGGTTCTCGACGATCTTGATCTTGCGTGGATGATTGGTAAAGAGCAAGAGCTCTTGGTAGTTGTTGTATTCTTCGAGACTCTGGACTCCATCGGCTCCAATGATCCTTTGCTTTCCTGACACAACCACATGCTTGTTGGAATCTCTGGCTTCTTGTAGTAGGCTACCTGCGCGACGCAGTTTGCGAGTACCCACTCATCATCTTTGTATCTGACCCTTTGTAGGTCAACGGTGGTTAGTCCATATTCGTCTATCTCAACTCCCTTCGGGTTGGCCCAATTGCACCGACAGATGGGTATCTCAAGGTCACCGTCGTAGTCAAGTTCCCATATCTCACCGATTTGCCCGTAGAATAACTTCATCTGCATTGTCACCTCGTCAAAGCCCTCATATCAAATACCATTGTTCTGTGCCGCGCTCTTCTTGTCCTTCTCTTTCATGTGAAACCTGTATCCATTTATGTCATACCCTTGCCACGTGGTGATTTGGCTGGACGGTCCGGATGCAAGCCTAGATTCTTCAGTGCTTCCGTCGGTGGGGATGTCCTGCTTTTGGATCCACGTCGTGAACTTCATCTTGTGTTGTCTCTGTACCCACGCCTCTGTGCGACCGGCCGCAGTTTGGCGAATCTCGTTCAGGTGCTGCTCGACCCACTATTCCATCGACACCAACTGATTAAGGACGGCGTGATGGGCTTCTTGCAAGATTTCCTCGTCTATATCAGTGCGTACTTTCCTTCCCCTGCACCCCATACCCGTTGTTCTACCTTCGTGCAGGTGGACGGGCATCCCAATAGCATTTCCATCTCGGATGTATCTCGTGCAACAGTTAACGGCCTCCTCCGTTGTGTATGCCTCGATCATGGAGCCCTTTGGGTAAGCACGGTTATGAACGTATCTGCTAAGGGTGGACATGAACCACTCATACGTCCACATCTGGTGCAAGTAGATAGGACCAAGTTCTTCTATCTGATCCACCATGTGCATCATTAGGTGTGGCATAATATCAAAGAAAGAAGGTGGGAAACACATCTCAAGCTGGCAAAGAGTCTCTGCGATAAACTCTCTTAAGGCAGGTAGGTCAGCTTCATCGATGACCTTCTGTGTGATGCGGTTAAAGAAATAGGACATGCGTGTGATGACCATCTTCACGTACTCTGGACCGATAACCTTTATCACAATAGGAAGGAACACAGTCAGCATTATGTGGCAGTCATGGGAGTTGAAGTTGGTCATTGTCAGGTCTTTCATCGAGATCAGACTCTTGATGTTGGAAGAGAAACCGGTCGGGACCTTTACATCCCTAAGCCACTTGCAGAAAGCCCTCCTCTCATCCCGTGTGAGGTTGTAGCTCACGCCTAGAAGGTCAACTTTATTTCCACTTTGTCCCGCCGGTGTTGGGTGGATTTCGTGCCTGATCTTCTGTTTCACAAGGTCCATACGTGACTTGAGACCATCTTTTGTCTTAGTCTTCATGTCCAGGAGGACCCCGATCGTGCTCTTGAAGACATTTTTCTCTAGGTGCATACAGTTGATGGTATGCAGTGTATTGAAAAACTTCCAGTATGGCAGGAACTTGAAGAAACATGACTTCTTCTTGAATGAAACCTTCAAGGTAGGTGCTTCCTCGTCCACGTCATCCCGCTTTCTCTTCTTCCTTGGTTTATTCTGCCCATCTTCGTCCTCTTTCTTCTTCTTTCCAAACTCGAAGTTAATGTCCTTCACAATATCAAACACCTTTGGCCCGTAGCTCGTCCTCTCCGGCTCAGTCTATGGCTCGGCCTGGTTATCGAAGAACTGATTCATCGAAGAATGACGGTACGTGTGCTTCTTGTGGAGGAATCTTCTATGATTCATATACACCGTCTTCTGGGATCCACTAAGATAAGTGGAGCAGGTACCATCAATGCATACTACGCAACCAGTCTTCCCTTTAATCTATCCCGATAGTGAAAAATGACCAGGGTAGTCGGTGATGGTGACACAAATGATGGCTTTTAGAGTGAACTCCTTCTTTAGGACACATCCATCATCCTGACCCCTTCCACCCATAGTTTCTGCATATCCTCCATCAACGTAGTATAGTAGTAGAGAGTAGTATGAGACATAGTAGTAGAGTAGTAGAGAGTAGTAGTAGTGTATAGTAAAGAGTAGTATGAGTAGTAGTAGAGTAGTAGAGTGTAGTAGAGAGTAGTAGTAGAGTAGTAGTATAGTAGTAGAGAGTAGTATAAGTAGTAGTAGAGTAGTAGTATGAGTAAAGTAGTAGAGAGTAGTAGAGTAGTAGTAGTAGTAGAGTAGTAGTATGAGTAAAGTAGAGTGTAGTAGAGAGTAGTATGCATAGTAGTAAAGTAGTAGAGTGTAGTAGAGTACATTATTAATGAATAAGTGAGTACATTATTACATATAGGTGTGAAAAACATAAAAGTTCTTGGTCGTTAATCAATAAATACATTATTACACACATATATATCATTTTGCTGGAAGTGATCCTATAATGGTCTTCTTCTCGCTGTCGGGGCGGAACCAGGGCTTCATCTTGGTCTTGTTGATGCGGTTCTCGACGATCTTGATCTTGCGTGGATGATTGGTAAAGAGCAAGAGCTCTTGGTAGTTGTTGTATTCTTCGAGACTCTGGACTCCATCGGCTCCAATGATCCTTTGCTTTCCTGACACAACCACATGCTTGTTGGAATCTCTGGCTTCTTGTAGTAGGCTACCTGCGCGACGCAGTTTGCGAGTACCCACTCATCATCTTTGTATCTGACCCTTTGTAGGTCAACGGTGGTTAGTCCATATTCGTCTATCTCAACTCCCTTCGGGTTGGCCCAATTGCACCGACAGATGGGTATCTCAAGGTCACCGTCGTAGTCAAGTTCCCATATCTCACCGATTTGCCCGTAGAATAACTTCATCTGCATTGTCACCTCGTCAAAGCCCTCATATCAAATACCATTGTTCTGTGCCGCGCTCTTCTTGTCCTTCTCTTTCATGTGAAACCTGTATCCATTTATGTCATACCCTTGCCACGTGGTGATTTGGCTGGACGGTCCGGATGCAAGCCTAGATTCTTCAGTGCTTCCGTCGGTGGGGATGTCCTGCTTTTGGATCCACGTCGTGAACTTCATCTTGTGTTGTCTCTGTACCCACGCCTCTGTGCGACCGGCCGCAGTTTGGCGAATCTCGTTCAGGTGCTGCTCGACCCACTATTCCATCGACACCAACTGATTAAGGACGGCGTGATGGGCTTCTTGCAAGATTTCCTCGTCTATATCAGTGCGTACTTTCCTTCCCCTGCACCCCATACCCGTTGTTCTACCTTCGTGCAGGTGGACGGGCATCCCAATAGCATTTCCATCTCGGATGTATCTCGTGCAACAGTTAACGGCCTCCTCCGTTGTGTATGCCTCGATCATGGAGCCCTTTGGGTAAGCACGGTTATGAACGTATCTGCTAAGGGTGGACATGAACCACTCATACGTCCACATCTGGTGCAAGTAGATAGGACCAAGTTCTTCTATCTGATCCACCATGTGCATCATTAGGTGTGGCATAATATCAAAGAAAGAAGGTGGGAAACACATCTCAAGCTGGCAAAGAGTCTCTGCGATAAACTCTCTTAAGGCAGGTAGGTCAGCTTCATCGATGACCTTCTGTGTGATGCGGTTAAAGAAATAGGACATGCGTGTGATGACCATCTTCACGTACTCTGGACCGATAACCTTTATCACAATAGGAAGGAACACAGTCAGCATTATGTGGCAGTCATGGGAGTTGAAGTTGGTCATTGTCAGGTCTTTCATCGAGATCAGACTCTTGATGTTGGAAGAGAAACCGGTCGGGACCTTTACATCCCTAAGCCACTTGCAGAAAGCCCTCCTCTCATCCCGTGTGAGGTTGTAGCTCACGCCTAGAAGGTCAACTTTATTTCCACTTTGTCCCGCCGGTGTTGGGTGGATTTCGTGCCTGATCTTCTGTTTCACAAGGTCCATACGTGACTTGAGACCATCTTTTGTCTTAGTCTTCATGTCCAGGAGGACCCCGATCGTGCTCTTGAAGACATTTTTCTCTAGGTGCATACAGTTGATGGTATGCAGTGTATTGAAAAACTTCCAGTATGGCAGGAACTTGAAGAAACATGACTTCTTCTTGAATGAAACCTTCAAGGTAGGTGCTTCCTCGTCCACGTCATCCCGCTTTCTCTTCTTCCTTGGTTTATTCTGCCCATCTTCGTCCTCTTTCTTCTTCTTTCCAAACTCGAAGTTAATGTCCTTCACAATATCAAACACCTTTGGCCCGTAGCTCGTCCTCTCCGGCTCAGTCTATGGCTCGGCCTGGTTATCGAAGAACTGATTCATCGAAGAATGACGGTACGTGTGCTTCTTGTGGAGGAATCTTCTATGATTCATATACACCGTCTTCTGGGATCCACTAAGATAAGTGGAGCAGGTACCATCAATGCATACTACGCAACCAGTCTTCCCTTTAATCTATCCCGATAGTGAAAAATGACCAGGGTAGTCGGTGATGGTGACACAAATGATGGCTTTTAGAGTGAACTCCTTCTTTAGGGACACATCCATCATCCTGACCCCTTCCACCCATAGTTTCTGCATATCCTCCATCAACGGCTCTAGGAACACGTCTATATAGTTGTCGGGCTGCCTCGGTCCTGAGATAAGCATTGACAGTAGAAGATACTTGCGCTTCTGACATAGGGCGGAGGTAGGTTATATATGGTGAGGGTGACTGGCCAGGTGTTGTGCGTGCTGCTGAGGTCATCAAATGGATTCATCCCATCCGTACTCAGCCCGAACCTCACATTCCTCGGCTCATCCCCAAACTCCTTCGCGAACATGGCATCGAACCGCTTCCAATGCTTACCATCGGAGGGGTGTCGCAGCTTGCCATCGCCCTTGATACGCTCAGGTGATGCATGTCAGGACATGAGCTGGGCATCCTCTGGGTTCCCGAATAACGCACGTAGCCGATCGATGATAGGAAGGTACCACACTGATAGGGCAGGACTTTTCCTCTATGTGTAACCCTCTTCTTCTTCGTCCTCAATAGGAGGCAAATTCTTCTTGCCTGTCTTCTTCTTCTTTGCTGATCTCGACGGTTTTTCCTCATCGTCCGCGTGACAACCGGTATTCTTCTTGTAGCGGCTCGTGCCGCAGTTTGGACAACTCTGTGCATTCTCATACTCACCCCGAAACAGAATACAGTGGTTAGGACATGCATGAAACTTTTGAAGCTTCGTCGCTACTGGCCTGATCAGCTTCTTCGCTCGATATGTATTGACGGGAACCCTATTACCCTCTGGTAGCGTTTCACCAATGATGTGTAAAATGTCATTGAAGCCTGTGTCGGTTATCCCATGGCGAGCCTTGTAGATCAGCATCTGGAGGACGAAATGCAACGTCATGCAATGCTTTGGACATTCACCGCCATCTGGGTAGAGGAGATCAATTGTTTCCTGTTTCATCTCCCTGAAATTCTCTAGCCACTTTGGATTACCAAATAGAACATCGCCATGGTCCTGACGGTTAGCAATCTCCTCAAGAAGCTCTGCATCCTTGGGCCGCAGCGTATCAATCATCGGGTCACCATTGTTGTCGTCCCCGGCGCCAGCAGCTTTGTCTTGGAGCAGATCGGCAATAGTGATGTAGTCGCGACGCTCATCATCAATGCTCGGTGTCGTGGTGGGTTGTTGGTGTTCTCCGTCGCCAGACTCAACTGTGGATGTCGTCGACGAGGTTCCCCCATGTTCATTGGCGACACTCGGCTCTTTCTCGCCGTGAAACTTCCACACAATGTACTTTGGATCCTTAATGAAACCATATCGTACAAGGTGTGATTGCACCACTGCATCTTTCTAGGCAAACCGATTCTTGCAGTCATTGCATGGACAAACCATGAGCTCCCGATCCAGACTGAGGCGATGCTTCTGTGCAACGGGCATGAACTTCTTCCTCACATTTTCTAGGAATCTCAGATCCATCCTCAATGTCTTGTACATCCACTCATCCTTGTGCTCCATAACCTTTCAAATGCACAAAATACTCAAATTAGCTTAGCATGCATGTGTGTAGCTCTATAGATCTACTATTCTCTCTCTCTCTCTAGATCTTGTTGAAAAAGCACAAAAATCATCCAAAAGAGAGAAAATCGAGTGTTAGAGAGTAAAGTCAACATCTTGCAGTGCCACCCTTCACCAAATCCAAGGGCAAAACCTCTCCAACATGTGTGTAGCTCTAGATCTCCTATTCTCTCTCCTCTCTATTGGATCTAGATGTAGATTAGGGAAAAGCACCCAAATCATAAAAAAAGAGAAAACCAAGTGTTGGAGAGTAAAAGTCAACCTTTTGCGGTGCCAAACCTGACCAAATCCAAGGGCAAAACCTCCCCCCTCAAAAAATGGTCAATTTGATGGTTTTGAGCTCAAAACCATCAAAAATGGAGAAGGATCCGCGGGAAGAAGAGAGGGGGCTGCTGTATTTATACTACAGGCATATCCATGGTGGTTTTCTTAACAATAACCGCCACACTTAATGATCTATTAACTGTGGTGGTTACGTAACAACAACCGCCATGGTTAATGCATTAACCGTGGCGGTTGTATAGCAGTAACTGCCACGGTTAATTGATTAACTGTACGGTTAATAGGCCATTAACCGTGGCGGTTATATTATAACAACCGCCATGGTTAATGCATTAATCGTGATGGTCGGGACCCCCAGCCGGTGGTCTTTCTGGCCACCTATTAACCGTGGCGGTTTAGGTGTTTAACCGCCACGGTTAATAAAAGCCAAGTTTTATGCAAAATCATTTATGTAGTAGTGGTAGTTTTTTCTAATTCTTAGAAGAATTTTTGTTTGAAAGCATGTGAACTTTTAAGGTGTGAAAGAATTGTAGCAACTCCTGATCCAAGTTTATTAGATAGCTTTGCTAGGGACTAGCAAAGAGGTAAGCATGGGGGTGCTTGTTGACGGTCGTTAGCATCAACTTTTAATACAATTCTAAACATAATAAATGGGTCAATCAAATATAAATAATAGAACTATAGGGGTTATCTAACAAATTCCACGAGTTTTGGTGTTTCGTTATTTTCCAAGGACTATTCAGGAAAAGCATACAAAGGAAAGCAAATCAGAGAAAATATAGAAGAAATCCTGCAGGGAAATAGTTTCCAATTTACTGAAGAAGGATCGGGAAGGCACCTGGAGGAAGCGGGACCGAGGCGGCGGCCAGGTGAGGCCGGCCGGCCCCACCCTATGTCAGTTGGCCTGGCCCTGGGCCCACCTGGGCCCCCCTTTTGGAAGGTTCCTCCACCGCCATAGAGGAGTCATCTCAACCGTACCTTAAGTCGGTTTGATCCAACGGCTGGCGTGCATACCCCCTAGAGGCATCTCATTATTCATTCAATCTCAATTAGTTCAATATAGGTCAGAGGTGTCCCCTGAATGGACAACGTCTCTAGTTATTAGTTCTTAGATCTAGATAATAGAGAGATGGGGAGCGAGGGAAGAGTTGTGGGGGAGGTGCCGGCCTGTCGGTGCTTCTTCCTCTACGTGTACTTCGGCAGGATCAAGCTCTTCCCGAGCTTGTTCCTGTGATATCTTCAGTAATCGACTTCCGATGTAAGTAAGATTTTGTTCATATTGTTCTTCTGGTTCATGGCTCTTTTGAGTGCTCTAGTCCTTTTGCATGCTTGGGTTAGAGTTTTATCGTAAGTGTAAGTGTGGTACTTAGACTTAAGGTAATCATGAATGTCCCCTGATATTCCGGACGGTGGTAGTCCACGTACTTGAAAGGTCCGTTGGTTCCTCTGTAGTCCACCTCATGTTATAGGGCTCGTAGGCTTATATAGTTATCTAAGTTGTGGCGTACTTAGTTGTGACCCTTCTAGGTAATGGCCTCTGATGAATCGTAGAAGACATATATCTTATCTAAATTATAATTATATGACCTAAGTATCCTCTCTATACTCCTATTATCGACCCTATTATCGACTCTATCCTTGATTACCAACCAAGTTATCTTTATTCTAGTCTTTACCTTATACCTTAGTTTATATACTAGTTTATATCTACCCCCTTTTGGTTAAATTACCCCGTAGTTGATCTCACATGTTTCCCTGTGGTAAATATAAATAACGATCCTGGAATACTCCCGATAAAATGCTACACTGATATTTTGTGCGCTTGACCATGTATCCACCATATATCCACCTATCGATACACATGCACATATTGACTTGATTGTTTGACTTGACTCTTTATGGATCTATTGTTTGACTTTACAATATATACAAAGTAAGTATGCTAACCTTGTTAAGTCTTTCCTATGAACTCCACTATATTTACTAGTACAGAAGGGCAAGACATTATTAATGCCTCAGTGAGATTCACAAATACGACATACATAAGAGACTTGAGGGTGTCAGACAATTAAGCTCTGAATTTTATTTCAAAAACTTTACAAAACCCAGAATTTTGGTAGAGTGAAGAGTTTAAGACATAGTGCCTAATTGGATTACTCTGTCTTTCGATTGCTCAAGACCCAAGTGATAGTTAAAGCCCCATGGTTAAAGGTAATATGGGTGAGTTCGAAAGTTAGAGTAGTTTTTTCTAATTCTTAGAAGAATGTTTGAAAGCATGTGAACTTTTAAGGTGTGAAAGCATTGTAGCAACTCCTGATCCAAGTTTATTGGAAAGGCTTTGCTAGGGACTAGCAAAGGGTAATCTTGGGCGGACTTGTTGATGGTCGTTAGCGTCAACTTTTAATATAATTATAAACATGATAATTGGATCAATCAAATATAATATCTAGAAATATAGGGCTTTAATTAATAATTTCCACGAGTTTTGGTGTTTCAATATTTTCTAGGGACTATTCCAGAAAACATATAAAGGAAAGCAAAACAGAGAAAATATCGGAATAAATCCGCGGGGAAATATTTTCTATCGGACTCAGGAAGGACCCAGAAGGCACCCGAAGGAAGTGGGGCCCGAGGGGCCCACCTAGAGGGGCGGCCGGCCAGGTGTGGGGCCGGGTGACCACCCCTGGGCCCGCTGACCGCCATCTTCTGGAAGCTTCCTCCACCACCTCTAAGGAGTCATCTATGACCTACGTTAAGTCGGTTTGATCCAACGGCCGACGTGCATCCCACCGGGCTATAAATAGGAGGGCATACCCCCTGGAGGCAATTCCATTCAATTCCATTCAATCTATCATCATGGAGCTTTAGAGGCGTCCCCCGAAAGGATGATCTCTCAACTCTAGAGAATTAGAGCTAGACTTTCCAATGTAGTAGATTAGATCTAGTTGGGAGTTAGGGAGAGCGGAGCTGTGGTCCGGTTCTGGAGGAGTCTTTAGGTATATCTTGTAAGACTTATGATTTAATATATTATCTTTTCTATTTACTTTATGCAAATTATCATTAGTTAATATAATTGTTATACCTTAGCATAGGATCTTCACTCGCATCGAGTGCTCTAGTTACCCTAGATAATTAGAGTAGTAATTAATAGTGTAGACGTGGTGTCTAGACCAGAGGTTACTTGAGATTGCACCCAGTCCCACAGATAGTTGTGGTAGCCCCAAGATCATGACAGTCCTGATGGCCTACGTATTCCACCACATTCGGATTGGTGTTTGTAGGACCATAGTCAGACCTTCCTAGCCCCCTTCTCATCTCTTTCTGTGGATAGGGGCTCCGATGTCCCGAAGTGCTATTGTGTGATTGCTATATTTATCCATCTCTTGTTATCATAGAACCAAAGTAATAGAGAAGTATTCAAGAACCTTGATCTCTCCTCTTATCCTCCCACTATTTCTATTTACTCATTTATCTTAGGATTCTCCTGTGTGATGATTGTTATCCTTTATTACTATTATATCATTTAACACTGGATTTTGGCACACTTAGGAAGATGACAGGTGGGCCAGTGCGCAGTAAATTTGCAGAGACAGGTGTTCGGAGCATTCGGCAAGTGTCCGTGCAGTCGGCTAATTTCCAAAGATTCGGCAAATGATTGTGCGATCGACTATTCTGAGGAAGGGCGGTTTTCCGTTGAAGAAGCGATAAAAGCGGCAAGCAAGAACCGATTGGGCAACAAAGACTGCGACAATTAAGGCAATAAAGGCTCCGAAGGAAATTAAAGTCAGGGATGTCATGTTTGTATTTTGTAACCGTGTCCTTTTAGGACTCATGTCATGACCAAGGTATAAATATAAACCCTTGGCCATTGTAAAAAGGGTTCACAACCAAATCAATACAACTGGCCTCGTGCCAACTTTGAGTCTTTTGTCGTGTCGTTGAGTTCTTCGAGAGGAGTAATCGATCCGTCGACCTCCGTACGTCCCGACAACCTTGTTATCATGTCTAGTATCATGCGGTGGATTTAGATGTTGATGCAAGTAGTCTTGTTTGTTTTCAATGATCGTGCGGCGGATCCTTGCTTGACAATCAAGAAGTCTTCGCTTATGTTTCATTTACGAGTAGATACCGTGCGGCAGGCGTTTGCTCGATATGCTTAGCAAAAGCAAGATAGTTATCGGCTTTATTAGATTTGGCAAGATCTAGTAGATTCATTAAGTTATCACGTGTTGCATGTTTTAGATATTTCATATATTTGTAACACTCTTTTGCCCAATCTAGATTGATACGGTTCGGCTCTGTTCTTTATTATAGATCTATTTATGCTTTAACAGTTATTGCTTTCATGTTGTCTCTACAAATAGATCTTACGTTCATAATAGCCGAATTAGTCTAATCTAGATTTCTACGTGTTGCGGGTTCGTGCATGTTAACCATGTTTAAGCTTTGATAAGGTTAGATATCGTGCGGCAGATACAAGCTCTAGATTAGTTTGATCGTGTTTGCTTACATGTTCCTTCATCATGGATCCCAACTCGGTTGGATTGCTGAGCTTGGTTACGCTTTAACTCATAGTTAATCATGATTCGTCCAAACGTACTTTTCTCATGCAAGCACGTTCGGCAATTAACGCTTTACATACTCTATGTTTGTTTTAGCCGAATGATCTATAAGACTTGTTAGCAGAGAGCTTCTATAGCTGTATGTCATCGTAAGTGGCTTCAGGGCCGTATATATGGAACTGTCTGGTCTCATCCAGCATGTTCCAGTTTTGTATCTAATGATTTTTATCCCTTGTTAGTTTGAGGTCAAACTGACTGGCACGTTTCCGGATTTCGAGACACCCGGGCACCCGATTGAAGCCACGCTTTCCGGCTTGCTGTGTGTGAGGCACAGTGCGCCACATTTTGTGTCAACACCCCTGCTTTAGTCTAGTTGGTTTATTAAGTTAGTAGATACATGATGGTAACTTATCAGATTCTTTAACCATTGTTTCCCTGTGGTAAAATATAAATAACGATTCTGGAATACTCCCGGTAAAATGCTACATTGATATTCTGTGCGCTTGCGTAAATCTTTCATATTCTCTTTGCACTTAACGAATGTCAACATCCCTTAGGTAGACTTCCGACCATATTTCATCAATAGTTGGCGCGCCATGTAGGAGGTGTGTGCCACAACTCCATGGCTCATCAAGCGGTCGCTTTCCCTAACTCCATGACCCTCCCAGCGCCCGGAACGACGCTCCAGATCGGATCTATGATCTGGACCATCGGCGACACCGTACCTGTCCCGGAGATTGCGGAACCCGCGTGACTTCCCACGCCAAGCCCCTCGCTGTTTGCCCGTCGCGCTACCGCGCTAGCACGCCGTGCACCTAGATCCGTCACTTGATCGACGCCAACAACCCCACCAACGACAACATCGCGGACTACATCAACCTCATGGAGGACACAGGGTGTCGATTTGCCCGACCACCACGGTCGTCACCCGCGTCGTTCCCTTTTCCCGACGGAGGTGACCACCACGACAACAGCCTCCCGCTACCCGCGGTTCGATGTATGCACATCCGCTGTCACGCGTCATCGTCAGGGCCCATTCATGCAAACATCCTGACCGCAAGCCGCTAGTCGCGCTTTATCGTGGATGCCCAATGGGCTCCACAACCAGGCGTCCAGCACCTAGCGCTAGGTGCTCTGGTAGCTCCCCGACCAGGTTCACTGCCTCTACCCTGGCTGACAGCCTTCGACCAGGTCCTTCGACCAGGTCCTTCGACCAGGTCTCACCGGCCCCCGTCGTCAGCACGGTCGTCATCTCCGGGATCTCCAGTGACTCCACGCGAGCCGCATCTCCCGACGACATGGTCTCCGCGACCTCCACATCTGCTTTGCCATCGCCCATGGGTCTGTGACGAACGTCTCTTCTGGATCTTTGAGCGACCTTCCACCGTTCCCGCCCAATTTTTGGGGTATGATCTTCCAAGTCTCCGTTGATAGCGTCCCGTGCGTCAACAAAACAGACGACAAACGTGCCGCCCGAGAGAAGCACAACGCCAATCGTGCTCGTCGTTGTGACCATGAGCGCCACAACTAGGAACGGCGCGACCAGGATCAAGATCGTTCTTCGTGCCACAATGTAGACCAAGAATTCGACAGGGTTGTCAACATCTAGGTCTACAAAAATCCAAGCGTCAATCTGGCAGTGGCTTCTATCGAGCTGGGGAAGCTCCCTATTTCCCCAAAAATTGAGAATATTGTCGCCCGCATCAAGGCCACCGTAGTACAAGTCAATGACAAGGGTGTACCACCTGAGTTCCTTGACCAGGCGGATAGCAGGAATCGGTGGCAGAGCCCTTCCTGCTCCAACAGAGCGGCGTCTCCACCACACATTGATCAGGAGTTCGAGCAGCCCCATCGCAATCGAGCCCCCGCACCGGCACCAGGAGCTGTGGCGGGACCTCATCCTTTCTCCGCACATCTTTGTGCCATCGAGTGGCCCTAGAACTTCAGGATCACCTCGGTAGAGAAGTACAACGGCAAGGCCAACCCCGTGTTGTGGCTGACCACATACAAGACTGCTATCCAAGCCGCTAGTGGGGGGCAAGATGTGATGGCAAAATATCTACTGGTGATGCTCTCCACTTCGGCGAACAGCTGGCTCCATAAGCTCGCTGAGGACTCTATCGACACCTAGGAGCAACTCAAGACGATTTACATCAAAACCTACAATGCCACCTACGACAGGCCCGGGACCCGCTACGACCAAGAGAACGTCCGCCAGGGCCATAGCGAAAGCCTCTGGGAGTATATCCGGAGTTTCTGCAACACGCGGCTAACGATCCCAGAGATTGCTGATGCAGAGGCTATCTCCATCTTCTCCAATGGCCTCCGCAACGATGAGCTCCGCAACAAGCTGGTCCGTAAGAAGGTCACGACCATAGAGGAACTGATGACCATCGCAAACTCCTGTGCTGACGCTAATGATGTCGTCCACAGCCATGACGATAGATGACACCGCTCTCGCTCTCCGAGATGATCTCGTGATGATGACCGCCGCTCCGACCACCGAGACGTAGGGCATGATTACCGCCATGATGACCAGGAGCATGGCCACCGCGACAACAGGGATCAACACCCTCACAACCCGGAGCCATTTTGCCAAAGACCCGATCATCGACGCAACAACCACTACGTCGCTAGCACAAATACTCGCCCAAGACGCTCATACGACGACGCCTGCAAAAAGATCCTCGACGACCCCTGCCCTCTCCACAAACTCCAAGCATTCCAGGCACGAGTGTGACATCCTCGAGTCAGCCATGCAAGGGAAGAATGATGTGAAACGCCCGCATGATGAAGACGACAAGGACAAAGACCCGGAGCCCCCGGAACCGGCATTCAGGCCGGTCGTACAAACTTTCTCCATTTTTGGGGGAAGGATAGTCGTGGAGAATGAGAAGAGGCATCGCCAAGTCCTCAAGGATGTCTTCTTCGTCAGCGCCATCAAGGATGACCTAGCTAACGCTCGCTACCTCGAATGGTCGGAACGCCTCATCACCTTCACTAGGGACGACTAGTCACTACCAGAATGCGGAATTACCTTGGCGGCCAAGAATTTCCTTGAGTGCCAAAATGAAACCGCCAAGGAAAAAAGGATAGTTTCCTTGGTGGTGCTATTGAACTCTCAAAGAAACATATATTCCTTGGAGGTTGAAGAAAACCGCCAAGAAATATGGGTGTTTCCTTGGCGGTTTTGAAGCACCTCCAAAGAAATTACTCATTTCCTTGAGTGTAATTCTAAACAACCAAGAAAACTACCATTACCTTGAGTGTTATTCATAATCGCCAAGAAAAATACCTGTTTCCTTGGCTGTTATTCTAAACCGTCAAATAAATTATCATTTCCTTGGGTGTTATTGAATTTTCTTGGAGGTTGACACCCAATGAAATGTTTGACATATATTTTGGTGACTTCGATAGAAAAAATAATAATATCTTAACAATATCTAAAAATCCTAAAATTTTACATGAGATCATAATATGGTTGTATTTTTTTGCTATAAATTTTTCAAATCATATTAACAAAGTTGGAGCATACATTATTCACAAATGCCTACATCTCTTATTCATGTAATTACATAACTATGTGAAAGATGTATCTATTTGTTAACAATGTATAGTGTCACTTTGTTTGAATCATTTTACTTTTTTTAATGAAAATATCGTACACCAAAACCATGTTATCATGTAAGTTCATAAATTTTTCAAACAAAGTTTAGATATTATTATAATTATACTATGGTAATCTAGATAGAACTATGAATTATTCCTAGCAAACAAATGATATTTTATGTGTAACTCTAAGATATTGGCTTAAATGAAATGTATGACCCAAAATATATATTTATGATTTTTTTGGATCTAATTAGAGCTACATGTAGTTCAATTTGGAATTACTTTTAACAAGCACGTAGAAATTCATTTAAACTATAGAAATAGTAAATCTATTAAAAAGATTCTGAAATTCCTAAGAAACAACATATATATAGGTTGTTGCTTGTAAATAATTTTTACGATTGTAAAAGACATTTTTATCTTGATTCACATGGTGCCTTATCTATTTATTACTCCATTAACAGAAAAAGTAATAAAACTATTATTATACAGTAAAGGCCAAAGCAATTTTTATTTTTAATTTGGCCCATGAGTGATTCGACCCATGTCAGCCCATGTCAGAGCAAACCACACTTTTCACCGTTGGATCGACTTCGAACGGCTGAGATACACAAAATGCCAAATGAATCCCACGCTCAGCTCTCTTCCCGCAGTCGAAACCCTAGTGCCCTCGCTCTCTGCACGCAGTCCCCCCACATCCACAACTTCTTCACCCCTCCTCTGGCGGCGCGAGCAAGTAGGAGATGAGTTCCCCAGCGGCGCTCCCCTCCAACGGTGCGGGCACCCCCTTCCTCCGACGGCATGGCTGGCTGGCTGCGGCCCCCTCCAGTGGCACTACCCTCCGCGGCGCTACCCTGCGACGGTGCAGGCTGCCCCCGCCTGCGCATCGCCGCTCACGACCTCAGCCCGTGCGTCCTCCGCAGATCAGGCACTAATGGTCGCAGATCTGAGGAGGAGGAGGAGGCCGGGGAGAAGAACGGGAAGCCACAGGTCACCCGCGCGGAGGCGTTCTCCCGCGCCGCCGGGAGAAGTAGATGCCGCCTGCTCCGCAGCCATCTTCCCCAAGTCGCCTCCTAAGGTCTTCCGTCAAGGTACAGCATTCCTCCCTCAAACAGGAAAACAGGTACCTCATTGATTCCTCTGCTCTGTATTTTTCTACTTGCTTCTAGTCTGTTCTCTCGAGCAAGCAGCAGCATGCCAATTTGTTTATATTTGTTTTGCTTAAGCGTACGACTGGCATTGAAAAGATTAGATGGACCAACGACTATCTGAGGCAGCACTGCGTTTGAATCCAAACAAGTATTTTGATGTCAGTTTAGGTGTTTTACATATTTTGGTTTTTTCAATTAGGTTGTGATGTGGTAATTTCTATAGTTGTGTGCACTGGAAAATTTAGAAGACATGCACAGTAATGTTGTCGATACTATTGATTGGGAGGTGCAGTAGTGGTTCTGACCTTCCCATTATTGTGCACCTAGAAGCATTTGGGCTATGAGCTGGTGAGTCCGACTGTATTTTGTAGAATTTAGACTGCTATGAGCATTTGGACCAATATTTTGTAGAATCTAGACTGCTATCTTTCATGCTTTGTAGAATTTAGACTGCTATCTTTCATATTTTATAGAATTTAGACTGCTATCTTTCAGAGGCACGCTACTGAGTCTGACTGTAATCCTCCTACCAAAAGTGGCTGCCAACCAATAGGAATTTTTAAATTATGAATAGGGATTGTGCGTTATGAAATAGATGTGTGATTTAATATTTCAATGCTAGGAATTTGGTCATTTGCATAGCTTAGCATGAAATCTGAGCATGGTAACCACTTTGACTGTAAAAGTATAAGTTAGAGGTTTCTAGGAGAAAGGCTTATAGCTTTGAGGTTGCGGAACTTTTTTTACCTTGAGAAATACCCTGTTATGGTAGCTTCTTCAGAAAGGAACTAGAGGGTCTGTTGTTGTCTTCTTCACTGAAGTTAGATTATTACAAATAATGTCCTGTCATGTAGTTGAAGGAAGGATGCATGTTGTCCCTCATTGTTGTGGCCCCGTGTTTGGGTCAATTGTTACAGCAGCTAGAAATGGACCATTTGATATGATCATAATATTGTTGCAGCAACCATTTTGAGGTTGTTTTAGTTTAATGATATTAACTGTATTGAAAAATTGCTGATCTAACTCTTGATTTCAATCACAAATCCTTTCGAGTGTCAATTCTATTCTCTTCTTTATCTATGAGCTAGAACTGATAGAATGCATGCGTGCTAATACATTTCATTTTGATATAGGAATTTATCAAAGTCAATTATGTATTGTAGATACTAAATCTGGTTCCTCATGGATCTTCAAAATGGGCTTATGGTTGGTGGTGTTTTTTTGACATGTTTGCTTCTGCAAGAAAGTTGAGGGACCTGGAGCACAAGATTAAAGGGGGTACATGACCACAAACCTAGTATGTTACTAAGTTTAGCTTAGGATATTAGCTCCAAGTGGCATCAATCAGTATAGGACATTAGCTCAAAGTCCTTCATTCATCTCCATTGTACAGCTACAATGGTACTAAGTTTGTATCGACCTGAATATATGTATATTGTGTGATTATTTCTCAGGTACTCTTCAAATGCAAACCCATTTTGGACCAAAGACACTGTTATATAATTCTTCTCAAGATTTAGACTATGTACTACTACTATTGTTCTTCTCTTGTGCATAGGAGAATCCTAGTCGGACAAGCTTGTTTAGATACATAACATATGCCCCAATGGGTTCTTTAATCACACTTGAAGCATATGAACTGTCCAGTACTAAGTTTGCCACATTAATCTGTGAAAACCATCTTAAATTAGATACTACGGAATCACCTTAAATTGCTACTAGCTAACAGACCAACACTGCAGCATAACATAATTATATAGAACTGTATGTTAGATTGCTAACTCTAGTTCCTAAACCAGTTAACAAATTTGTTGGAAGATCTTCTCATGAGGATGCTGGTACCGACCTGTTGATAGGAAGCCATCGAATTATCTTATGAAGTGCATGCTAGCTTTGATTGCTTTTGGACTAAAATGTTTATTGTTGTACAACCTGATGACTACAATTGCTAGTTTTTATAACCAGCTATATGCTTGTATGTTGGCTTGATGTTAACAAGCTAGTAAATGATTACATATGTACTCATTTGATTTAAATGAATGAGAGTATGATTAATGTGCCCATTTGTGTATGTCATTCAAAATATGTACAATATAATTTTAATATTGTTTTGGTTCTGAATGTTTGGTCCAATGTACATAGTTTCAAATACAGATGGTTTGTTTTTTACCTATTTAATTGAGGTCAGCGGACCATTAGTTGCTAAAACTTCTTATTGTGATGAACTGGTGGTCGCTAAAAGGTCTAACATCTTGTCGGTTGTGTAAAGGTGGACCGTCGAATGGTCCGTTGCTAAAGATGATGTTCGTCGTTGTATACATACAATGACGGCTTCATCAGCAACCGTAAGGGCCCGTCACTATAGCCTTTAACAACGGACTGTCCATCGTTATACACCCCTTTAAACAACTTCAAGTTAGTCATTGTTTAAAGGTTGTGGTCTAGTTAATGCCCAAGTTTGAAAACATGAGTCCCGAAGCAATTACCACGTCTAATTGAAATATATAAATCTATTAATTAGGACCTTACATGGACCAAGATATGACCCTTTTGACAATTACTTCGGCCGTCATAAAATAAGTGATGCTTATGTTTATCTTTAAGTCAAATCATTTCAAGTTTCACTAAATATATAGAAAAGAACATCAATATCTAGACATCAAATAGGCATTATATGAAAATTTGTTTCATGATAATTCTAAATGATACTTATTGGTATCATAAACATTAATATTTTTTTATAAATTTTGTTAAACTTGAAATATTTTGCTTTAGGATAAACTTAAAAATCATTTATTTTGGAATGGAGAGAGTAATAATATCTATAAATAAAAAAAATATGCTATCATGATAATATTTTTCCGGATGAGTCTAATAGTAGAATCTTAGAGTAACTCCAAAAGACTTGGTAAAATTAGATGCTAAATTGTAAGATTTTAGCCATTATATAAAATAGAAAGCATATCTAAATTTAAAAACACATATAAAAGGCAGGACTCGTTAGAAAAATATGGACAGCGAGAATGGTAGGATACCAGCTGGAAAAAATGAAAAACAATACAGACAAGTCGTTGAATACTTTTTGGGAGCAAAATAGTTATAAATGGCTTCAAGAATACTAGAGTTGCTCTTATGCTTTTAATCTACTTATATTTCGGATGAAGATATTTTTTATTTATATATTCTAGTATTCAATAAATTTATTGCTAAAATATTTCTTACTCACGAGATAAGTGTTTGCACAAGGCTAGAAAACATAATCATAATAGTTGCGCGCATGCATGATGGGGGATTTCCATGGACGGTGGACAGGGTGATGGAATGATGTGCACTAGCAGTGGTGGCTCGCCGAAAAGGGCAGCCATCCATCAGCAGTCACCACATCGAGCACCAGCATCTGCGCATGCCAATAAAGCATTATTAACAACAAACTTAGATGGCGTAAAAATCCCCCCCCCCCCCCCCCCCCCTAAAGCACAGCCACCTGCACCCACGTCCTCCTGTGCTTTAGCCCGAGAGGAAAGCGGTTGCATGCATAATGATGGTTTGGAACACGCTTTAATCTTCCAAGTAGTGTGGGAGGACAGTTCTAGGGCAGTGCAGGATTGCAGCTGCAATCATACTAGTACGAGTACCATGCAATATCCATCAATGAGTGGAGTGGATGAACAGTGGCTTTGACGCTTTCTTCGTATTGCAATTGCAAGACATCACGGAGTAGTATTGAAATCGAGAGGGCTTGGCATGAGCTTAGCCTCGTTTACATCCAAAATCTTTACAGGTGTAAAGTACTATAACATTTCGTTTGTATTTGATAATTATTGTTCAATTATGGAGTAACTAAACTTAAAAGATTCATCTCATAAATTATAGATAATCTATATAATTAGTTATTTTTTTACCTATATTTAATACTCCATGTATGTATTCAAAAATTCTATATGACAGAAAATCTCGTAAAGTTTTGAAATTCTGAAGCAATCTAAAGGAAAGGACAAGGACAGCTGCAGCCATTTGCTCTCCCCCGTGCAAAAACACAAGCACATTTATGGGAGCTTTCAGTATCTCTCGAGCAGTAACATGGTTAGTAGTAAGGGGTAGGTATGACAGAGCTGTATTGCAACAATCTTCAGCAACTGGAAGAATCAGCGAGAGAGAGAAGGGGGAAAAAAGAAAGATGAAAAAGATATATCTCAGGCTCAGCAGAGCAAGGCATGGCATAGTGAGCTCCACTAAGGTAAAACAACCAAGAGCTCACTCACAGCCTGCCTACGCTGTCACTACACATATTTCAACACCATCCAAAACGCCGCAAATAATCACTTCCTCTGTCCTTCAGATCTTCAATCCTGCTCTTCTACCTTCGGCTCGATGTCCTTGAGGAGACCAACAATCTGCTGCATGGCCGGCCTCTTAGACGGCAGCTCCGCGGTGCACAGGTAGGCGATCCTCAGCGCCTCCTCCATCTGCCGCTCCAGCCCAGTGTCACGGATCTTGGAGTCGATGATGCTTGGCCCATGGTTCGCTTTCACCATCGCCCTGGCCCAGTTCACCAGGCTCGCCTCCTTCTGGCCAGGGTACTCATCACCCAATGGTTTCTTGCCAGTGACCAGTTCAAACAACACGACACCAAAGCTGTAAATGTCGGACTTTGCGGTCGCCATGGGGTTCTCTGAGATGGAGAACTCCGGTGGAGCATAGCCTGGGGAATGGCGCAATAGATCGTTGCCGGTGCTGGTTCCAGCGACCATTGACAACCCAAAATCAGACAGCCTAGGCTCCATTGTGCAGTCAAAGTAGATGCTGCTTGCCTTCACATCCCGGTGGACAATCTGCGGTATACAGCCATGATGGAGGAATGCCAGTGCCCTCGCGGCACCTAATGCAATTCTGTGTCGAAATATCCATGTAGCGGTACCTTCCGGTGTGATGATTTCAGTTGCGACACCGCCAATGTTGTCCTCCCATGTGTCGCCGCTCCAATCTTCAGTTGCTTGAACACCTAGTGGTAAGTCATGCAGTAAGTTGTGCAAATTGCCGTTTTCCATGTACTCGTAGATGGCAATTCTCTGGTCCCCTGCCAGACAGTAACCAGTCAAAGGAACCAAGTTAGGATGTTTGATCCGTCCCAGTCGCTCGAGCTCCCTTGCTGCATCTTGGTCTTCCATTACTGATCCATGGACCAGAACCTTCACGGCAACTTGAATTCCGCCAGGAAGGAATCCCCTATACACTGGCCCAAACCTCCCTTCTGCCAGCAGGGTACCCCTGTCAAAGTTTGATGTCGCTGTCAAGAGGTCAGAAAATGTGAGGCTCAACAAGGGCTTCTCAAATATGATAACTGGCACTGAAGTTGCAACGTTCACATCAGCAACCCATGTTGTTGAATCTGTCTGGAAAGAAAATGGCCCTGATACAGCAGGCTCCTCCTTGAACGACACCTGCTTAACCACAGGCAGCGCATCACACCTCTTCCTCCGCCTCCGACATGCCACTGCCAAGCAAAGCAACCCAAGAACACAGAACAAGGAGAGTACAACGGCCAGCACAAACTTTATTCCCTTACGCTTCCCTCTACATTTCTTGATACCATCTGGATTCACAGCAATTGGGCAGTCATTCTTGGACCGAGCAAATGCAGCGGCAAACGCCTCGGGAGAGAATTCAGAGGCACAAACAGTGAGATTGTTGTATGAGAAGTTGAACCGATCCATCAATGCCAACTTCTTCACCAATGCCACAGGTATCTCACCGGTGAGATTGTTCACCGACAAGTCCAGCATGTGCAGATGAAGGGAACTCATGTCTGGTACTACCCCACTGATGTTGTTCTTTGATAAATCGAGCACCTTCAATCCAACCAATTGGGATGAAAAATCAGCAGGAATTTGCCCATGCAGCCCAGTGCTTGACAGATTAACATATTCTAGCCCAGATATCTCACCCATGGACACCAGCAAATTAGCATTGGACAACTGGTTGTGTGCAAGGTTCGCATGTCTCAAGTTCTGGAACCGGCCGGCAATGGTGAATTCTCCTGTAATCTCATTTCCTGACAAGTCGAGGTAAATCAACGCCGAGCCGACATACCCACTGCTGAAATTCAACTCGGATAAGCCGTTGTTGCTGAGGTCTATCACCCTCAACTGCTCATGGAACGCCCCGATGATGGAGCCGCCGAGCCTATTGCCCGACAGGTTAAGATAGGCAAGCGAGCGGAGTGGCGACAGGTCCGGCAAGCCCCCGTCCAGTGCATTGCTAGAGAGATCCATTGCCACGACGCTCAAACAGCCCAAGGAGATGGCGTTGGGGACCTGACCCTGGAACTGGTTGTGGCTGGCGTTGAGCACCTGCAGGCCGGCGATGGAGCCGAGCGCTTGCGGCAGCGCGCCGGTGAAGGCGTTGTGGGAGACGTCGAGCACCTTCAGGCGCGCGAAGTTGCCGACGTTGTTGGGGAGCGCGCCGCGGATGGCGTTGCCGGAGAGGTTGAGCGCGCTCAGCGACGCGCCGAGCTCCCACAGATCGTTGGGCATCGCGGTTAGGCGGTTGCCGCTGAGGTCGAGGACCTGCAGACGCGCGAGCTTGCCGACGGTGTCCTCCGGGATGGCGCCGGCCAGGTCCATCCCGGCGGCCACGAACGCCACGACTCTCTCCTCGCCGTCGCAGGACACGCCGGGCCAAGAGCACACCCGGTTGACGCCGAACGAGGATGGCGCGGTGCGGCCCAGCTTGGAGAAAAACCCGGAGACGAAATAGGCGTCGGTGTTGGGCTCCTGCGCCGCCGCCGACGCAGCGCATGCGGCCACGGCCACGGACAAGAATAAGAGTGCGGCGCTGCGGCGGCCGCCATGGCAGCAGACCATGGCAGGAGGAAGAAGGGGGAGGTCAAAGGAGAGATCTTGGCGTTATTGAAAGACTGCAGCCCCGTCGTTTGGTGCTTGGGGTGATGGTTGCGGTGCTGGTGGTGGTGTCATGGGGGACAGCTCGGAGGTGAGGAAGTGGCTGGCTGACCTCCCCAGCCTCTTCTCATTCTTGTTGGCTTCTGTGTGATGAGGCGTGTGTTTGGCACTGGCAGATCCTGCTTGGTGTGAAAAGGGAAGCAAGGGGGAAGAAGAAGCTTTGGGTAGTGGAAAGTGACGAAGGCGGAGGCCGGAGGAGAGGGAGGTGAGCTGAGCTGAGGAGGAAGGAGGCCATAAATTTGGAGAGGTGGAGGGAGTAATTGGGGGAGTAAATTCTGGGAAGTCGGATTCGCTCAGCTGCCGCTCAGCACTATAGATGGACAACGGGTCGCCCGGCCCGGCACGGCCAGATAGCCACCGCCTCGTTTGACCTATTTTTTATGTTTTTTTTTAATTTGTCTTATTTTAATGTTTTTTTATGAATTTAACTTATTTTGATGTTGGGCTGTATAAGACAGTTGTATGTTTTGATTTAGAACTATTATATATTGAAATTTCATATATTGTCGGAGCTAAAGATTGTAGCGGGCCGTGCCTTGCCGGCCCACCAAACCTGGGGTGTGGCCCAGGCAAGGCCTGTACACTGGGCCAGGCCAGCCCGGGCCCGCATAATACCGAGCTCGTGTCATGCCCACGGCGTGCCAAAATGGCGGGTTGTGGGTCAGGCCACCGAGCCCGGGCTTTATGCCCAACTTTACTCACCACACTATACGGAGGCGGAGATTGATTTCCATTTACACCGGAAGGGTTTTTGTATCTGGATATTTTAGACCCTGAAACCTGTCAAATTACAAACAAATGGGCAGCTAACGCATCAGCATTGAAAAATTGACAGATTTGCATCTCAAAAATTGGTGAGATCTCTACAACACGGGTAATGATGATCCAGAATCTTAACACAAAATAATCTGTTAGTTGCCCATGTGGCTTTCGCTGCTGCTTAGAGCATCTCAACGGTTTTGCATTTTTTATTTCGTAAAATTAGGAATTTGCCAAGTCCCAAATGAATATGGCAAAGGTAAAAAGAGTCAATCTTGAACGGTTTTCCATTATTCACTTGGGAAAAGTAAAAAATGTACGCGCGAGAGGAAAATATCTCGCGGGAGTAGTGCACGGGGCGATTGTCAAGTGAAACGCAGTTTGGCATATATGCCAAATGTCACCCGTTGTTTCTCAAGTTAACAAAAATGTCAAACCCATTTGCCAAACCGTTGGATAAGAGATTTTTAGAATTTTTTGCAAAAACAAGAATGTCAAGTTCATTTACAAAACCGTTGGAGATGCTCTTATATTGTTCCAGAAATGCTTATTGAGATAGCTAAATAGTAAAAATGGCAACAACATAATTCACAACACTTGGTTGAACTACAAAATCCAAGTACTCCTTTTCAAAGTACCTATACTCATGCCTCGATCTACTCCTACTCCTGTAGCCGTCGGATTGTGCTTCTAATAGTGACCGAACATGCAGTGATGAAAAATACAAAAGTAACAATCTCAGAAAACATGGTGTAAGCGCAACCGACCTTAACCTTCCCATAGTCCTTGCATCCCTAGATACCAATTGTTTTCCTCTTTACAACAAACTGTTATAAAGTATTGGCGATACAAAAGACAATGAGATAAATAAGAAGCAAAAAAGCTAAGAGAACGAAACATGGTATTCAGAAAGGTGTTTCATTAAAACCATTTAATGTAGTAAAAAGTCACAGGCAGATGATCGTCTCTAAGAGCATTAAATACGGTACAAAGACAGCTAAAAAGACTGATAGTATAATGGAGACACCATTTTAGTGTATACAAAGCTATTTAATGCTTTATATGTAGCCAATATCAATCATGAACACTATTTTTGTATACCATTATGTTGCTACATGATAGAAAACAAACACTTTAATATTAATACTATTTTTGTATTGCACTGTGTAGCTATTTGGTATAGAAAATAAATAATCTTAAATAAGATGAACATCGATATGCTGACCTCAGGGAACATCTCAAATGCCTCCCGGAACTAAGCAGCCTGCATATAACCAACAATCATTGCGGTCCATGATATTGTATCTCTCTCAGGTATACAATCAAATAGCTCCTGCTCATCAACCTAGCCTAATCTCGTGAGACCAGAATGCAAAGACATCCAGGACGCAACACTCCTCACTTGCATGCCTCAATCAGCTTCCAAGCTGAGTTCATATCAGCACACTCTGTATCAACCAGGGTGTTCTCGACCCGAGGTCTCTGAGTACGGTGGTCGTCGGCTCTGCCCACGTACATACGTGGCAACCAGCGAGCTTCCCACATGGGCGTTGTGGCCCATCCCAAGCTTGACCTCACGGGAGAGCTATGGGAGAAGCCGTAGCCGAACCACTACCACGTGTCCACGACGAAGGGTCTTGGCCGTCGTCGCCGCCGCCACCGTCGAAGCACTCTCGCTTTTCATAGATCCGTAGACTTGCTTGCTTTTCCTAGTCAAAGCGCTCACATCTTCGACGGTGAAAGGAGCGAAGTCCCTCACACGTGCGGCCAAACAAGACTCCCATGTGTAAGAGAGGAGAATGCTCGAGTTTTTCATTGACAGTGTATACAGGTACATATACATGTTGCCGATCACTGCTAGCCAAGCGATGCTAACTACTTATATGCACGGATCAGTTAGAGAATAGGACGCAAGCACTAGCAGTTTGACTGACTGACCGACCGAGCTGATCCTACTGCTATCTAACTGAAGCCTGTAGAATCGGTTGTTGACACCCCCCGCAGTTGCAGCTTCGGTGGATCGAATGCATAAACTCTCTGAATTCACTGAACAATGGCGTCGGTAGTCCCTTGGTCATGATGTCTGCAAATTGATGTCGTGTAGGTATTTGCAATACTTTGAACTGTCCCAGGGCAACCTTCTCCCGCACAAAATGAATGTCAAGTTCCACATGTTTGGTCCGTCGATGATGAACCGGATTTTCAGAAAGGTATACGGCAGATACATTGTCGCAGTAAATCACCGTTGCCTTGTCGACGACGACATGAAGCTCTTGTAGAAGATTGCGAAGACAGCAGCACTCCACGGCGGCATTGGCGACCGCCCGGTACTCAGCCTCCGCACTCGATCGCGACACCGTTGTCTGGCGTTTGGACGACCATGACACAAGCGAATCACCAAGGAAAACGCAGTATCCGGATGTCGAATGCCGTGTGTCGGGGCAGCCAGCCCAGTCGGCGTCGGAGTAGACCTTGAGAGTAGTCGATGGAGTAGCCCAAATCTTGATGCCGTGGTTGATGGAGCCGCGGAGGTATCGGAGGATGCGCTTCACAAGGTTCCAGTGTGCATCGCGCGGGGCGTGCATATGAAGACAAGCTTGGTTCACACCGTAGGCAATGTCTGGACGCGTGAGTGTGAGGTACTGGAGCGCCCCAGTAATGCTGCGGTAGAAGGTGCTGTCAGACACAAGTTTGCCATCGGTGGCAGAAAGCTTTGGCTTGGCCTCAACTGGAGTAGACGCAGGTTTGCAGTTGGCCATGCCGGCTCATTCCAGTATGTCCTCAATGTACCGGGCTTGGTTGAGGTAGAAGCCCGATGCATCGCGACGCACATGGACACCGAGGAAGAAGTGGATCGCACCAAGATCCTTGATAGCAAAAGCTTGACGTAGTTGGTCGATGACATGACGTAGAAGGGAGCCCGTGGAGGCTGTTAGAATAATGTCATCGACGTACACGAGGAGGTATGCTGCTTGGCTGCCATGCTTGTAGATGAACAAGGAGCTGTTGGAGCCGGATGCGGTGAACCCCATACTGCGTAGATGGTTCCCAAGCCGCTGGAACCACGCCCGCGGCGCCTGCTTAAGCCCGTAGAGGGACTTGATGAGCAGGCAGACAAGATCGGGGCACTCGGGGTCAACAAAGCCTGCAGGTTGATGACAATACATGCGCTCGGCGAGGTTGCCGTGGAGGAACGCATTCTTCACATCGAGTTGATTGACCGGCCATCGTCTGGTCGCTGCGAGGTGCAACACGGTGCGCACGGTCACCGACTTGACCACCGGGGAAAAAGTTCGAAGGAAGTCGACACCGGGGCGTTGAGAGAACCCACGGATGACCCATCGAGCCTTGCGGCGCTCCAGTGTGCCGCCGGGATGCAACGTGCCGTCGGGATGCAACTTGTTCTTGAGGAGCCATTTGCCAGTAATGACATTGGCATGTGCGGGTCGAGGCACGAGCGTCCATGTGCCGTTGCTCTGCAGAGCGTCGAACTCGGCCTGCATCGCAGCCATCCACTCCGGGTCACGAAGGGCGGCGCGGACACTCGTTGGCGGTGGGGACGGCGCAGGCGTGGTGGCGACGTGAGCATACTTGGGATTTGGCATGTGGATGCCAGCTTGTGCACGCGTGACCATTGGGTGCCTATGCTGTGGCACAGGCGACGGGCCCGGATGATCAGGTTGTACCCTCGTCGGTGAAGAGCACGATGGCGCGGATGGCGTCGCGTCCGTCGGCGCAGGTGCGGGCGTAGAGGGCGATGTCGCGTTGCCGACAACCGTGGTTGACGAAGACACCGGGGCCGCAGGTGGAGAAGCTGGTGGCGGGGCTGTGGCTGGTGCGCCGAGCGGCATCACGGGCGCACGACGTCGAGGCTGGCTCGGTCCGACCGGTAGCGGGACCATGTCAAGTAGGCACGACGCGCATGGTGGAGCGGCCGGAGGCGGCGATGTGTCGATCTATGCAAAAGGAAAACATTTCTCGTCGAAGTAGACGTGACGTGAGATGAGCGCACGCTTGGTGACAGGATCATAACACTTGTAGCCTTTCTGGTCGAGCGGGTAGCCAAGGAAGATGCACCGGACAGATCGGGAGCAAGCTTGTGAGTGGCTGTGGATGTAGTGTTTGGGTAACAGAGACATCCGAGGACGCGAAGATGGTTGTAGTCAAGCGGCGAGCCGAAGTGCGGCTCGAACGGGGTTGAGTTGTTGCGTGGGTGGCATGGCCGCCTGTTGAGTAAATACGTGGATGCTGCAAGCACATAAGGCCAGAAGGTAGGCGGGATAGAAGCCTGAAACAGCAATGAAACGAAGGCCATCGTTTCTAGTGCGTAGAATACGTTCTGCACTTCCGTTCTGCTGGGATGTGTATGGGCAGGTGAGGCGGAGAACAATGCCGTGTGTGGCAAAGAAGGCACGCGACGCCGAGTTATCGAATTCTTTGCCATTGTCAGTTTGGAGACACATAATAGGAACCTGAAACTGAGTGCGTACAAAAGCATGGAAGGATATGAGAGTGGGTAGGACATCGGATTTGTGACGCAAGGGAAAGGTCCAAGCATAGTGCGAGAAATCATCCAAAATAACAAGGTAGAATTTATAACCCGAATTGCTCATTATAGGAGAGGTCCATACATCACAATGCAAAAGCTGAAATGGAATCTGGGAAATAGTATTGGCCTCAGTAAAGGGCAGCCGAACATGTTTGCCAAGGCGACAGGCATCACATGTATGCTGGCTGGACTTAGAACAGGAAAAACCTATGGACCGTGACAGGCGTTGAAGCGTGGCATGGCCAGGGTGCCCAAGACGGAGGGCGCGTCGGTGGACTGGATGGATGATGAAGTGGGTAGAGTTCACCGGACGAGTCACATTGGAGCAGAGCCATCTTGGTGCGAAGATCCTTGATAGAGAAGCCCCATGGATCAAATTCAACAGAAACGGAATTGTCACGAGTTAGAGCACACACGGAAATAAGATTTTTAACAATCTGTGGAGCAATTAAGACATTGCGAAGTTGTAAGGGAGAAGAAGAAGATGTAGGAATGGAGGCATGGCCAGTGCACTGCGCAGGGAGAAACTGACCATTGCCGACAACAATATGACGGTGAAGAGGAGGGGAGGGGGCAGAACTGAGGATACCCGAATTGGACGCCATGGGTGCCGTGGCGCCCGTGTCAAGGAACCAGTCGCCGTCGCCGCCACCGGGGTTGTTCAGGGACATGCCGTTGAGGGCGGAGTAGAGGTCGGCCGGGAAGGAGCCCTGGGCGCCAGCGTAGAGGGCAGAATCTTGCGGCGTGGGCGGAGCCAAGAGTGCCGCCATGGACTGGGTCGGGTGGACGCCGGGCCGCGAGCCAAGAACACTTGGCCGCCAGGCGTTCATGGGCTAGGCCTGAACAACGCCTTGCCGGAGATTGTACGTCGAGGCCCATGGCGGAGGCGGCACGCCGGTGGTGGGTGCAAGGGTCGCGCCGGTGGGTGTGTTCTGGCCGCCGGAGTTGTTCTGGCGAGGACGCCCATCGGAGGACTTGCGCTTATTGTGACGGTCATTGCCACCGTTGTGAGGTGGATTTGACTGGGTGGGGACGGTGCCACCGGCCTGGTCGTAGGAGTGGTGGTGGCGGCCGCAAGGAGCGCCGTTTGCGCCTCCATCTGAAGAGAGTGCTTGATCTGATGTTCCTCCTGCAGAAAATAGGATTTGGTGTAGAGGAATGTGGGCGGTGGAGTCATTGTCGAGAGGACGGCGATGGCCTAGCTGAACTTGTTGTTCAGGACACGCAGAGTGTTGATGACGAGCGTCGGGTCGGAGACGGCGGCACCACAATCGTAGAGTGTATCGGTGAGGCGTTTGAGACGGTCGCAGTACTCGCCAATGCTTATGTCGCCTTGGAACAGGCTATGGAACTCTTGCTGGGCGTAGACGGCGCGCTGGAGGCTGTTGTCGAGGAATTGCCCTGTGATCGCCGTCTAGGCAGAGTAAGCGGTGGCGCCGGGCATGTTGACGTCGCTCCAGATTTCCTTGGAAACGGTGGTGTAGAGCCAGGAAACTATGCAGGAGTCGATCTGGAGCCACTCCGGATCATCGACCATGGCAGCGGCATCAATGGTGCCATCGATGTGGCTGATGAGGTCAAACTTCTTGAGGGCGAGATCGAAGAAGGAACGCCACTACCGGAAATTGCCTTCATCAGCGGAGAGGATGACAGGAACATGATTGCGAATGTTGAGCAGCACGAGAGTGGAAGCTGAAGGAGGAGCGGGGTAAGCAAAGGGATTGGAGATGCTGGAGCCGGTGGGACTCGACGTGGCCAGGAGCAACGGAAGGTGGGGAATGTGATCGGAACGATCAGGCTGATACCATGTAAGAGAGGAGAATGCTCGAGTTTTTCATTGACAGTGCATACAGGTACATATACATGTTGTCGATCACTGCTAGCCAAGCGATGCTAACTACTTCCTATATACATGGATCAGCTAGAGAATAGGGCGCAAGCACTAGCAGTCTGACTGACTAACTGACGGAGCTGATCCTACTGCTATCTAACTAAAGCCTGTAGAATCGGTTGTTGACACCGTGCACGCGTGATCCATGCGCCTTCAACTCAGCCATACATCGCTGCTAGAGCTGTCTTTTATGCATCGGAGAATGGAACGTTCTCGTTGTCTCGTGAGGTGACGGTGGCTCCATCTCCAGACACTCGCAGGGTATTTTTGTAAAAGATGCGACGAGGCTAAAGGACCCATTGTACATGCCCTTATTATGCCTTGACATTGACCGACAATCTAGTAGAATTTAGATAAGGAGGAAACTATCTCAAAGAAGTTATAACATGAATATGGCTATATGAAAGACAATCACAATTTGATAGCAAATGGTGATAAAACAAATTTAACCAAATCACTATTTATTGTTGTCATCCTAAAAAAAGAGATATTGGAGTTAGTCAATAGAATATAATTGCTAACAATAAGAAATAGTGCATCTCAAAAATAGCAGACAAACAAATAAATGATACTCAACTTAGGCACAATAAATGGTGTGACTATCTAAGCAACAGTGACGGAACTAGCGAAACAAGAAAGGGGTGGTGTGGCCAGACAAAATATAAGGACCAACAAAGTCTATATATATAATATAAATATTCATATCATCGTAGTTTTTGTTGTGACAAGAAATATAAGTGACTCTTTTGTAAAACAGGATAAAAAACTTACATTTTTTCATTTGAACCTCACTTTGCACGACTTCATAACATAAAAATAATCTATAATGGCATCCGTTGTGAATTGTGTTGTCAGTTCCTTCTCGCTATAGATTACCAATCTCTCAAAAATACATCTTCCATTGTACTTTGAAGCATTATCTTGACAAGCTTCATTGCCAAAAATGCTCATTCTGATGTTGCAGTTGAAACCGGAAGAGTAAGGACAAGTCGAATTAACCTAGAAATCAAAAGCAAGGGGAGAATGCATCTTTTTATTTGTCCAAAAATAAAATAATAAATAGTAGAAAATAGGCAAGTAGTATACCTATCAATCAGATAATAGTCCTCTGATTTGTTTGTTTCTATAGGCCGACCAGAAAGATCACCTCTAAAAAATGAACTGAATGAATATTTAGAATCCAAACTAGTACACAAAATGAGAAGCTCAGTTGCTTGTTCACCGAACTTAGAATTTAGCCCTTGCAGTTGGTGATCAACTGCAACTATGAAAACATCATATCTATAGTGGTGCTCAACTGTTGTCTCACTGTTTGAACCGGATCGAATATAATCAGCATAGAACCTATTCGTATTTAGAATTGTGCATACAATGATGCAAAATTAAAAATTTGCACGGATGATCATTGCAAATTATCAGTTAGAAAATAGAGAGTGCATCATTAAATTATACTTACTTTGTCAGTTACTTGCATAGATGTGTTTGCGTAATGCGTATGTAGACATGCTCTGGCAGTGCTGATGATCGGCTGTTGAGTGTTGCCTACTGCTCCTCTGCGTTGCCGGTTGCTGCAGTGCCGCTCGACCGATTGGTTGTAGGCTGCTTGGCTGCTCTATGATGGGCGAATTGCAGAACTGGCAAAGGGCGATCACAATTGGCGGCGACACGCGACGCGAGGCGTTAGCGGCAACTTCTTAGGTGACCTTGCTGGGCTAGATCGGGGGATCTAATTTTTTTTTGCAGCATTGAGGCAACAGGTAATAGGTACCAAAACAACTATTTTCAGAATAAGCAAAAAAAAAGCTATTTTGAAATAACTCTCACTCACACAAAGAAAGGAACACACACAATGTCTTCTAAACAAAATCCCAAGGCCACCGCCATGCCACAACCAAATCCACAACCACGACCTGCAACAACCAAATTAGAAGCCACAGCCAAACCCACGCGCTACTATCTGGGTTGGAACTACACGACTACCACAGCCACCATCGAAACATACACATACAAATACATAGAGACGAGCACACAAACACATATACCTAAAAATAAAAAAGCTAAAACAAATGGTCCAAAAAACACATATGCTCCCAATATACTACTACTGCAAACCAACAATCCAAAAAATAGGATAACAAATCTCAAAATGCTTCTCACCTATAGGACTGCCAAGGTAAGTCATCAACATGATAACTAACTGTAGGGCATAAACTAGTAAGTAGGTAAAATTAACTACAAAGCAAAAAAGTCTAAACCAGCAATGTAAATATATTTGATGCCCAGGTAACTCAACAACCTAAAGGGAAAAACAAATGCCTAGGTAAAAGCAACTCTAAAAAACAACTAGGTAACTAAAAAAACCAATAAATGAAGCCAATAAAATTTAATTAGCAAAATAACAATTTTCTCAAAAGTTACTCCAAACATACAAACAAAGCTCATACGCCACAAGATCATCATACCCCACAAAAAAACATACACAAACACTAGCATGGCCATAAAACAATTGCACTGTTTAGCGATAGAGACACAGATAAACCTAGATAGAGAGATAAGACAATATCAACACTCACACTTTTAGCATCCTTCTCGATCAACAAAGATCGGTAAGTGGCTACTAGCATCTCATCCACCAATATCAACATACACATCCACATGCCCAGCATTTACATTGCTCTTCGTACAGTTCTCACACCTGTAAAAATATAATAAATAAGAAAATTACCATCAGAGCCTAAATACAAAAGCACACACAAATAGAGGGAGAGAGAGAGAGAGCAAACGAACATACATATAGACAAACAAATAAAGGGATAGAAGCACACAAATATACACAAAGAGAAAAAGTGAGAGAAGCACACAAATATACACAAAGAGAAAAAGTCAGAGGCACACAAACACAAACACACAGAGAAAGAAAGAAACATAGTGACCATTGTTGGTAATTAACTCCTATTGTAAACCATCAATCAAACCATGAAAAGGGTATAAAAGTGATCACCATCATAACTAAGGTTTAAACTGATAATATTTCATGAGTTTTAATGAATTGTGATTTTATAGGGATTAAACAGGAAGACATGAATCACTACAAGAATATCCTACATCCATGACGCTCCACTTTTGTCATGGTAAAGCCCAAAATCATCATGGACACATTTCTGTAACGAGTTTATGACAAAATTCTGTTTGTCATCTTTGTCGCATCACAAATATAAAATAGTGAGGATTTTAAAACTTTTGTCATAGATAGCATTTCATTAATGAAGATTTTTCCACCGTCACAAATCTATTTCAGCCGGCGTTCAGAGTACACGTGTATGCTACATAGGTCGACACGTGTCACGCCGTGAGGTTGTCACGTGTTCCTCTGTGAGTTCGCCACGTGTTTCTCTCTATGTTGGCCACGTGGTTCGCTACGATGACGACACATGTGCCGCTTAGGCGCTGCCACATGTCATGATGTGAGTTCAACACGTGGTTTGCTATGATGATGACACGTGTCATGCTATGAGGTTGCCACGTGTATATATCTGGAAAATATCCAAAAATATAAATTATATATATATATACTTATATATACGTGTATATACATACATACATATATAAATTTAAATTTTGTTGTATATATATACGTACGTGTATATATATATTTATATTATATATATTTATATAAATAAATACTATGCACCGTGCTCCCTCAGTGATGGCACATGCATGCAAGTCTACATCTTATTATATAGACATTGTCTCCCGCACTCCCTCTCTAAGAGAGATGATACTAAAGAAGTGTGTATGGTGTTTGCTTGTTGGTTGGCTGCAATGGGCTGTAATGGGCTGCAATGGGCTCTCTTGCTCCAGCTTAAGATCTACATTAGTTATTTTGGTCAACTTATCATTTGACAAAGTTTGGATAATTCAAATTTTGAATTTTTAAATTTGACACCTTAAAACCAGTTTTTGAAATCCTAGATGGTCTCAAATAGAAAAGTCATGAATAACAAGTTGGATCAATTCATCAAGATCTACATTAGTTTTTTGGGTCAACCTTTTATTTGACAAAGTTTGGACAATTTTAATTTTTAATTTTTAAATTTTGACACCTCCAAACCAGTTTTTGAAATCCTAGATGGTCTCAACTAGAAAAGTTATGAATACCAAGTTTGTCAACTTATCAAGGTCTACATTTGTTATATTGGTCATTTTTTCATTTGAGAAAGTGTTAAGAAAGTTTAGTTCTAATTTGATAAGTCTCTCATATAGTTTCATAAACTTTATATGAGATTCATGATTTTGTGACTAATGTTTATAAATACTTTCTCAAATGGAAAAATGATCTATATAATAAATGTAGATCTTCATGAGTTCTAACACTTTTGTATTCAAAAGTTTTTCAGATGAGGTCATTTAGTGTCTTATTTGACAAAGTTTGACCAAGTCAAATATTGAATTTAAAAAAAATGACACCTTCACACCAGTATTTGAAACTCTAAATGACTTCAAATAGAAAAGTCATAAATACCAAGTTTGTTAAACTCATCAAGATCTACATTAGTTGTTTTGGTCAACTTTTCATTTGACAAAGTTTTAACAATTTAAATTTTGATAGCTCCAAACCAGCTTTTGAAACCCTAGATGGTCTCAAATAGAAAAGTTATGAATACCAAGTTTGGTCAACTCATCAAGGTCTACATTTGATATATTGGTCATTTTTGCATTTGAGAAAGTGTTAGAAAAGTTTAGTTCTAAATTGACAAGTCTATCGTATAGTTTCATAAACTCTATGTGAGATTCATAATTTTGTTACTAAAGTTTATTAATACTTTCTCAAATATAAAAATGATATATATAAAAAATATAGATCTTGATGAGTTATAACACCTTTATATTTAAATTTTTTTTAATCTGAGATCATTTAGTGTCTCAATTGTCGAAATTTGACTAAGCCAAATATTGAATTTTAAAAAAATGACACCTGTATTTGAACCTCCAAATGGCTTCAAATAGAAAAGTCATAAATAACAAGTTTTTTAAACTCACCAAGATCTATATTAGTTATTTTGGTCAACTTTTCATTTGACAAAGTTTGTACAATTCAAATTTTGAATTTTTGAAAATGACAATATAAATCCAGTTTTTGAAACTCTAAATGACTTCAAATAGAAAAGTTATAAATACCAAGTTTGTTGAACTCATCAAGATCTACATTTGTTATATTTTTCATTTTTGCATTTGAGAAAGTGTTCGAAAAATTTAGTTCTAAACTGATAAGTCTCTCATATAGTTTCATAAACATTATATGAGATTCATGATTTTGTAACTAATGTTTATAAATACTTTCTCAAATGTAAAAATGATCTATATAAAAAAATGTAGATCTTGATGAGTTCTAACACTTTTGTATTGAAAAGTTTTTAATCTGAGATCATTTAGTGTCTCCAAATCTTGTTAGTAGTAGTAGTTTATTTAAATTTAAAATTTAAATTGGTCAAACAAAGTTGTATAAAAATATGAATAAATTAATGGTAGTAAGACCCCAACAAAATGATAGATTTTGGTTTTAGAAAAAATTAGGAAAAAACATCATCACATTTGGAGTTAGTATGAGGGAAAACGACTAGTTATAAATTTTCGCTATAGATTAAAAAAAAGAAATCACACTTGTTCATACAAATCATCATGAGCAAGTGTGATTTATTTTTTTAATCTCTAGCCAAAATTTGTAACTAGTCGTTCTCCCTCATACTAACTCCAAATATGATGATTTTTTTCATAAGTTTTTTAAAATCAAGATCTATCTTTAAATATGTTCATGTACAAATGTGACTAACTTTAAAAGAATATAAAATTTGAATTTCAAAATATGAAAGCTTCAAACTATTTTTTAACCCCTAAATGGCTTCAAATAGAAAGTTATGAATACCAATTTTGTTAATGTCATCAAGATCTACATTTGTTATATTGGCTAACTGTTCATTTAACAAAGTTTGGACAATTCAAAATTTGAATTTTTGAAAATGACAATGTAAATCCAGCTTTTGAAACTCTAAATGGATTCAAATAGAAAAGTTATAAATACCAAGTTTGTTAAACTCATCAAGATCTACATTAGTTGTTTTGGTCAACTTTTCATTTGACAAAGTTTGTACAATTTAAATTTAGAATTTTTAAATTTTGACATCTCTGTTGACACCGCATTTTGGCATGGCCAAGTAAATGCGGGTGGTTCCCAAAGAAAGGGGAATGTCATGCGTAGGTGGACCCAGAAGGCTGGTTAAAGGAACCAACTCGAGGAAATAACGCATATCGGCTGTTGAGATACGTTCGGTGGGCTGCGCCAAGAATTAAGGCCCAAGACATCCTGGTTTCCTTATTTCGGCCAGCGGCCAGTTTTACGCTAGAGTTACGCTATGGTCTATAAATAGCAAGGTCTTGGGAACGAGAAAAGACATCCAATCAATCAACTACACAACTAGTTCTTAGTTTCCGGCCTTCGGCCACCCCTAGGAGTAGGAGTAGAGTAGATTTTGGTGAACCTTTGACGGATTGGACTGCATCGACTAGATCGACCTCCGGTGTGCTTGTAAGTCTAGCCTTGGTTCATGTCTCATTTGTACGGCTGTATTGTGTAACTCATGCAAGCTCGGTATGAGCTAGTTATTAGTTTGAATCTATTGTTCATGGGGCTACATTGGTTCAATCTCACATGAATTGTGGCTTCAAACTAGTTATCGACTCTATTAGATTGGCAATCTAATAGATTCATTAAGTTATCTATATTGTCTGTTATGCTTTGTTTAATCTATTGCTGCAATATCATGCCCAATCTCATCTAATGGATTGGCCTATGCTTTATTTTCTATCTAGATCTATTGCCTCTGATGCATCTCTTATGCTTAGATAGGCGATAGATGTAAGATCATATCGGCTAATCTATTGGCTGTGATTGTCACATGTTGCGGGTTCGAGACATATATTCGGTTATTAGATTGGTTTGAGTGTGGTTGGATCTGGCTCAAGATACATGGTACGACTGCATCTACCGGACCTCACTGCCCTGTGTGTTGGGTTATGTCTGTCCAGACTTAGATCCGTCTGAGGCTGGTGTATGGATCTTGTTCAAGCTTCATGGATCCCATATTGGCTAACGTAGTCGATTTAGTTGTGCTTCAATCATACGATGCATACACATTGTCATCGCAATCTATTATATCTATTAAGTGTACTGGATGTGGTTTGACTTGTTTACTTTTATGTTTGCATAGAAACACCCCAATGCTAGTAAGTCGGTATCGGGTTGATTGTTATCATGACTACATGGGAACACACCTTTGTTAACGGTTAACCTTTATTCGGTATGTTTGGTAGGTTTGGTGGTTTGATGATGATAATGTTGTATGTGTCTCATCTTTATCTTACTGTCATCATATGATCGGCTAATATTGTACTTTAAGTTTAATATCCTATGACAGCCGTTTGTATTCCATTACTATGCTTCATACTGTTTGGAGTTGGCTCTTTAGTCAATATCCTATATTCATCGGCTATATGAAAGCCGCACACTCATGGGACTGTCTCGCAACAACTGACAGGTTCCATAATTTGACGTTTCATCTCCTTGTCAAGTATAGGTCAAATTGACTGGCATGCCAGGAATTAATCATCGAAGTGGCCTGAGCCGCTTAAGAGGTTTAGGAGATCAAGCTCTGCTGCTGCACGGTCTCCGCAGACCTTACATAGTGATGACGCCAGAAGCCCCATTATTAGCGTCAACAAGCTCCAAACCAGTTTTTGAAACCCTAGATGGTTTCAAATAGAACATTTATGAATACCAAGTTTGTTCAACTCATCAAGGTATATTTTTTATATTGGTCATTTTTGCATTTGAGAAAGTGTTAGGAAAATTGAGTTCTAAATTGATAAGTCTCCCATATAGTTTCATAAACTCTATGTGTGATTTATGATTTTGTGACTAATGTTTATTAACACTTTCTCAAATGTTAAAATGATCTATATAAAAAATGTAAATCTTGATGAGTTCTAACACTTTTGTATTGAAAAGTTTTTAATCTGAGATCATTTAGTGTCTCCAAATCTTGTTAGTAGTAGTAGTAGTTTATTTAAACTTAAAATTTAAATTGGTCAAACAAAATTTTATGAAAATATGAATAAATTAATGGTAGTGAGATCACAACAAATGGATAGATCTTGATTTTAGAAAAAATTAGGAAAAAACATCATCACATTTGGAGTTAGTATGAGGAAAAACAACTAGTTACAAATTTTCGCTACAGATTAAAAAAAGAAATCACACTTGTTCATACAAATCACACTTGTTCACCGTGAACAAGTGTGATTTGTTTTTTTTTAATCTGTAGCCAAAATTTGTAACTAATCGTTCTCCCTCATACTAACTCCAAATATAATGATTTTTTTCATAATTTTTTCTAAAATCAAGATCTATCTTTTAAATATGTTGATGTACAAAAGTGGCTAACTTTAAAACAATATAAATTTTGAATTTCAAAAAATTAAAGCTTCAAACTATTTTTTAAGTCCTAAATGGCTTCAAATAGAAAAGTTATGAATACCAATTTTGTTAATGTCATCAAGATCTATATGTGTTATATTGGCGAACTGTTCATTTAACAAAGTTTGGACAATTCAAATTTTGAATTTTTGAAAATGATAACGTAAATCTAGTTTTTGAAATCATAAATGGTCACGTGAAAAGTGATGAATACCAAGTTTGATCAACTCATCAAGATCTACATTAGTTATTTTGATTAATTTTTCATTTGACAAAGTTTGGACAATTCAAATTTTGAATTTTAAATTTTGACAGTTGTTGGTATTTCTTATGACTATTGGATAAATCTGCAAGCGCACAGTTTATACCGTTATAGCACTTCACCTAGGAGTATTCCAAGGTATCATAATTTATATTTTTCCCAAGGGAAAGCTGAGCTAGAAATGATAATTAAGAGAGAGATCCTAGAGAGCACCTCAACTTAGTACCAACTAGTATAGGGGGTAAACGATATATGTAATAGGAAGGGTGATGAATGAATAAGCCAAGGTAAATGATAACTTAGAGATAAATAGATAGTATAGCTAGATGGGACGACAACGAGAGAGTATAGGGACTCCTATGTAATTCACTATACTTCAATATACTTAGCTAATTAATTAGTCTATACACTATAGTTTGTCTCCTCAATACAAGTATGCCAGGCGAGAGGATAGATCAGTAGGAGGGCAAAACTCATACCGGACTGCGCTCTCCTTTTATGGGGGCCTTACCTTTAAAGAACTTGCCTAAGAACATGTGGTGGAATACAAAGACTAGACAAGGTGTCACTCTCTTGCTAGCTACCACAAACAATCCGTGCAACAAGCGGTAACCAAGGATAAGGGTGATGTATAAGCACCACGCTTACACACATCTTATTACTTTGATTATGATCTATAATCAAAGCACCCTATGATAGGCAATGATCGCATATGGGAAAGGCCACAAGGATCACAGACTATGAATGTAAAGGCTATTAAAGAGCAAAAGCATATAACAAGACTATAACTAGTATAGTAATGCTCAAAGTAAATACTAAGTAAAGTAGAGGAAAAGTAATATATTGAATAAGATAAAGTTTTACAAAGAAGGAAAGGTACAAGAGCTATACCAAACTTTCCAGAAGACGACTCCAGAAATCCCGAGCGTAGCTCGACTCAACTCTAACTCCCACTCTAGACTAACTACTAGAACAATCTAAGGAATAGAGCTTGTAGGCTTCTTTACCTTGTATGAAGAGGGGGGTATGAGCCTCTATGTATAGTGGGAGGTGGAGTAGGGCTACTCCATCACCACATCATCGATCCATGAGGCTTCAAATCTCCACCCTTGGATCCAACCGCCTCTAAACCGACTTAGAGTGGATGGTTGTGATGTTCAACATGTGCTAAACAGGTATGGCGGTTACCAGGACCTGCACCGACCTTGGGGAGGTCTGCCGACCCCCTATGGCCTGTGGGCCATGCCTTCACCTTCTAGGACCAGCCCCACTGGTCAGGGACCAAGTGAGGGGCTGGTGGGCCTAGTTGGAGGTCGGCCGACCCCCCTTGGGGTCTCTGGCCCACCTCGGCCTTCTAGATGCTGGCCCCACTTATCATCTGGCTAGGTTGGTTCTTCTGAGTTGTTTTTCACGTTGATCTTGTTGATGTGGGCACATGGGTCCATGTGAGTTGCATGAGAGCCATTGGGAGGAAGCACAGTGTGATCTGAGGGTTGAGATCCACTCAGGAGTGCTTCTTCTGGATCATGGACAGGGGGGAGAGCTGATGGGCCCTATAGGAGGTCGGCCGACCCCCTATGTGGGTCCCACTAGCTCTCCTTTGCTCCATTTCTTCATTCCTGCAATCACATACTTCATGAACATGCGGAACTTGTTATTTAATAAAGTATGCTCATGATATGATTGTTTATCTTTGATCCTGAGGTTGTTGGCAGCATTTTGGTTATACAAAAGTGTATCATTCTTGGTGCCAATAAGATCCCCCAAGCTTAACCTTTGCTCGTCCCGAGCAAGTAATCAAACTTAGCCTCGGTGGATCTGGAGTTGCTACCATGCTTCATATTTCAAGAGTACTAAATCTACAACAAGCATACTTCTCTTTTGAATGGAAAATTTAGCAATAAAGACTCACCCATATTACGTTAGTCCTTCATGGGGCTTATGGCTTTATCCTTTGTCTTGGGCGGTTGAGAGATAGAACAAATTGACTTGAGCACTATTTTTCTCATTCTTTCACAAGTTTCATATCGGAGGTTTTGTAAGGTTTTGTAAAACAAAGACTTAGTGTTCCTCAAATGGTACTCTCAAGTCGCTCATAAGGTGCATGATTCCTCACCAAGGCACATATCAAAGGTTGCCTTCTTTTCATCTTATCTCTAAAGGCTTATGTGGAGCTATAGGGTAGGATAAAGAATGTAGCAAGCTTACTTTGCATATGTTGTAAAGTCAAATTCCGGACCCAAGGAGAGAAATGTCATACTCATAGATCAAGATGTGAATGTGTGTGGAAACATGGCAAATGATCAATACTCCTTTATATGATCTATCTTTCCTAAATTATCATTTTGAGACATAGCTATCTTTTTTTTTCTATGAGCTTCGAAATGCTCATCATTTTTTTCGTGAGCTTTGATTTGCTCATCATTTTTTAAAACTTGGGACCTTAATGTGCCCCTATATTTTTCATAATTTTGCATAGTCTATGTCTCATTTACTAGCAACATACTAAGGAGAGAATTTCTATTGGAACATGGAGCATGAACTATGTGGAAAATGTAAGGCATGTTTCTGCGTACTTCCAGTGTAGAAGCAACATGTATATGTGGCGTGTACGTGATCTTGATCTTGGGAGCATGATAAATCTCTTAACAAGGGTCACAAAACTTGACAAAACTCAACACAAAGCAAGCAGCTTATGTAGAAAGCTTATATCATGAAAGAGCATATATGGCTTTGGTAGGAATTTTCACCATTGAGGAACAAAAAGTGTTTTTATCATTTTAATAAATAAAACTCCAATAGTCATTCTTGTTTAGAACAATATTATAGCAGCTCTTGTCTTGTCATATCATGTCTCACAACAACTTAGACTTAGTTACAACATTTGCAACTCATAAAAGTTTTAGGTTCATGATGGTTTCTTTTAAGCCAAGTAATCCATACTTAGAGAAATTTCAAGTTGCAAACTAAGTACTAGAGAAACATTTAGCAGAGCAACTATTCATCATTTCCATAAGGGATATTAATTTCATGGAACATGTGAGAGTAGAGATAAGTCTTTTAATCCTTTTTATCATATTCATTTTTTTTATTTTTTAGATGCAAGCAAAGATAAGCAAGAAAATGCATGAATGTAAATGCTGGAATTTAAATACTTACCTTAGTGGGGGAGGGAACCTCCCCCAAGCTTATCCTTTGCTCAGTAGTGTGGTGGCGGATATGGATGTTGTTGCCACCATAATGTCCACTACTAGATTTGTTCTTCTTGCAGTGCTTGGATTTGTTTGGCAGTTTGCTAGACAATGCTTGCTGTCTCACCAAGCTCAACGCGCAGCTCGCTAAAAGCATTGGTGAGATGATCCATTTGTTGCCACCGTTCACGTTGCTCCCTATCTCGTGTGGACGAGAAGGATGCTCGTGGTCCCTGCGGACATGGTGGCCGAGGAGGCATGCCACTAGAAGTATCCATGGAAGTTGCATCATCGTCCTCCTCGCCAACAACTCCATGGGAAGGACCACCTTGCTCAAGATGAACAAAGTATAGCCCTTCCTGAGCTCTCCTGTCTGAATCTGCAAAACCTCTTTGCCCATTTCCTTGATCCAAATCAAGGGTTAGCTTATGGGTCCTATACAACTGACATTGCCTATTTGGAATATGAACTTCAGTTGTATGGCCACTATATATCATTTTACGTCCACCCCTAGGACCCCTTTTTAGCATTTGGGCATGTGTAAGATATTCTTCTGAAATAACTGCTCTATGTGAAGAGAGGTATTCAAAAGCATATGTTCCATCTATCAAGTTCATGGATTCGGCAATACGAGTGATTAAGGATGTGAATTGTATTGGTTCATTACCTTCAATCGATCTTTGCCAAAATTCTATTAAGCATTTCACAGGAGAGACTTGGATCTTGTTAACCATGGCATAAAGCAATTGCAATTCAATGTTGCTTAACATGCAAGCATTATTTCGAGGAAACAAAGTCATGTGGATCCAAAGATGGATAAAACGAAGGGTTGGATTATGAATTTTCTCTGGTTTGGGGTTTGAGCAATCATTTAAGGCAGAGATAGAAACCAAAATTTTATTTTATTGAATCTACACATGGCAGGATCTAAGTCAAGCAAGCATGAATCATCAAAACCAAGAGCAACATTTAGATGACTCCAAGTGAGACTAAAGCTTTGATTAAACATGTGGAAAGATATTTCATCATTAGAGTCTTGTAAGGAGCACAAGAACTCTATGGTGTGAAATTTTATTCCAAGTTCATCTACTTGCCAAAAGCTAGACCAACCAATGGTAGAAAAGATAGTATCAAATTCGGTGTTCATACATGCGTTGGAGAGAAGAGATGGATTCAATATCCTTGTATGCTCAAAAGATCGATCCCGAAGAGATAGATATTTCTGGTACTCTAGTTGATCGAACAAGAGACCACTTTGTTGATCATAGGTCCTCATCGGGAGCACCATGAATGCACCCAGATGAGGCATCTCTATCGGTGATTCTTCCTCCTCCTGAGGTTGCCCTTCGGTTGGAGTGTTCTCCCAAGTATATTGGGTAGAACCTCCCCTTCTTCTTCCTTGGGAAGTATCCTCGGATTGGTGGGAGCGTCGAGATGAGCTCCCACTCAGGATTTGCTTTGCTTTCTTGAATGCGGATCTCAGAGGGTTCTTCATCTTCTAGAGAGGAAGAGAGACACAAGGACAAGGTTTGTGTAGATTGGATTTCCTAGTTTGCCTTACGGGGAGAGGTTTGAGCTAAGAGAAGCTTGATGAAGACAAGATGTCTTCTTGTGGGCTTGAGAGAAGTAGCACTACTTCTCTTTGAGAGCTAAGAACTTCACTAGAGATTAGAGAGGAGAGATCAAGGCAAGGGCAAGGATGAAGTGGTTTGAGCTAGCACTGGATTATGGTTGGAGTGTGGATTTGAGCTCTCCTTGCATGGCCTTTTATAGGGGTAGAAGATGGCACCAAGGAGGCACCAAGGGTGGTTGGCCGACCCCCATGGGCTTGCCCTTGGGTGCCATGAGCACTAGCTTTAGGAGATGCCTTACACAAAGCAAAAGAGAATGGAGGAGGTGCATTCATGAGATCGGCCGACCTCTATGAAAGACTCAAAAGTGGAGATTCCACTCACACTTTTCCTAGTTCTTGGTGAAAGGTAAGGCATGCTAGGTGATGTGATCAAAAGCTGAGCTAAAGTGCTCAAGATTCTCCTCTTTAAACAAAGAGTCGTGGGGGACAAAGGTATGTCATGATTTGATCAAAGGTGATTGATGTGTTTTCTTTTTCAAAGCATGACAAAGTGAAAGTGTCATGGTTCCCCACTTTGAACAAGGAGTAGTGGGAGACAAGAGTGTGTCATGCTTTAACCAAAAGTGATTGATGTACTTTCTTTTTAAAGCATGACAAAGTTAAAGAGATGTCTCCTAAAGCAAAATCTGAATTTTGAACTTCTCACTACTCAAATCATGAGATTCTTAGACAAAAGGAGATGGGGGAGAGAGAGAGGTGACCAAGGGCCCCTAGGGGTGGTCGGCCGACCCCTATGTGTCTCCATTTTTTTCTTTCTCTTTTACAAAGGTCACAAAGCATTCCCCATTTAAACAAGCCAAGATAGGGTGTATAGGGGTGGTCGGCTGACCCCCCCTATGGTTCTATCCTTTGTCAAATTTTAGAGCTATACTAATCTCAAGTTTTATTTAATCTAAAACTTTATTTTTTTTTCTAAGTTTTAAGCATGATGAAAATTAAAGAAATGAAATAAATGCAGAAGGGAAATAAAAGATAACTACCGAATTACCTTTCGGCGAAGGCTCCTTGATTTTAAGTCCATGGAGCAGGACTCTCCTTCTTTTTCATTCTTCGGGTGCACTTGATGGTTCCGGAGATGGAGACCGCGGAGTGTGCACCTCCTTCGCTTTCCTAACCTGCCTTGGATTGGCAGGTTCATCCTCCTTGAGTTCGTTGATCTTGGTCTCCGGGTATTGCTTCCTTTGGCGTGGAGGTCGAACTCTTCTTCTTGGTGGATGTGCTTTAACCTGTTTGTTAAGTTTATAACCATTGAAAGCACACTTTACCTTGTGACTCAGGAACTGGAAATGGATCTGGCCCGATCCCACGTAGATGACCGTGTTGGTGGTGTTGAGGAAGGGCCTTCCTAGGATGACGGGAACGTCCACATAGCTCCCATGTCAAGGATGATGAAGTCGGTGGGGATATACTCATCTTGGATGTTCACCAAGATATCCCTCTCAAGTCCCTCGGGAAACCGCATCGTTTGATCTGCCATCTGCAAGCGAACACATGTAGGGACCAAGGGTCCTCCTAAGAGATTATCATAGGTTACCTTGGACATGATGTTGATGCCCGATCCAAGGTTGCAGAAGGCGTTGTGGAAGGTTTGTTGTCCGATTGAGCATTTGATCATCGGGTGGCATGGATCTTCTTTCTTCATGATGAAGGGAGGATCAAGAAGATATCCCTAATAGGAGCGAAGTGGAGGCTTACCAAACCTCGTTGTGACCATATTAACATGCTCAATTTAATCTTCTGGTTTTTCTAGGAATCTTACCTTGTTCTATAGATGGCATAGCTGCTGCTAATTGAGCTAATTGGGTTTCTAACATTTTATTAAAACTCAATTGATTTTTCATGGTAGTGGCAAAGCTATCCATTGTTTCACCAAGAGTTTCAAGAACTTTATCATTGTCAATCATCTTTTTGTTAATTCCGTCATTAATTTTAGATTGACCAAGAAAAAGATCTTTCAATGAAGGTTGATTATTATAAGAATTGTAATTATTGTAATTGTTATTACCTCCATTACCTTGGTAGAAGGGCGTGAATTCTAGCTTCCTTGTTGTTGGGGTCGATACCCATTGTTGTTGTTGTTGCTGATGAAGTTCACATACTCCTTTGATGTCTTGGGGCAGTTGTTGCCCGAGTGACCATTTCCCCCGCACACCTCGCACCATGGATCAGCTTCAATAGCTTGTGCGGCGACAATGGGGTAGATGGCCTCTCGTTCCTTCTTGGAACCTTCTTCTATCTTCTTCATCAAGAGGTCCATCTTGGCAGAGATTATGTCCACCTTATTGATGGTGTGCATACCTCTTTTCTTTGACTGGAGATGTTCCTCACCCCATCCTTGGTTGAGTACCAACTTTTCAATGAGGTCCTTGGCATTCCTCACGGTGTGTTGGAGGAATGCCCCTCCAGCGACAGCATCAAGGTGACTACGGGCCATGCTAGACAGCCTGTGGTAAAATCCTTGAATCAGGAGCCAGTCTTCTATCCCATGATGAGGACAGGCACGAATGTACTCATGGAGGCGTTCCTATGCTTCGGGAATCATCTCGTTAGATTGTTGTTGGAAGCTTGAGATCTTTCCATGAAGGGCATTGGTTTTGCCTGTTGGGAAGAACTTCTTGAGGAATGCGTTGGCACACCTCTCCCATTTAGTGGCTTCTTTTTTGTGGGTGTAGAACCATTGCTTCACCTTCCCCAATAACGAGAAAGGGAAAAGGCGAAGGCAAATGGCGTCAGACGCCACTCCCTTGATGTTAAAGGTGCCACATAACTCCATGAAGTGGTGGAGATGAGCATTGGCATCCTCATGGGGCTTCCCGCAAAATGGATTGTCCTGCACCATGTGGATCAAGGCGGGCTTCAGCTCGAAGGTGGCATCCCTGAAGTTGACTTCAGGGCCCTTAGCTACGTGGGTAGCAGACGAAGCCGAGAAGTCAGATCGCCTTCTAGGCCATAGCTTCCTTGAGTGGTGGTGTAGAGCCTCCTTCCTCGAACGGAATCATGGTCGAGATGAACCTCTGAGGGGGAACTTGACGATGTCTAGTCCTCCTCAACATCTACTCGAGATCTTCTAGATAATTTCCCGGTAGTTGGAAACTGCTCATACACTGTCTCGCTTCACAAGAAAGGAAGACACAGACAGGGGTAAGCCCCTATGACTAATTGATAACTAAGTTAACAAGAATCTCTGGATTCAATCTAATTAAAATTTCTAGGCTATGCTTTCCCCGGCAACGATGCCAAAATGCTTGTTGGTATTTCTTATGGCTATTGGATAAATCCGCAAGCGCACAGATTATATCGTTGTAGCACGTCAGCTAGGAGTATTCCAAGGTATCGTAATTTATATTTTCCCAAGGGAAAGCTAAGCTAGAAATGATAATTAGAGAGAGATCCTAGAGAGCACCTCAACTTAGTACCAACTAGTATAGGGGGGTAAACGATATATGTGATGGGAAGGGTGATGAATGAATAAGCCAAGGTAAATGATAACTTAGAGATAACTAGATACTATAGCTAGATGGTAGGACAATGAGAGAGTATAGAGACTCCTATGTAATTCACTCTACTTCAATATACTTAGCCAATTAATTAGTCTAAACACTATAGCTTGTCTCCTCAATACAAGTATGCTAGGAGAGAGGATAGATCAGTAGGAGGGCAAAATTCCTACCGGACCACGCTCTCCTTTTATGGGGCCCTTACCTTTTAAGAACTTGCCTAAGAACACGTGGTGGAATACAAAGACTAGACAAGGTTGTCACTCTCTTGCTAGCTACCACTCAGGAGTGCTTCTCCTGGATCATGTCTAGGGGGGAGAGCTAGTGGGCCCTATAGGAGGTCGGCCGACCCCCTATGGGGGTCCCACTGGACATGTGGAACTTGTTATTTAATAAAGTATGCGCATGATATGATTGTTTATATTTGATCCTGAGGTTGTTGGCAGCATTTTGGTTATATAAAAGTGTATCATTCTTGGTGCCAACAACAGCTCCAAACTAGTTTTTGAAACCCTAGATGGTCTCAAATAGAAAAGTTATGAATACTAAGTTTGGTCAACTCATCAAGCTACATTTGTTATATTGGTCATTTTTGCATTTGAGGAAGTGTTATGAAAATTTAGTTGTAAATTGACTAGTCTCACACACTTTGTTTCATCGCTCAACTTTGCGCTCTTTATAGTTTGAACATCTACATATATTTTTCGTAAAATGTGCATGTCGCACACAAACCACATCAGCTTGGGCGGTGTCAATGTGCTTAGATCACATCTACGTGTATGTTAACAAAAAGAAAAAAGATCCACTTCCATACACAAATATAGAAGTGATGCACTAGTAAGAGTTTGTTTTCTCCTCTACTAGGTTGCAGGTTTGATCTCAATTGATGTCAGATATTTTGCTATTTTATTTTAAAAAATCCACGAATAAATTTGGGCACGAATGAGTGATGAGGGGAACGATGTTGCCGCCAGGTTAAGAAAACCACGAATAAATTTGGTCGTGAATGAGTGATGAGGGGAACGATTGTCCCGCCAGGTTATATGAACTAATTAAACTCTAATAAAAAGATAAAGTTCCCTCCTCTTAAGACGTCTAAACTTGTGTCCTACTGGTTAGCCCAGCCACTTCACAACTCTATGGTGCCAGGTTCGATTCCTAGGCACCCTAATTTTTTTAGCAAATTGGAGATCTTTTATTTATGACGAAAATAAAAACTGACAGGTGGGACATTGACGTTGGAACTACTGAGTTTCACATCGATGACAAAGTTCAGAGCATATGTGTGATGATTGTTTTCCAATTCTTCATGAATGAACAAGTGGGTTGACGGCCAAACCAATCATTTATGATGACATGCATAATTTTATCATTAATGACCCTAGTTCCGTGACCAAAATTGAGATCGTCATCCTAAAATGTCATGGATGTAGGATATTCTTTTAGTGAATTAATACAGAGAAGAATGCTATCACAACACGATTGATCTGCGCAAACCAGACCAATCGTAGCACAAAAGGACTCTATAAGACCCTATAAGACACCTGAACAAGTAAGGGGGCGAGTCGATGCTAGGTGGGGCCGACCGGCTGAGTCCAACTCCCCTACGCCTTCGTGTGGTGGCGCTCCACCGACCTATAGATCCAATCTAAGCCATTGTTCAAGGTTAGATGGATCCAAGGGCCATGGTTCATCCCCCCGGGCTATATAAGGAGACCCAGACCCCTGAGAAGCATCCTCAATCCTCAATTCATAATTCATATCTGTAGTCAAGATTAGGGTAGAGAGGTGTCCCTTGAAAGGATAACCTCTCTAAAGCCAACTTTCAAGAAGAATAGTTCTCCTCTAGTTTAGGTTTAGAATCTAGTCTAGTATTATAATTAGAAGAGAGAGAGAGAGAGAGAGAGAGAGAGAGGAAGGGAATATATTTGTAGGGAGTGTCGGCCTGTCGGTGCTACTTCTATGCCTTACACATGTGGATTCAAGATTGTTCACCATGATCTTTTGTCTAAGATCACTCTGGTAATCAACTTATGTTTGCAAGTAAGTTTCATCATTTTATTATTGTTCTTTAGGTCTGTGACTCTCTTTTGAGTACTTTATTTCTAGTTGCTCTAGGAGTAAAGTAGTTTTTTACTGTAAGTGTGGTGCTTAAACTTTTTAGCTCATAAATGCAACCTATATTCTAGATCGATGGTAGCTTGCAAGGGTGACTATTATAGCCCAATTGAATCTTCTATATTCCACCTCCCATCTATAGGCCTAGTAGGATCATTAATTGCTTAAGAGTGTCATACTCTGTTTGTGGCCTTATAAAGCAATTTTCTCTAGTTGAACCTTAATAAATACATTAAGATAAACAGAAGTGGAAAGCCTTAATGATCCCTCCTATGTTTAAACTTCTTAGTCCTTGTTTGCTACTCAGGGTTAAACTCTTAAAATTAAGTAAATCACAACCATTCCTTTGGGTCGATATTAAAACCTGGTTATTTCGGTGAAGTGCTACATCGGTATCTTATCTATGCGCTTGCGGATAATTAGAGTGTGGATAAAATATACCAACAAGCATTTCTGGTGCCATTGTCGAGGAACGATGCTGAGTTCATCTTGAGTCTAGATTAATCTTGTATTATACTTTTATCTTTCCTTTTTATTCTTTCTATCTTACCTCATGGATTATGTAGACTCTTTTGTAGAAAACACAAATTCCACTCCGTTCAATCTTTACCATTACCATATGCATGAAGACTCTAGTCTACCACAATCAACTAATCCTATCATTTCTGATGACCATGGGCTACATCCATGTCTGATAGAAAAGGTCCAAAAATGACCCTTTTTGGGCAAGAAAGACGAGAATCCTCACACTCACTTAAAGAAGTTTGAGCAGACCTATGCATGCCTACACATTAAGGGCATGTCTGATGAAACCTTAAGATAGAAGCCTTTTCCTTTCTCTTTGAGAGGGAGAGCTAAAACCTGGTATTCTTGAACCACATCGAGTAACGAAGGGAATTGTGAAATTCTTTGTTCTAGCTTTTGCCTAGACTTCTTTCCTATTTCCAAATTCATCTATCTTTGCTTAGAGATCTTATCTTTTATGCAAAAAGATGATGAATCTGTAATTGCTACATGGGAACGTTTTGACAACCTTTGAAGGACCAAATCGGCAACTAGAGGTTGGGGGTGAATGGGAGCCTACAAAAACTTATCTAAAAACTTTGGCCCTTGTCCCAAATTCAACCCTGACACAACCACACAAAAAAATGATGTGTTCATGACCCAACACATGGGTGGATACCTTAGGAGATGTCTTAGAGGTACAATGAAACGATCGAGGAAGGTTGACGAACAAGCCCCAAAAGAAACAACTCAAAACAACAAAAACAGGGCAGCCACGGACTATCTGCCAAATTAGGGTAGACTGTCCACAAGGGAAAGGCCGGACTATCCAAGCTCCAGGGCTGGACCATAGGCCAGTCAAACCTGGACTATCCACGCTCTAGCGCTGAACTATTTGCCGGCTAAACTCGCTAACAACAAAAGTTAGGTGTCAGTTCTGCCCAAAATTTGGGACAAGCTAGGCTGGACTATCCACGGGGTGATCCCGCACTATTCGTTCCTGTACCAAAAATCCTAGCTGCAAACATAGCACAAGTGTTGCTCGGTGAGGATGAACGGCGGACTGTCCGTGGCTTCACCCTGGACCGTGTGCGCTTGGGGACCCGAGCGGAGCTAAGCTCCCTTGTGCTTGGCCTCGACCCCCGGACTATCTTAAAAAAGAGCCTGGATTGTCCGGGAATGCCTAGATAGTGCAAAAACATGGCAATTTCAAAATCGCTATTGACACCAAAGGTGGCAAATGGAAAAAGACCGCAAGTGTACGGTTGTCAAGTGTAGCTTTCACCGGGAGTATTCCAGGTATCGTATTTTCCACAGGGAACGAGAAGTGAGTTAACTAGGAAGATGGATATGTCCTATGTGGATCAAGGGAGACTATGATAACTGGGTTGAGAGGTTCGATATAGCTAAGATATCTAACAAGGTATAGCTGGTTATACTGGCTTTATCAGCCCTTCTCTTGCAGGAGGCGACGGGATAGATCAGAAAGAGGGCAAAACTCTAACCGGACCGCGCCATCACATTGTATTGAAGCCCTACCTTTTAAGAACTTATCTGACACGCGTGGTGGAATACGAAGCGATGAACAAGCGTGAAAAGTTGCATAATAGCTAAACCAGATTTAGAATACTAAATGCTATAAAGAACTCGGAGGTAGTCACTTACAAGAGTTGAACTTACAAGAGACTCGCATCCGCCGAGGAAGAACTCCGGAGAAGATTTCCGACAGGCCTGGGCTTTTTCCAGAAGACTTCCTTCACTCTCCTCCAACAAGCATAGCACTACTAGAGATCTTCGCTAAGAGACTAAGGAGTAGTCTTTCTCCAATGAGGCATGAATGGCAAGGGAGCTCTAAGGGTCTATTTATAGCTAGAGGTGGAGTAGGGGCTACTCCGGTGCCACATCAGCGATCCGCGTCACCTTCATTGACCACCGTAGGATCCAACCGACCTCTAAATCGCCTTTGGATGGATGGTGTTGATTTCTATCATGTGGGGAGTGAGTGAGGCGGTTGTGAGAGTTGGAACCGCCATAGGGGCTATCGGCCGACCCTACCCCTGGCCTGTGGGCCCTCCCTTGCTCTTCTAGAAGGTGTCCCACTGGTCAGGAACCAAGTGGGGGGCTGGTGGGCCCAATGATAGGTTGGCCGACCCCTTATGGGGTCTCTGGCCCACCTTTGTCTTCTGGATGCTGGTCTCACTTGTCATAAGCTTTGGGTGTTTGTTTTGAGATGTGTGTCACGTTAATCTCCTTGGTGTGGGCCCATGGATCCTTGTGCTTTGAATCTTAACCGTTGGGACGTAGCACAGGGTGGTCGGCCGACCCCCGAAGTGGGCCCACTGGCTCCCGAAAGTCCCCATTTGTCATTACCTGCACTCAAATACTCAAGTGACATGTGGAACTAGTTATTGGATAACATGTGTTCATGTTATGCTTGTCTTTCTATGTTTATGAGGATGTTGACGGTATTTTGATAGTGATAAAATGGCTCATTCTTACCGTCAACAAGATCCCCCATACTTACCTCTTTGCTCGTCTTCTAGTAAAGGATAGAAGTTAACATAATTATGCTATTCAAAGTATAAAGCAAGCATAAAGATTCATTCAAGACATTTGTCATACTAATGGGATATGTGGTATTGTCTAACTTATATCCTTGAGAGGTTGAGAAATGGAACAACTCTTAAGGCAAAGTCATCTTCCCAAATCATATTTTAGTACTTGGAGTTTTTGATAATTTTTTCAAAAGAAATCTCATAAGTCAACTTACTCCTCTTATAGCACTCTAAGTCTCTCAAAGTGTATAATTCCTTACCAAGGCATAAAGAGGTTGCCTTCTTTGTGTCTTCCTACTTCTAAATGTCTTATGTGGAGCTCAGGTAGGGATAAGTAGTGTATCAAACTTGCATCACTTATTGTAAAGTCAAAACAAGGATCCAAGGAGAATAATGTCATAATCCTAGATCAAGATGTGCATGTGTATGGAATATGATAGTGGACTTTATTTTACTCTTTGACTATGTATGATCTCTCTAACTTGAAGAAGTTGGACACATGGCTATCATTTATTTCATTTTTCATTTTTTAGAGCTTTTGCTCATCATCATTTTTCATGATAGCCATATCTCTTTTGAGGAATTTTGAGAGAGATCATATCATTTATTTCTAGAGTATTTATTGGATGAACATGGAACATATGAATGAAAGACATGTTTTGCATACTTCCAATGTAGAAGCAGCGAATATATGTGGCGTGTATGTGATCTTGATCTTTGAACTATGACAAAATTTGTGTTGACACAAAAACCGTCGAGGCTGCGAACACGTCGGGCTAATACCCAAAATCGATATCCAAAGTGTGCCAGTCGATTTGACCAGTTAATCGACAAGGACGATAACTAGAACAAACTTGAGCGAGACGACAGCGATGCGCCCGGACGTCAAGGCTCTGATTTGCTCCCAACGCGGATCTTGCAAAGCTTGACGGAGATCCGTCAACACCTCGTAAGAACTCGTAGATGAACTAGAACTAATGCAGTAAATGTAAATTGCAGGAAAAGTAGATGAAAATAGTAAACTTCTTTGATTGATTGTGTATATATTTTTTACACCACCCCTAGGTACATATTTATACTCCGGCAAAGGGAGTTGTAGATAGACACGATCCATACCTTCCTAAACAAAACCCCTATTTTTAAGGAAATAAACGACTCGTGCAAGAGTCGGACTCAAAAATAACCTATAATAATACTGGCGTAAAGCACCAGTTTCCCTTCTCGTCTCCTTTGCGATGAAAACTCTCCATGGGCAGATTTCTTTCCTTTTCTGCTCCTATCTGCAATTCTCTGCTTCCATCGGCAGCATTTCTGCTTCTATCGGCAACACCTTTCTGCTCCTATCGGCAACATCCCCTTGCCTTTATCAACAGTGTTCTCCTGCCTCCATCGGCAACAAATCCCTGTCTTCATCGACAACATTTTTTCCTTTATCGGCAATACCTTCTTACTTTCATCGGCCACAACCTTTTGCTTCTATTGGCAATTCCTCAATCAAGCTCATCATCGACACTTTAGTCTTACTCTAATCGATAATCTAACCAGTGACACCCTGATGCCAATAGAGAACGGTAATCAATTTTTACTGATCAACACAAGCCTTAGCCCATATTGACACATGAAAAATGGTGTCAACACATGCCCCCAATTTTGGAGTATAATATACTTTATGCGCCGAAATTTCCTCTACTGCAATCTTCTCCTTCAAGATACTTGCACGACTTCCTCGATTACCGCGCGCAAAAACTGCAAGTTACCAACAGAACCCCGCAATTGTAGAGCGAATAGTCACAATCCACTCTCACAATTCCTCGATCGTCGCACGAATCCACCACCATACCCTTGCATATCTCTGCTCAGTTAAAAGAAAACTCCAAAATACCCCTGGCGCCTCCAGGCCTATAAAAATCACCATCATCCAACCTTTTCTTCACCCCGAGCTCATATCTTCATCTGCTTTCATTCCCCATTTCACCGGCGCCTCTAAAGAGCACTCCGGCGACATTCAACCATGACTTCTTCCACCAGCAAGGCGCAACCTGCAAGAATCCTTCAGACCCAATGGCGATCAACTTCAATGTCCCTGCGGTCAATTTCTCTTCTTCTCACTTCATACTCTGCAATTCTCTTCTGCATTGTCTCGTGATCTCTTTTTCCTTTTCCTCTTTGTTTTCTAAATCTAGGAGATGCGCAATAGAATAGTAATCCCCACTGATCAACCACATGTTTGCTGCTTGGGTCCAATAGGGGATGCCGATCCAACTGAAACCATCAATGCAGAAATCAACCAGGTTCCTTTCAGAGCCGCACACTTTGACCTAGGGTTATGGGCAGATATCTTCTCTTCTTGGCCCAAACCCACCAAAGGGTGGAAAAACTGGTACCTTAGGATGGCCAGATCGCATCGAGTTTACTGGGCAGAGCGCCAGCTGGATCAATGTATCAAGCTATCTATTGCCGATATGGCAAAAAATGAGTCCATGATGATCACCGCATCCTACTTCTGGTCTGACACCATGAACGCATTCCTATTCAGACACGGACCAGCCACCCCGACACTTGTCGATGTGTATATACTCACCGGCCTTGACATCTCTTCTGCCAACAATGCCACCCTCTTTAACAGAAAGCCCAAACATCAGGTAACTACCCGCAACATCGGTGGCTGGATTGGATTCATTCAAGAATACCAAAAGACCGGATTGGTAGGCCAGAGGGAGCATGCCACCTTCCTAAACATGTGGCTGGAGAAATTCATCTTTTGTGGCAGGACGGTTGGGCCAACCAACATGTATCTCCCTGCAGCAGAACTCTTGGCCAATGGAGCACGACTTCCCCTTGGCCGATACCTTCTTGGTGCAGTCTACCGTCTTCTGCATAAAGTATCAGAGAAGTTATTACTGGGCGAGCCCATCGGCAACATTGGAGGACCCTGGTGGTTTGTGAACATGTGGCTGAATGCTCATATGCACAAGGTTCTCCAATTTGATCTGTTCAATCAGGAATTCCCATGGGACCTAGCTGAAGACCACACGCTTGCCGATGACGAATCAGCAACTCGTTCTCCCCTCAACTTCGGCAAAGCCATCATAGTCCTACCTAGGACCGAGGCTAATGAGGACCAGATTGGCAGATTCTTCTAGAGATTCTACTGCGGAGTCCCTTTTGTAGACCGGGCTTGGTGGCCCTATGTTGATGCCGAAAACAGGTTTCCTCTTTCCTTCAACATCGCCGATGCAGACTTAGACAAGGATGAGGGAATCATGAGGGCTATCCTCACTTCCCGTGCAATCCCAGTGAACATCTTCAGGAGTGGGAAGAATACACAGGCTACCTACGAATTTTATTACCCATCGGCAGCGACAAGGCAACTAGCATTTGGGAAACTACCAATCAAGCTCTGCTACGCCAATGTGGTGAAGCCCAGAGAGGTCATTACCAGCGCCATGGACTGGAATAAAATTGTTAGTCTCCCTCCTTATGCCAATACAACCAATATCGACTTATCTACTTGGACGCCAATTTCCTTCATCACCGAGTCATACAAGCTCTGGTGGCAAGAGTGGAAGGACCAACTGTTTGCTACATCATCACACCACTATCGACACTTGATTGATGCTGACCATATTATTCCTGATGACGCGGTAAGCTTACCCTTGATGTTATTTTCTCTGTCATCTCCTTCTAGAGGCATCGGCAACTAACTTTCTATCAACAGGTTAACGACTTAATCCAAAAGAAGAGTAGAAGTGGCAAAAACTTCAACTTGCGACCGACCAATCCCACATCGGCAATCGGCAGCAAGGCTCCATCATTGGCCTCCCTCATGCAACAAAGGGCAACTCCTAAGGTCACCATCAAGCCCAAGTCAACACCAACTAGGGCAGCTGTCACTCCATCGGCCGCTACCGCTGTCTTGGCGCAAGCTTTTGGGGTAAGAACTTTCTACTTTATTTATGCCAATCATAAAATTTTCATCGGCAATTCTTACTTAATTCTTGACTTGCACCAAATGTTTTTCCTTCTGCAGCAGACAAGTTCATCGGCAGTTGCTCTAAGTGCACAGGCTCCTTCGACTCAGTCTGCCGATGCCCCCCGAGTGCAGAAGTCCAAACGCCAAGATGCATCAAGCACTGCTCCTCAACCAAAACGCCTAAGGCCATCAGTCACGTCATCAGCAGCATCCCCTCAATCTCCTACCGATGCATTACCAGAAGAGCCAGCACCAGCACCTGTCCCTGACCAAACACCCGTTGAAGCTTCCATTCAAGGGACAGTGTCAGCGCCGCAGGAATTGACCATAACAGAACTGCTACCTACACCGGCACCGTCATTGGCATTAACCATTCCAGCCATAGAGGCAAGTTCATCGGCAATCATTGCCGATCTTCATGACACCGCCGCGCCAGCTGCTCTGCCAAGTCCAAGGCGAGAGACTATGCTAAAGCAGGTAAATCGATTGTTTATCATAAATTCACAAAACAAACTTTCAATCAGCAAACTTCTAACTCTTTTCCTTTTAGGCCCAAGAGTCTCCCAACAACCTTTTCTCCTTTACAATCAATATCTCCGATGACGATGAAGAAGAAGGGCCTTCTACTCCAACATCGCACACTATATCGGCAGATGTCAGAACCAAACTCGAAGCAATGCTACCCCTATTGCAACAAGACACATCTCAATTAGTCTAGGACTCTGATGCATTGAGGGTAGCATTCAAGGCAGTCCAAGTCCTAGTTCCTGCCGATGTAGAGGAAATGCTCTTCCAGGCGTCTTTTCTCGAGAGTCGCTGACTGTAGTATCAACGGGCATCACAGCGCATTGCCGACAGATCTATCCAAGTCAAGCTCGAAGAGGAAATGCTCCAATCCAAACAAGCTGCCGAGGAGAAGCATAAAGACATCGACATCCTGAAAGCTTCTGACACCGAGATTGACAAAGAGATCCAACAGCTATCGGGAAAGAAAGAGGCACTACTGGCAGAGTTGAACAAGATCAACGAAGCTTTGGATATGGCCAACCAAAATAAGGCCCAGCTTCTTGACGCCACTAGAACCCTGCAACAAGAGAGGGACACACATGCCCGCCAAACACTTCAACTGATGCGAAAGATCAAGCCAGTAGAAGGTTCTGCCGATGCCGATAATAAAGAGCTTGAAGCTGCAGACAAAGTTCATCGGGATGCATTATCAGCCATACGCTCGCTGTTGTAATCTTTCGCAAACTAGTTTGGTTGTAATCTTAAACTTTGTGACCGACTCGCATATGCTGCAATGTCAATACGTTTTCTGCCGATGCTTCACATAATATTTCTTCCATCGGCATTTGCACTTGTATTGCTGCACGTGTCCACCCAAATACTGGGATAATATTTCTTTAAATATTTGCCATTGATCGCTCTAGAAAACGCAACTCCTTAGAGGGTTTCCAAAATATACGCATTACCAGGAACAGACCGATTTATCCGAAAAGGACCCTCCCAATTAGGAGACCACTTTCCAAACTTTGAACTCTTAGTTCCAATTGGTAAAATCAGTTTCCACACCAGATCACCATCGGCAAACTCTTTCATCTTCACTTTCTTGTTATACCACCTGGCAACTCTCTTCTTGTTCTCCTCGATGCTGATCAGAGCTCTCAACCGATGACCTGCTAGATCTTCTAATTCATCCTTCATAAGGATATCATATTCATCGGCTGTCAATTGGTCCTGGGAAAACAATCATCTAGAACCAGTTTTAACCTCCCAAGGTAGGACAACATCATGCCCATAGACTAACTGGTATGGCGAAACTTTACTTGCACCATGATATGCCATCTGATACGACCATAAAACTTCATTCAACACTATGTGCCACCTTCTAGGGTTTTCTTCAATCTTGTGCTTGATAAGCTTAATAACCCTTTTATTAGTTGCTTCGGCCTGACCATTGGCTTGAGCATAATAAGGAGAAGAGTTTAAAACCTTAAACCCCATACCGATAGCAAATTCATCAAACTCCCCTGATGTGAACATGGTCCCTTGATTAGTTGTAATAGTTTGAGGAATACCAAATCGGTAAATAATATGCTCCTTTACAAAGTCTATCATGTTTGCCGATGTCACCTTCTTCAAAGGAATAGCTTCAACCCACTTCGTGAAATAATCGGTGGCAACAAGTATAAATTTATGCCCTTTACTCGATGGTGGATAAATTTGGCCGATGAGATCGATAGCCCATCCTCTAAACGACCAAGGCTTGATTATAGGATTCATTGCCGACGCAGGTGCTCTCTGAACATTACCAAACCTCTAACAATCTTGACACCCTTTGAAGTATCTAAAACAATCCTCAAGAATTGTCGGCCAATAATACCCATTCCGTCTAATCATCCATTTCATTTTGAATGCCGATTGATGCGCCCCACGTACTCCTTCATGAATTTCACCCATCAACTCTTTCGATTCTTCTTTACTAAGGCATTTGAGCAAGACTCCATCAATCCTTCGATAGTATAATTCATCATCAAGGAACACGTACTTGGTAGCCTGAAACCTTAGACGCCTTTCAACTTTTCTAGACAGGTCCCTTAAGTAATCGACAATTTCTTTCCTCCAGTCATCGGCAACCATTACCGATGTCATTTCTTGAATCGGCTGATACCCTGAAGCGTACTGTGCCAACTGATTAGCCTCTTCATTATGCAAACTAGGAACATGCTCAAGGCGGTATTCTTTAAATTCCTTTAATAATTGCAAACACCTTTCATGTTGTGCAATTAAAATTTCACTTCGGCATTCATATGTCCCAATCAATTGATTGATCACTAACATGGAGTCACCAAAGATTTCAACGGCATCGGCACGCACCTCCCTGAGTAATTCCAATCCTTTTAGCAAAGTCTGGTACTCAGCTCGATTGTTTGTTGAAGTAGCAACAATCGGCAATGAGACTTCATACTTCTGTCCTCGGGGTGAAATTAAGACAATACCGATACCTGCTCCTTCCTTACACGTAGATCCATCAAAGAACAAAGTCCAAGGAGCAATCTCTACGGAACTCACTGTACCACAATGTTGAGTAACAAAATCGGCCATCACCTGACCCTTAACTGCCTTAGCCGATTCATACCTCAAATCAAACTCTGACAGTGCTAAAATCCATTTGCCGATCCTTCCACTCAATATCGGCATCGACAGCATGTACTTAACCATATCATCTTTGCATATGACAGTACACTCGGCCGATAACAAATAATGCCTTAATTTAATGCAAGAGAAGTACAGACATAAGCATAATTTCTCGACGACCGAATATCTGGTTTCAGCATCCACCAATCTTCTACTCAAATAATAAATTATGCGTTCCTTCCCTTCAAATTCTTGGATTAAAGATGACCCGATAACGCTGTCATCGGCAGACAAATACAACCTGAAAGGCTTCCCGTGTTGAGGCGGAACCAAAACTGGAGGATTCACCAAATATCTCTTAATTTCTTCTAAGGCTGATTGTTGTTCTTCCTTCCATGCAAATTCTTGACCGGCCTTCAGCTTTAACAACGGGCTAAAAGACTTAATCTTCCCAGACAAATTAGATATAAATCTTCTAATAAAATTAATCTTGTCGATCAAGGACTGCAACTCAGTCTTGTTTGTGGGAGCAACCACCTTATTAATTGCATCAATAGATTTTCTGCCAATCTTGATACCTCTTTGATGCACCATAAAACCTTGGAATTGACATGCTGATACACCAAACGCACACTTATTAGGATTCATCTTCAACCCATGTTCCCTTGTGCACTCTAGAATCTTTCGCAAATCTGCAAGATGCTTCTCAAAGTTTTTGGACTTGACCACCACATCATCAATATAGATTTCAACTATCGTGCCGATATACTTATGAAAAATGAAATTCATTGCTTTCTGATAAGTAGCACCGGCGTTCTTCAAACCAAAAGTCATCACGACCCACTCAAATAAACCGACATGACCTGGACATCTAAATGTAGTCTTGGATATGTCTTCTTCAGCCATGAATATTTGATTATATCCAGCATTACCATCCATAAAACTAATTATTTGATGTCCAACAGCAGCATCAATCAGTAAATCGACAACGGACATTGGGTAACCATCCATCGGTGTAGCCTTATTGAGATTCCTGAAATCAATACAAACACGAAGCTTTCCATTTTTCTTATACACAGGAACCACATTAGAAATCCATTCGGCATATCGTCATTGCCGAATAAATCCAACCACAATTAACTTTGTAATTTCAGCTTTAATGTTAGGTAATACAAGAGGATTGCATCGGCGCGCTGACTGCCGATGTGGTTGGAAACCAGATTGAATAGGTAACCGATGCTCAACTATTGACCGGTCTAAACCAGGCATCTCTGTATAATCCCAAACAAAACAATCTTTATATTCTTTTAATAAATCATTGAACTGTTGCTTACATTGGGAATCTAACTTAGCACTAATAAAGGTTGGCCTATGTTTACTACCATCACCAATATCTATCTCTAGTAAATCATCTGCCAATGTGAACCCCTGCCCAAGTTTTCCGTCATCGGCAAACTGATCCATTAAACATTTCCTTCAGAACCGACTGCTTGGATCAGTATGATTCTGTAATCGGCAACCTTGAGGAATTCCGTATCCCAAGTTTCACCTTATATGCACTTGGTTTGTCATAAGTTTCTGATTCTGCCGATGCAACGATTAACGAAGCCTCACTCTGGACGACTTCAATCCTGTCTCCAACCCACTGCACGAGGCTCTGGTGCATTGTAGAAGGGATACAGCAATTGGCATGGATCCAATCCCTTCCTAGGAGCAAGTTGTAGGTACCTTTGCCATTGATCACAAAAAATGTCGTCGGCAAAGTTTTACTGCCGATGGTCAATTCAATGCACACTACTCCCTTAGCTGGTGACACATTGCCCTCAAAATCATTAAGCATCATGTCTGTCTTGGCTACGTCCTAGTCACCTTTCCCAAGCTTCCTGAACATAACGTACGGCATTATATTGACTGCGCTCCACCATCTACTAGCATCTTGGATACTGGCTGCCCATCAACTTTGCCTTCGACAAACAAGGCCCTCAAATGCTGCCTTTCATCATCTGTAGGCTTTTCAAAGACAACTGCCATCGGGTCTAGTACTAACTGCGCCATCTCAGCAGCTTCTTCCTCATCATCAACATGCGCCATAAATTTCATCGGCAATGTTACAACCATATTGATTTCTGCTGATGGATCCCTATCCTTGCGTTTCGGCCTCCACTGCTTAACTGGAGATTTCTCTCTTGAAGGATCTTCACCCTGATACATATCTCCCTGGCGTTCACGCTGAATCCTTCTTTTCTAAGTCTTTGTCAGACCCTTGGGGAACCATTGAGGAAGCTTAGTTTTCCAAACGAGCTGGTATTGTTTCTCATCGCTTGTATCTGCACCGCTCCTTACGTTCGGATCCCTAGAGAATATTTCTTCATCGGGCACTCTTGCATTAGCCATCTTCTCAAGCTCCTCTTGACAAACACGCTTGCCAAGCCTATCATGTACGCTGAACTTGCCCCCAGCCGATCATTCGCTCATCCCATCTCTCTGATCGGCCTGCCATAATTTGATGCCCGATCGTCAAAACAAGGTTTCTTTTCTGACCAATCGGCAGGATAGTACCCATTGCATTCGGGGCAATTATTAGCAGTGGGCAATTTGATGCCTTCTTCCCAACAATGAACAAAGAAGGGACACCTCCAATGATCTTTATGCCGATGCCATTCTTGGTGCCTTTCTTCCTCCTGCTGCCAATATTGCTCTTCCTGTGATCACCGATACTCTTGCTGTGGCCGCCTGTGCGTGATAACAACACCATACGATGCATGCTTATGAGGCCTCCTGGCGCTGCTATGCTCATCGGCAACTCTCTTGCCTTTTCTATCATCAACAAATCCCTTCTTTCTTACATCATGCGTAGCTATCTGATATTCAGGATCCACCGATGCTCTTTTCTTGGCAGCTTCTGACATCAGCACTTTAACCTTTCCACTAGTTTCCACCATATTATTAGGAAACGGGTGTTGGTCGATCTTCATCGGCTTCTAGGCTTTAGAATTTTCAAACTTGATACGCCCAGGCTCGATTTCTGACTGCAATTGCTACCTAAAGACTCTGCAGTCGTTGGACTAAGTGCTTTTCTTCACATCTTTGTAAGACCCTATCCAGATTCTCAAGACAATCATCGAAAGTATTTCCATAGACAGAGAAGTCGTCCATGAAAACTTCCATGATTTCTTCGATCATATCGGAGAAAATGGACATCATGCACCTTTGGAAAGAAGCAGGAGCATTGCATAGGCCGAATGAACTTCGCCTATATGCATATGTTTCATAGGGGCATGTGAAGGTAGTCTTACTTTGATCATCGGGGTGGATTGGTATTTGATGATATCCTGAATAACCATCAAGGAAACAAAAGAAAGAATGCTTTGCAAGCCGTTCCAACATCTCATCGATGAAGGGTAACGGGAAGTGATCTTTCTTTGTAGCCTTATTAAGTTTTCGGTAATCTATACACATTCTCCAACCTGTGATGGTCCGTTGAGGAATCAACTCGTTCTTGTCATTTCGAACGACCGTCATACCTCCCTTTTTAGGCACTACTTGCACAGGGCTAACCCATTCTCTATGAGGAACAAGGTAGATGATCCCTGCGTGCAAGAGTTTCAAAACCTCCTTCTTTACTACTTCTCTCATCGCATTATTCAATCTACGCTGAGGTTCTCTAGATGGAAGGGCTTTAGGTTCTATGGGGATGCGATGTGTGCAAATAGCGGGACTAATGCCCTTGAGATCTTGCAGAGAATAGCCTAGGACTAATTGATGCTTTTCTAAGACAGTGAGGAGCTTAAAGGACTCTTTGGGGAGAGTTTGTCGCTTATGATCACAGGTGCTTCACGATCATTATTTAGAAAGGCATACTTTAAACCAGCTGTAAGGGGTTTAAGTTCTATAGAGGGTTTAGATGGGGGTTCAGATTTCTCCAGATCTATGGGTTCTTCTAGATCGTCTTCTTCTTGGATGACATCTTCAGCGTCTTCTTCTAGATCAGGATGAGATGATTCTTGAAGAGATACAACCATCACTTCCTCTATGGGGTCAAATTCTGGGAGCAATTCTGTCATGGTGTTTGTGGAGCTAGTTAGCGGAATTGAGAGCTTGATACTACTCCTGAGATGACCCTTAAGGCTTCCATCAAGAGATCCATCAAGAAATCTCATGAGTGTATACCCAATTAAGAAGTCAAAGTCCTCTATATCAAAAATGAAGAAATTTAAGAGGATATTGACTTTGTTAATTAGCGTAGGAATGGTCTGTGCGATCCCACAACTCTCAATCAATTGTCCTAAAGGAAGGTTCAAGAACTTATTGGTTGGAGTTAGAGTTACCTCACCTAGGAGAGCATTAGCTAAAGATTTAGACATGATGCTTACTCCTACGGTAGGATCATAAAGAGAGTCTAACTTTGCTCTATTAATTTGACAAGGAATGGTTGTGGAGGAAGAAAGAATTCGAATTGGCTCGAATGATGATTCGACCTCTTCTAACCACTCATTGCTCATGATAGAAGCTAGCTCTTGAACCGTCTCCTGGAGGTAGGCTTCCTCTATGCGACCAGGAATGTGAAGGTTCGGAGCTTTTTGAGCAGAAGACTTCTTTTGCACAGATTGATTCAAGGCATTTCCAAAATCGGAAAATAAATCAGCCTCGATATCAAAGGGAAATTCCAAGGGTCAAATTTATTCTTCCCTTAGTGGTTCAGGTTTGATAGCAAGATCATGGGATTTAGAAGGAAGAGTTTCGGCTATCGATGTTGTTTCTATTCTGGGGGCTGGTTTTTGTTCTTCCTCGGGTCCCTCATAAAAAATGTTAGTATAGGGGGTGTTTTCAAGAATCTTCATAAGAAGATTCTTCCCTGCACTAATGGGTAAACTTAGGAAGGCTCCCCCGGTAGATATATCATAAAAGTTGTAACAATGTAGGCCGGATGAAGATAGATCTAAAATACGGGCCCATGCCACACCTAGAGATTCCTTCTCCTTTTGTTTAAAGGTCAATATCTCTACTCGAAGACGAATAACTCGGGGATAGGGAAGAAAGCTAAGCAAAATTTGGATTGCAACTTTTCCCATTCTCCCTTTGCACTGGCTACGTGGCGAGCGTACCATCGTTTGGCTATTCCCATCAAAGAGAACATAAATAGCTTCCACTTAAGAGTACCTCGCCTCATCCCATGGATATGGACACAAGAACACAATTGTTCAAAGTCACGTAGGTGAGTGTAAGGATTCTCATCTTCGTCCCTAGAAAATGGTTTCCTGAACCATCGCTATGAGACTTGGGCGAAGCTCATAACGAACGGCCAACACGGCTTCAGAGGAACTAGGTGGCTCCAACCTAGCGCCCCAGAAAGCTTGTTGACACCAAAGGTGGCAAACGGAAAAAGACCACAAGCATACGGTTGTCAAGTGTAGCTTTCACCAGGAGTATTTCAGGTATCGTATTTTCCACAGGGAACGAGAAGTGAGTTAACTAGGAAGATGGATATGTCCTATGATGGATCAAGGGAGACTATGATAACTGGGTTGAGAGATTCGATATAGCTAAGATATCTAACAAGGTATAGCTGGTTATACAGGCTTTATCAGCCCTTCTCTTGCAGGAGGCGACGGGATAGATCAGAAAGAGGGCAAAACTCTAACCGGACCGCGCTGTCATGTTGTATTGAAGCCCTACCTTTTAAGAACTTATCTGACACTACCCCTGGCCTGTGGGCTGTCCCTTGATCTTCTAGAAGGTGTCCCACTGGTCAGGGGCCAAGTGGGGGGCCCAATGATAGGTCGGTCGACCCCTTATGGGGTCTCTGGCCCACCTCTATCTTCTGGATGCTGGTCCCACTTGTCATAAGCTTTGGGTGTTTGTTCTGAGATGTGTGTCATGTTAATCTCCTTGGGGTGGGCCCATGGATCCTTGTGCTTTGAATATTAACCGTTGGGAGGTAGCACAGGGTGGATCCAAGGGTGTAGGATCACTTGATAGGGTGCTTCTTGGATCATGGGGGCATGGGAGGCCTAGTGGCCCCACAGGGTGGTCGGCCGACCCCCTAAGTGGTCCCACTGGCTCCCAAAAGTCCCCATTTGTCATTACCTGCATTCAAATACTCAAGGGACATGTGGAACTAGTTATTAGTAGTTTGGGAAAGCACACGAAGATGCTAGTGCTCATCTCCAACACTTCCTGGAGATTTGTAGCACATTCAGTATCAAGGATATTCCCAGAGATGCCATACTACTTCGCCTTTTCCCATTCTCACTCTTGGGAAGAGCGAAGCAGTGGTTCTATGCAACCAAGGAGAAGAATACTACATGGGCACTATGTTCCACCAATTTCCTAGCAAAGTTCTTTCCCATGGGGAAGACTAATGCTCTCCGTGGGAAGATTGCAAGTTTTCAGCAACAATAAGACGAGTTCGTTCCAGCAGCATGGGAGTGCTTCCAAGATTACATCCTAGAATGTCCCCATCATGGAATGGAGAATTGGTTACTTATGCAGGCTTTCTATCATGGGCTCAGCAACAACACTCGTGAAACCATGGATGCTGCTGCCGGAGGAGCATTCCTATCACTTACAATGCCACAAGCCACAACTCTTGTGGAGAAGATGGCATCCAAACAAGGTTGGAGTGAAGAAAGAACTCAAACTCGCAAGAAAAGTGGAGGTATGCACCAGCTCAAAGAGGTAGACATGCTGTCAGCAAAGCTAGACCTGCTCATGACGAGGCTCGATGAGAAAGCTGGAAAAAAGAAAGAAGTTCTGAACATCTATGACTCTCACATAACCTGTGAAGAGTGTGGAGACACTAGACACCCAGGCAATCATTGTCCAGAATTGCAAGAGGACGTGAACTAAATCATCAACAACAACAACTACTACAACCGTCCTCAGCAAAATCAAGGTTGCAATCAACAACAACAAAGGCCTAACTACTTAGGTAATTATCAAGGTAACAATTCTTATAATAATCCTAGTTTCCCACCTTTGAGAGAGTTAGTGTCTAATCAAGGAAAGTTAATGGATAACATGACTAAGAAATTAGCATCCAATGATAAAACACTAGAAACTATAAATAATAGAATGGATAATTTTTCTGTTGCCATCAAAAATCAAATTTGCTTTACTAAAATGATTGAATCTCTGCTAACCCAAATAGCTGCTGCTATTCCTACCACTAACCCCGGTATTCCATCACAACCGGAAGGATTAGAACCTGCAAATCTTGTAGACATATTTGATGCAGGTGCTTATTGGAACAACCCCACCGAATGGTGGTGTGGCGACTCCATGGCAACCAAGAAAGGAGATCCAGGACGACCAGTCATCCCTATCTCCATTGGCGTCACAGAGTTTCCTGAAGCACTCTGCGACTTCGGCGCAAGCGTCAATGTCATGCCCAGGGTAATATACGAGAAATACTTTAATTATCCTTTATCAGATACAACCCTGTGTTTGCAGCTTGTAGATCGTACATTGTGCTACCCAAGAGGAATATTAAAAGATATCCGTGTCCGAATTGGTACCTCATATGTCCCAGCAGACTTCATGGTGATAGAAACCGATGTTGATGAGAAGTCACCCATCATCCTTGGGAGGCCACTCTTGAACACTGCTAGAGCTGTCATCTATGCTAGCACTGCCAAGATTAGTTTCTTCATCAAAGGGAAGAAGGAGACATTTACCTTCAAGAACAAAACCATACAAGCTCCTAAACAACCTCAAGATGAGCCAATGAAGAGGACCAATAAGAGGAACAAGCGGAACAAGCAGAAAAAGCAGAACAAGAACAAGAAGCAAGTACGGACAGAACCAGCAAAGATGGTCACGACACTCCACAATAATCAAGATCACCAAATCAGATCCCCTCATTTGATCAAGAAGGACAACCCAGGTGTCCCAACCATTGAATGCACAATCAACAGATGCTCCTTCCAGAAGGCAATCTGCGACACCGGATCGGGGGTCAACATTATGGCCAAGTTGACCTATGAGTTTCTGTATGGTACAATTCCTCTACATCCAACATATACCGAACTCCAGATGGCAGATCAAACATGCCGCGTCATCGAAGGCATAGCAAAAGATGTCCCCATCCAGATTGATGACCACTGCATCCCTACAGACTTCCTAGTCGTTGATATGGGAGAAGATGATTATGATCCACCTATCATCCTTGGAAGACCGTTCCTAAGCACCACCAAAGCTATCATCTATATCGGGACAGGAGAAGTGCACCTACACTTCCCCTCTGAGAAGGTACGTCATTACTTTAATGCTAACTACATTGTTGAAGAATCTAAGCAGAATAGAACGAGAAGAAGACGTCGCTACCGCAACCAGAAGAAGCAAAACGCCAAGGATGGGTGGGCAGACTATGAAGGAGAAGTATCAATATATGAAGAGAGATACCCCGAAGAAGAAGAGTGAATATACGCAACTCCACTCTCTAGGCAAAACACACCATCAACTCCAAAGTTAGGAAATGAAAGATCATTCTACGACTACCATAGGAACGAGAGTGGAGAATCATGGGAAGAAACAAAGGTATGTCCCTTTAATTATAATGAATATCCAAAAGCGAGAGTTTGTCCTAGGAAGGCCTCAACACCGACATGAGTATGGAGAGAAAAAGAAATGATACCAGAAGAAGAAGTGCAACTGGAGGCGCCAGCTACGCCATCCAATGAGCCCTAGGACAACTAAGGATGTAAGGAGTCCTGTTTGGAGGACTTAACCCACTGAACGCCATGCCAAGAGGTAAAACTTGGTAGTTATCTTTTCCTTTAATTATTTACTTTCCCAAATTAGTTAATCATGTTTAAAAATAAAAATAAAACCCATGAGTGTACTCGCTGTGGTGGCATAAAAATAAAAATAAATATGTTTTTGTCTTATAAAATAAAAATATAAAAATAGTAGTAAGTTTATGATCCTGCTAAATAATAACATCCATTAGAGGAAGCTCAACATGACTCAGGCTAGAGATTTATGACTAAGACTTAATCAAGTTCCACAAGCTTTGTTGTCTATTTGAGCTTCATAGAATTCAAGGATCAAAGGAGAATAGAAACCGGAGAACACCTCTGCTACATGCGAACTACATCAGAAGAAATTTCGTCAAAATCAAGCTTGGGGGAGAGCACCCCCACTACTCAGCTAAGTATTTCTACCTATCAGTTTTATATCTATACTTTGATAAAAATAAAAAAAATAAATAAAAAAAGATGCATAATCATAGAAAACCCAATAAATATTTTCCCGCTTATATATATATGTCTTTGCATAGTTTATAAGTTTGCTAATAAATAATAGGAGAAGAATAAAATAAAGTAGCTATGCTAAAATAAACCCCAATAATAGACTCTTAATATGGAGATGATGAATAGTTGCTCTGCCGTAATACCTTTCATGTACCTAGTTTTCAAATTTGATCTCTCTCTCAAGTTTAGGCATAACTTTATGATTTGAAATTTGCTCTAAACCTGAACTTGTGGGAAGAGTACCTGATCTAAAGTCTAAGTCGTTGACGGATATGATATGGGAAGATTTGAGTTGCTATTTATCTGCTCCTAGAGATACTAGAATTCTGGAGAATTTTATCTTTTGAAAACTTTAAATGGTGCATGATGAGTTCCTATATGACAAGAGTTTAAATTTCTACCACAGCCATATATACATACTTACTAGATTAGGAAAATACACATATTTACATACTGCTTATGAACATTGAGTGTGGTAAAGCTGTTTGACCCTCGGGAACTAGTCATGCGGTCTGAATCAAGATTCACATAGACTACACCCACATACGCTGCTTCCATCCCAGAAGTACGCATCCACATATATCCACTCATTTCCATCTCCAAATCCACCCACCAAAAACATTTTACTCCTAATCCGGGAGAGAACAAAAACATATAAATATTCTCCTATTCCTGTTTTTCCCTGTGAAATAAATGCTCCAATCGCTTTATTACTCTACAAGGATGTGTGCTCTTAAAAAAAGAGACGAGGAAATAAAAATGGGCAAGTGCCCGCCAACCTCGGAAAAATAAAAAAAGTAAGAAGAGAGGTAAAAATGGACAAATGTCCGATAGTAGAATTAGGGGTACAAGATACCCACCTGAATATATATATATATATATATATATATCGAGCATCTCATTCCCTCCGAAAGGTTTCAAATACAAGAAAGTTATATCCATCAAAAAGGGAGCAAAAGTAGATTTAGACTTTCACCTCTGCTATCATCATCATCATTTACCATCATCACTACCACCATCATCATTATACACCATTCATTCGCCACACATGCACATCTTGATTCAACTTATTGACCTGTTCCTTTGGATCCGCGGTTTGACTATACAATATATGTCTTGTAAGTATGTATACGCTATCTCCCACCTATGAGCTCCAGATATAAGCCTTAGAAGTAGGGTGAGAGAGAGAAGGCAATGTCACAATGCCTTATACCACAAATACCACATATTTGAGAGAAGGGCATACACCATCAATGCCTTGGTAAGGATCCAAAAATACCACAAAGGAGCGATTTGAGAGGGTCATACAAGGAATCTTTGAGTTTTATTTTGAAAACCTACAAAAACTCTGGAGTTATAGTTGATCAAAGAGCAAGGTACATGGTGCTTGACTGGACCGTTCTGTATTTCAACTACCCAAGGCACAGGTGACGGTTACAAGCCCCATGGTGGAAGGTAAAATGAGTAAGTTTTAAGTTTTAATAGTTGATCTAATCCGGAGGCGAGATCTTATTTGAAAGCATGTGTACCTATAAGGCGTGAAAGTATTGTAGCAACTCCTGATCCATCACTGAGTCTATCTTTGCTCAGGGACGAGCAAAAGGTAAGCTTGGGGGAGTTTGTTGACGGTCCTTAAATACCAAATCCAACCATCAACTAAACAAGGATAAGGATCTATATGAAACCAATAACTAGAAATAAGGTTTAAACTAATAGAATTCCATGAGTTTTGGTGAATGTCTGTTCCTGCAGGGGGATATTAGGAAATATGGAGGAAAGGCCCACATGTCATGTTTACATAGAGATAATTATCTTTCGCACGAAAAAGAACACTCTAGAAGGGTCAAGAAGGTGCGGGAAGAAACGAGAGGCCGATTAGGCCTAGGGGCAGGGCGCCCGCCCTACCTCCTAAGGCGGCCGCCCTAGGGCAAGGCCCAATGAGGGTCTGCCTTGTGGACCCTCTCCCCACCGCCTTTGAGGTTGCATCTAAGCCCTCCATTAAGGTCGGTTTGATCCGATGGTTGACGTTCATTTGAGGAAGGCCCTCTGACCTTGAGGAGAGAGCCCCCCTGAAACTCTAATTCATTATTCAAGATCCATCTCAGGAGGAGAGGTCCCTGATCAAGCCCTAGAGCCACCACATCAACTAGATCTCTAGTTTAGCATAGCTATATAGGATTAGAACTAGAAGGAGTCAATCTTTGATTGGTTTTCGGATCTGTCAAGAGGATTATTGGTAATTCTCTCTCTAGTTCTTCCTTGTTCTTCATTTGTTCTTCAATATTATGAATATGACTTTGCTCTACTTCATTATATTGTTTATGACTTTACTCTATTCGATTATGTTCTTAGTTATATTATTCTTAGTCTATTTTGATTATATACTTGGTGTAGTTAGATCTCAATCATATCCATGTTTAGGATTTTATAGCGTTTATCCATCTGTACTATGGGTAAATGATAGATATTGTGTAGGAGTGGTGCCTAGACCGTATTTATCTGTGATTGTACCCTACATTCCGGATTGCTATGTTTCTCATCTTCCTTAGTAATACTCACTACACATGAATATCTCTTATCTCACCATGATTGCCAAGTATAATTGAACTAATCATAGTATGCTAGACTGTATAGTTAAGAATGATGTCGGATACTTGAGAATAGGGTACCCTAAACACCACACTTCGCGAAAACAAAACACCCTTGGAGGCTCTTGTTGGTATTTCTTAACGCAAACAGATAAATCCGCAAGAGCACGGATACCGCTGTAGCTTTCACCCGTGAGTATTCCAAGGGTATCGATTTCCACGGGGAACGTGAAGTGAACTAGAAAAGAACTAAGAGCATCCAAGGATAGATAAGATAACTGGGTAGAGAGATTTTAGAGTTTTCTAAGGGGGATATCTAATCAAAGGCCCACGATACTCTACTTACTTCGGAGCAACAGTACCTTCCCAACTCTCGACAAAGACTGGGAAAAAGGTAGTCGGGAGAGGCTACCAAATGCTCTATGAAAACACCAACCCGAATGTGGTGGACTACAAAGGCCTTACAGAGCTGTCACCCCTAGGGCTACCACAACTATCCATAGGATTGGGCACAAACTCAGGTAATTGCAAGACTAGGCACCATGCCTAACCTATTAATTACTACTCTAGCTCCGCGAGGACTAGAGCACTCAATACGAGCGGAGATCCCATAAATAGAATAAAGTAAGAACTGAAATAAGATACTTAGAAATAATAAATGAAGAACCTGGAGATTGCTCCAAACCAGATGCTGCAAAGGTACAATGTTGAGGAAGATTCAACAGATTCGGATCCTCCTAGCTGTCTCCTACTCTCTCTCATCTCTAATTACAACTAGATGAACTAGAACTAGAAGAACTAAATCTAGACAACTAGAGGGACCTCTCTCCTTCTCTACATCTAATTGAAACCCTAGATTTTGCGTTGGAGAAGAATAATGAGATGAGATGCCCCCTCAGGGGGTCAGGGGCCTTGCTTATATAGCCTCCTCAAATGAACGTGGACCGTCGGATCAAACCGACCTTAAGTGAGTGGTTTAGATTGATCCTCAAAGGCGGTGGACCATAATCCGCGAAGTGGAAGCTGATTGGCCACAGGGACAGGGCGGGCACCCTAGGGCTAGGGCAGGCGCCCTGGCTCCGGGCCCGTTTCGCCTCCCGTTCATTCTGGTGTCTCCTAGAAACTTATAGAGTGTAGAAAATTGTGCGGTTGATAAATATCTCTATGTAAACATGACATGTCGGCCTTTCCTTGGTATTTCCTGATAACCCCCTGCAGAAACAGACATTCACCAAAACTTGTGGAATTCTGTTAGTATAAACCCTAATTCTAGCTATTGGTTTCACTTAGATCCTTTTCCTTGTTTAGTTGATGGTTAAAATGGGTACTTAAGGACCGCCAACACCCATCGTAAAAACATCTAATGCCATGTTGCTACATTATCTTTTTTGTACCTACCTTTAAGGCATGCTCAACTACTAAAAAGAAAAAAAAATCATACTCTTTCATCTTCACTTGAGTAAATCTCCATAACACTTTCATGCTACCTTTGTCTGCTATGGTGTATGTTTAGGTTTTGAAGTATTTTCATATATCTTTTAAATTATGCATGGTGCTTAGTTTAAAATAAAGGTATTTTGATTTTACTTCTAAAGGCTTTTAAATTAAGCGTGGTGCTTAGGTTAAAATGTCTTCCTAAATTAATCTAGACTTGTCTAGGTTGATTTTTGAACTGATAGTATACTAGAGTAGATATTGGATATTTTGTCAAAAGCGTCTCAGCCCATAGTCAAAAGGTCGATAGTACCACTCGTCCTTAGGGATGGGACGAGCCCTTGTGGCACGAGCCCTTGTGTTGCCTAACCATCGATTGACACTCGCCATACCATTGACGGACATATGAACAGGGATTAAGGCGTTCACAGCCCTGTACGACGTAATGCGGGGGTGCCTGGCCCTATGCTGCCAACCCCCACCCATGCCCGAACCAGGGGACAGCGACAACTTCAACTGTGAGGCGCATGGCTACAGCACCCTCAAGGACGAACATGGCCATCACGGCGTGTCTACAGGCACACTCTTCCCCGGGAATGAGGGTGAACAGAAGCTGAAGCACCCCAAGATTGCAGCCCAAGCCAGGCCCACTCTCCCTCTCTCTTTCTCTACTGTACTCCCCATCTCTTCCTACGTATAAAGGGGGAGAATGGGTCCCCAATCTCTCTCTCTCGACTTCATTCACACACACTCATACTCACATTCGCGCGAGCTCTCACCAGAATCAAGAACCTCAAACTCACGAGACCTGGGAACCAGCTTCCCCCTCTCCACCATCTTGTAGCTCCCCTCTACGAGCACCACCCGCGCTCGGTAACACGACTCCGCATCACACTGGACGTAGGGCGTTCGTGCTTGAACCAGTATAAACCCTGTGTCCTCCGAGCACAACCATCCGATCTCCGACACACATAGAAATTTACTCGTTGGCCGTCTAGACCCTGCCATTTTAGACACTGACAGTTGGCACGCCAGGTAGGGGAACTTTGCGTGTCACCCGCATTTTTTGAGTATCGGATGGCAACTCGTCGCATCGATTTCGCGCCAGGCTCCATCGTTCGTTTTGGTAGCCTAGACTTCTAGTGCCACGGGCAGGGGGGCGACCTGGTCCTCCGTTGCCCCACACCATTGCCTGAGGTAGCCGTGGAAGCCATCTCGGCGTCCACGGCCCACCTTGGCCTGCCTCCCTCAGGGGAGCAAATCGCTCAGGGGACAGCCGTTCTTCGAACCGACTACCCCGAGTTCGAGCGCCAGCTCGACACCTTGATGGGTCCCCAGCTGACTCAGGGGTCCCTCCACAACTTCTACTTCGCGTTCGCCAACGTAGCGGCGCAGCTCGCGGGAGGACAGTCTCTCTCCCCCGGGCTAATCAACGCGCCTGCTCCGAAGGCGTAACCACACGGCATGCAGGGTGCCGCCACACCTTTCTCGGAGGCAGAGGCCGCGGGTTTCCATGCTGACCCCGCGGAGGGGACATGCATCGGACTCGCGTCCCACCACCTCCGGTCCGTCTCCGACCTCCTCACAAGCTCGGAGATCGCTTCATACACCGACTCTAGCCGCAGGAGCGTCGACCCCTGGCAGCCTTTGGACTTCGAAGGTCTCAGGGACAAGGAGGCCTTCTACGGCTTCCTGCACGCCAGTGATTACTTGCTCAGATCTGGGTCGGGCGACGGTAGCGCCGGCCACGGGTGAGAGTGCTTCATGTGCGACTCCCCAAAGCACGGTGTAGCTGACGACCCCACCCTCATTGAGGACGGGGACGGGGATGACGTCCAAACACCCGCGGCCAGGGCAGGACCGCCTGCGCCCGCGCCGCTGAGCGACCCGCAACCCTCGGACCCTCGACAACGGCAGCTTCACAACCTCCGTGAGATGGAGCGCCAACTCACAGAGGGCCACCGAAAAGTGACGTTCGAGCGCGAGAAACTAGAGCGTGAAACCGCCAGGGCTCCCAAAGAGCCACGCACTCGTAGGGAGGCCCGTATGGTACACCAGCGCATCCTCAATGACGAGCACGACACGCCTCAGTTCACATGCACGAGCCAGAACATCGCGGCGGCGGCAATGCTGCTCCGCAACCTGCCGGTCCCTGACACCCCTGACGAGAAGCTCGCCCATGATGAGTTTAAAACACTTCTGGGGCACGCCGCGGCTCAACAGGCCAAGATCTCTGCATCGCGGAGATGCGGGCTCAACCTCAGCGACTAGGACGACCCGGCGCCCAACGACCGCGAGGGCTCGGTGCATCAGTCACCCACGCCGGACAAACGTCGACGTCTGGCGATTCATGCCCGCGTTGGCGATAAGCATGACGCACGCGACACGCTCGACGCGCGCAAGCACGCCAAGCAGGTCGGCGCAAGCAAGGCTACCATGTTCAACGTGGCGGCCGATACGACAGCGTTGTGGACCGGTGTCCTACTCTGGAGCCGCCAGACCCTTTGGCCTACATCCGCTGCATTCACAGCGCTCCGTTCCCACAATGTTTTAGGCAGCCAGCCAACATCGTCCGGTACTACGAGGAGACGAACCCGGGCTTTGGCTCGACGATTACCGCCTTGCCTGCCAGGCCGGCGGCGCAGATGATGATGTGTTCATCATCCGCAACTTGCCTCTCCATCTCTCGGACGCGATACACACGTGGCTCGAGCACCTACCCCCCGACACCATCGATGGGTGGGCCTCCCTGCGGCGGGACTTCGTCGGGAACTTCCAAGGCACTTATGCGCGCCCGGGAAACCCCTCGGATCTCCGTAGCTGCAGGAAGAAGCCGGATGAGTCCCTCCGGGATTACATCCGCCGCTTCTCCCAACAGTGCACAAAGCTCCCCACCACGACCGATGCAGAAGTGGCAAGGGCGTTTCTCGTAGGCACCACCTGCAAGCAGCGGGTCCACAAGCTGGGCCGCAGCAACCCTCGCACCACCGAGCAAATCCTCGACATCGCCACGAGCTACGTGTCTGGCGAAGAGGCAGTCGGTGCAATCTTCCACCCCAACAAAGGGAAGGGCAAGGACGCGGAGGACACCAGCGAAGGCGGCTCCAACCGTGCCCAGAACAGGAACAAGAAGAAGGGCAAGCCGCAACATGGCAGTGGCAATAATGTGGTCGCGGTGGCGGACCGCAAGACTTCCCGTCCCCAGGGCGAGAAAAAGGGGGACAAGTTTGACGACATGCTCACCAAGTCATTCCCGTACCACAACGGACCGGTCAAGCACACACTCCAGGAGTGTGATATGATGGCCAGGTACTTCAAAGCCGTCCCCGACAAGGACGATCAGCCGAAGCAGCCGGAGGGCCAGGACAGGGACGGAGGTCGCGACGACTGCTTCCTTCACATCAACAAGTGCCTCATGATCTTTGGGGGCTCGGAAGCCTACGGTTGCAAGCGCCGGCAGAAACGGGAGTGGCGCAAGGTCTTCGCAGCCGCCCCGACAACTCCAGTCTTTCTCGACTGGTCGAAGTCCGACATCACGTTCGGTCGAGACGACCACCGAGCCACGTCCCTCAGCCGGGTCGCTATCCACTCATCGTGGACCCGATCATAGGGGACGTGCGCTTCACCAAAGTACTGATGGACGGGGGCAGCAGCCTCAACATCATGTACTACCACGCCTTCGAGGCCCTCGGCCTACGAAGGGAGAGGCTCCGATCGTCGGGGGCTCCCTTCCAGTGAATTGTGCCCGGACGGCAAACGATGCCCCTGGGGCAGATCGACGTGCCCGTTACGTTCGGGGAGCCGGATAACTTCCGGAGCAAGGTCCTCACCTTCGAGGTTGTGGCCTACCGTGGGACGTACAACGTGGTGCTCGGGAGGCCGTGTTACGCGAAGTTCATGGCCGTCCCCAGCTACACCTACCTCAAGCTAAAGATGCCGGGGGCATACGGCATCATCACAATCGCCTCCGAGTTCAAGGTAGCGTACTAGTGCGAGGTGGATTGCTGCGAGAACGCCATGACCGAGGTGCGCAACGAGGAGTTGGTAGCGGCGATCTAGGCCGCAGACAAGATGGACGTCGACCTATAGAGCACGAAGAGCTCGGACGCCCAGAGCACCCACATTGTACATACGTATGTAATCTTTCTTAAGCAAAAAGTTCGAAGGATAAGAATGCGGGAACCCTCAGACCAATCGCTTAGCAAGGTGCACTCCCGGCGCATGCCAGAGCACACCTCGCTGGGGGGCTACAAAGGGGGGAACCCCCTATTTTTCTCTCGGAAAAACTTTTTGCGCGAAAACCCGCATCTTTTTTCCCGCTGAACAAAAACTCCGCCTCTCCCGACCAAGAGTGAAAGTCTCAACGGGACGTGGCAACGGGCCGAGAGGTACTCCGGCCCCTAGCGCCAAGTACATCCACCCAACTGCCCACCCGAGCAGACCAGGCCTCTTACCAGGAAAAGTGGGGCAACTAAATCAAAAAGGAAAAAATGCGAAAACCAGAAAACAGGCAAACATAAAAGCAACCTCACTAGGAGCGATCCAAATTGTCCAGAGCCCTCCAAGGCGCATCATAACAAAGGATAAATTAAATTTTCTTACAAGGGACCTCGACCCTGATCACTGACCACGCAGGGTCACTTTTCCGGCGGCCGGAAAACTTCGTCTTCAAGCTTGGTGGCCAAGACCGTGGCAGGTTTCTCCGCAGCTGCCTCAACTTGGTCTAGCAACTCCTCCGGGGCATCCTGGGGGTAACCGTCGCTGACGAGCTCAGGAGTCACCGCGTCGTAGAGGCAGGCGGCGATTGCCATCGTGCGATGGATCCCGACACACAGCGCCTCCCGGATCCGGGCTTGGCCTCGCTCCTAGAGCAGGCCAACCCGGGTCCTGGCCGAGTCGGGTCTGTCCCCTATGCCTGGCACCCCGAAGAGGTTGCACACGCCATGCACGGCCTCACGCAGCGCCTGCAACTCCTGCGCACCAGCCCGTAGCTCTGGGGCGGCAGAAAGATGTCTCAACCCTCGGACTCACAAGAAAACAAAAAGCTTAAGACAAATGGGCGGTGGAGGGCAGCGTACCTTCGTTCTCCCTCGCCAGGACAACCCCGGTCAACTCTCCGACCTGAGCAGAGAACGCCAGGATCCTCCGATCAGCGTCGGCACGGCACCACATTCGCGCGCACAGGCCGAAAGGTCCTCGAAGCGAGCCACGACATCGTCATGTTCCCGGCGGTTGATGTCGCGCTAGCGCCGCATGGTGTTGCGCTGCTCCTCCATGGAGTCCAGCGCCGAGACGGCCCGGCGTCGCGCTTCCGCCTCAGCGTTGCGCTCGCCCGCAAGACACTTGGCATCGGCCTAACGCTCCGCGCGCTTGTCCTCCAGCATCTTCCGGACGGCCTCCGCATCGACGCGGGCCACGTCCCACTCTCGCGTAACTCGCTCGTGGTCGGTGACGCTCCGGTGTGCCAGTGCTTGGGCATCTTCCGCCCTCGACTCCGAAGCCCGCAGCCACTCCTCGAGCTCCTCCGCGCGACGCCGAAGCGCGACAAGTTCCTCGGCCACGGCAGTATCCCCGGCGGAGGTCCACGACTCGGGATCCCACCGACCGAGCTCGTGGCGGAGGAACTCGGACTTCTCGACACTCATCGCCATCAGGATCTGCATGGAGGGAGATGTCAAGAAGCTGACAAGAAAGAACAAGCGAAACATATGATCAAACGGCCTCTCACATTGCCGTGATGGGAGAGGTGGTCGGAGAGCGTCGTGACCGCCCTCTGGATCAGCTCAACCCCACCAGCGACAAGGTGCTCGTGCTCCCGACGGGAGTCGAGACACTCGGACTTCTTGACACTCGTCGCCATCAGAATCTGCATGGAGGGAGACGTCAAGAAGCTGACAAGAAAGAACAAGCGAAACTTACGATCAAACGGCCTGTCACATTGCCGTGATGGGAGAGGTCGTCGGAGAGCGACTCGACTGCCCTCTGGATCAGCTCAACCCCACGGGCGACAAGGTGCTCGGGCTCCCGACGGGAGTCCGCCACGCGTTTCCAGTGGCTGAGCTCGCGCTGGTCGTCTAGCTCGAACACGGGCGCCCCCAGCTTCCCCGGTCAACCCAGGCAATCCGGTCGCCACCCCCGAAGGAGCGGCGGTCAGGCCTGAGCCGGCATAGGGCTCCAGGACCGGCTTCTCCTCCAGCGCCAGCCACCTCGCCTGGCGAGGTCGCGCTAGTCTGGGAAAGAACGGCTTTCGCCACGCGGGCCGCCCCTACCTCTTCTTCGGTGAAGGACCGGGGGCCCACCATGTCCCGAGCCAGTGCGTTGGGATGAAGGGGGCTAACCAGGAGGCCCTCTTCGCTCGCTCCCGTCGCCGCCGCCTCAGTCCCCAATGTCACGCCCGGGAGGCTGGCGCTCCCGTCCGCCCCCTCAGTGTTGCCGCCCTCGGCCTCGCCAGCCGCTTCCATCATAGCCACGTCTTCTGGACCCATGGCTGGCTGATTGGCCACGGCGTCCACATCCATAGGCCCGCTCAGACCGCCCTCCTCCCCGGAGTCATGGACGACTACCACCACGGGGGGGGGGGGAGAGGACGGCGCGATGGCCGCGGAATCCACCGCCGCAAGGGGTAACAACACCACGACAGCATCGGCGCCTGCAGCACCTTCCGGCGTGCTCCCCGCTGGGGCGGGCTCGCCCACGGTGACCACGACCCCGGCGCCACCCGTTTGACCCGGGAGAGGGGCTGCGTCACCATCTCCGGTGTCGGCGGGCGGCGCTTCCCGGCGTAGTTTCGTCCACCCCGCGTGCGCGGAGCCTATGGGAACCCTGAAATGACCACCGAGCATGGCCAAGTTAGGAGAAAACACGATCCATTGAAGAAGCAATGGAACACATCGAGTCACATGACTTACCACGGGAAGAAGACACGGTTGCGCTTTCGCCGCGGCTGGGTCTCCACCCGACTCCCGCCCCTGGGCCGCTGCTCCGTCCGTCGCTCTCGATCCCCCAGAAGGAGCGGGGCCAGGGGTGTCCGGGGAACCACCGGCAACGCCACCCCCGGAGCCACCAGGGATCAGGTGCGCGCCGAGTGTCCTGACCAGGGGCGTCTCCACCGTCCACGTAGCACCGGCGGGGTAATGCAGCCTCCTCGCCGCCAGCAACGCTGGCACCACCTCGGACAAAGGACGTCTGTCCTCGTCGTCATCATCATCGTCGTCGTCGCCGCCATGTCTCTCCCAGTCCACATTGGACCCGGTGGGAGACCCCACCTCTGGCTCCCCCGCGTGCCGCTACGCCGACGGAGCGGGGATGGGGCGGCCACGTGACGAGCCATCGAGCGGGGCCCCTATGAAAGGAGAACGAGAGACATGCGAATTAACAACCGCCAGAAGCAAGACAACGTTGGAGAAAATCAGTGCTACATGGTCTGAACTCACAAGTGCGACGAAGTTTAGGTCTGGGCGCATCGGGGGCAGCAATTAATGTCGTCGATGACCTGCGCGCTCCCCAACAGCTTCCGGGTCACGACGAACGTCTGCTCGTAGCTCAGCTCCGTCTCTCGATCCATAAGCGGGAGCACGCGGCGCTGCAGGAACTGCGTGATGAGCCCCGCAAAATTCAACCCGTGATCCCGAAGCCGCGTCAGGCTCCGGAGATAGGGCTCAATCCCGGAGCGCTCCTCGGGGGTCAGCCCCTGGTGCCAGCTGGGGAGCTCATCGGCGAAACGGCGACCCGTGTAAACCGGGAGCGACGCCTCAGGGTGGTTCCGGATGTAGAACCACTGCGAGTGCCACCCTCGGTTGGACGACGTTGCCCGTGCCGGCATATAGAGCAACGTGGGGAGGGACGAAGGCTAAGCGTGCAGCCCCCACATGGCACCACTGACCTCACACCATGATTGTTGATGAAGAACACCGTTGCCGTGAAGAGGAACCTCCACAGGGCGAAGTCCGGCTCACTTCCCAGCATCCCCTCCGACGTGGCCGCGAAAGCCGTGAGCTGGAGGATGGAGATGGGATTGAGATTGTGGAGCTCAATCCCGTAGTGGTGGAGGATCCCGCGAAAGAAGCCCGACGGTGGCGTACCGAACCCACGCTCGTGGAATGGGAGGAAGGAAACCACATACCCCGGCGGTGGGTCCGGAACATCGACGTTCATAGGGACGATCCATTCCACGTCCCCATCCTCAAAAAGCTCCGGGCGCAGCAGCTCCGCATCCACTAGCTCGAGCACTCGTTCATACTCAAGCGAACACCGGGCCCAGCTCCTCTTCGGATACTGATCGGCCATGGAGGACGCGCCCGAGCGACAACTCGCTGCACGGTGGAAGGAGTGGCTAAGGCAAAGACGTGGCGGCACAAACCCTAGATCTGAACGGAGGCCGAGCGGGTGAGCTGGAAGACAAGGAAGGCGAACCGTACAAGCGCGAGGGGGGTGATGCAGTGTGCGGAAATTTATAGGGACCCGGAAGACAGAGCGGTGCCTTCTCGGCTCTCCATGCCATGACCCCACGCCCCCAGTCGCATTCAATGCGGCCGCTCGGTGGCGCCAAAACCACTGTTCGCTGGAATATCGAGAGATGCGCGTGATGGTAGGTAACTGACACTCCCCGCCCTTTCCTTCGTTCCGATCTGCGCACCGCGTATCTATCATCATTACAGGATCCATCCTGGGACCTACCCCGATGCACGCATAGATTTTCTCTCACGCGTCCCCAGACAGCGCACACGCCTCCCCAGGCATGCGCACGCCTCGAAAGAGCCTCCAGCGCGTCCGAGCTCGGCCAACGTACAGAGGGGTCAGAGGGGCGCACACGTGGCATAGCCAGCGGCAACGGCCCATGGGCCCAGGTAAGTCGAAGGGATAAGGGCTATAGATGCCCTGACGGCCCATTACGGTCCAGAGGTACGGAGGCCAAACCAGCGGGGTTCGAAACGGCCGACTCAGGACAACAGAGCGAGGGCGAATAGGGAATGGACACACTAGCGTTCATCAGCATGGCAATTGGATGCCAAGGTCATTCCCAGATTTCGTATTTGAGTCTGTTTTTTACGGATGATTGGTTCATGGTATTCCTCCGAGGGAAGGCGACGAGCCCTCGGGACCTATCGAATGGACCCGGGTACTAGATGAAACCGATTTGGGGTGAGCCACGACATGGGCCACTAGTTGGAACCCTATCGAACGGGAATCAACACCCCACTCAAATTTTCCCGTTATCAACTCGACGAGCATCCATGGTTCATCCGCCTCGAGGATAGCATGGTTCGGCTCATATTCCCCCTTCTCGCGGAGAGATGCACGGGGAATGCACACAAAAGACGGTGCAGACCCGAGACGATTCCTTACATTGAGTAAGGGCTCGAGAGCTGCCACTGTGCCCCCCGCCCCGGTTCAAGCAACCGGGTAACAGGAGGGAAAAACACGACGAGCCTCACTCATCAGAGGTCCGCACAGGTAAACACAAAACATTCATTTCATTTTCACATACTAATCCTTGCAGGGGTTACACGCTTACATGCTTTCCAAGAGCCACGGGGGCTAATCCCAATCATCAGACACCAAAACACAAAAACATTTATAAAGTGGACTAAAGGGAAATCCCCGGCCCAAAGGCCAAATGCTAGAAACGCTACGCCCACGATAAGGGTGCCGCCGCCCGACTCCTGTACTATCTAGGTTAGGCGACCCAGCCATGAGGACTGCCTGCCTGGTCACCAACACCGTGTCGGACGGCGGCATCATGACCCACCTGTCACCCTGACCTGACATGCTGCAGCTGTGGGAGAACAGCGGCCGCCTCATCTTCAGGAAACCCCGGGCCGTGACGACGTCTCTCCCTCCCCCGGAGTTGGTTGGGCACTTTAAAGCTGGGTCGCCCTAGCTGCTCCATGATCAAGGTCACCGCCGGCGCGTGACTTCGAGCACGCCATACGTTGGCAGCTCGAAGTTCACCTGTCACGCCGACGGCGACATAGCCATCAACCAACAACCAAGGATGAGCCAACTCTTGGGGTCAAGCAGGCGAACTGCTATGACTTTCCTAGTGGACACATCCTTGACTGCCCTCCGGGGAGGGATAGCACGCCACCGCTCCTCGGACGCGAAGAGCAGAGTCCATCCTGCGGAAGGATGGGCACTGCATCTCCCGCCCATAGGAGCGGTTCGTGCAGGGGGTGGTAACAACCTCCCGCCCTGCTGGTGGTTAGGATGAGAGAAAGCTCCGCGCATCTCGCAGAGCATCCACTGATCTCCGCCACCAGGCGAGATGGGACACCAGCACGCCTAACGCAGAACTTCCCCTGATCTCGGTTGCATTCTCAGAAAACTGCTCGTCAGGGTGGCTCAAGGGTCCCCCCGATGAGCCCTCGGAGGAAGAAAATGGGGCAAGCCATGCTATGAGGTTGTGTGTTTCCTCGCAGATGGCAACCCCTATTTATAGCACACCAGGGCACTCACGCGCCAACCGGCCCGTGAAGCTACAACATTCGCCTCCTGACTGAATCGCACTGTGCGTCAGTACCTATTTTAAGAGGGCACGACGGGGCTATAAATGGCCAAGCAATCGGTAGGTTCAGGGTGCTCCATTCGGAGTTTTGACCACTGAGGGAGCGGCGCCCTGGCATCACTCCTCAGATGGGAAAAACATGGCACGCCCAATTTTGGACCACGGGGGCACAGTCAGACCCCAATCCTGACCACACAACTTCGACTAATCGGGCAGCCGTACTGATCGAAAGACGGCACGGCACAGCCCCGACTTGTTACTTCAAAACACGACAGCCCAAGCTCCACAGTGCGCCTCACAGCGGGGCTGGCGTGCAAGCTAGGGCCTGGCATCGCGTGTACGGAGCCAGTCTCGCCTATTCCCCTGCATCATGGGGAGAGCAAAAGTCCAAGCACTGTACCACTCAACCGAGTAAGCCCTTAGGAGGAAATTTCATCCTCCTAAGGCCTCGGGGGCTACACCCGGAGGGTGCGCTCACGCGCACCCACCGGAATCAAACATCAAACCATCTCCGCATACGTCCTCCGAAGCCTCCGATATAGTCGAAAAGCACCCATCGCAGGCTCGGGGGCTACCGTCGGATACCTAAGAATAGGGTAGCCTAAACACCGCACTTCGTGAAAACAAAACACCCTTGGAGGCTCTCCGCCTCGTCTGAGCCAGGGTGACGTCACTACCCTTGGGGGCTCTTTCGCCTCGTCCGAGCCAGGGTAATATCACTACCCTCGGGGGCTCTTCCACCTCGTCCGAGCCAGGGTGACGTCACTACCCTCGGGGGCTCTTTCGCCTCGTCCAGGGTAACATCACCACCCTCGGGGGCTCTCCCACCTCGTCCGAGCCCCGACGATGTCACCCCTGACGTCATTACCTATCCGGAAGGTTTTGTCGCCATTGCTGACTCAGGGCACCTCAGCCCATAGTCAAAAGGTCGATAGTACCGCTCGTCCTTAGGGATGGGACTTCAGGGCATGACCCGCCAAGCCTGCCCTTGTAAACTCCTTGTGGCACGAGCCCCTGTGTTGCCTAACCATCGATTGACACTCGCCATGCCATTGACGGACATATGAACAGGGATTAAGGCGTTCACATCCCTGTACGACGTAACGTGCGGGTGCCTGGCCCTGTGCTGCCAACCCCCGCCCATGCCCGAACCAGGCGACAGCGACGACTTCAACTGCGAGGCGCATGGCTACAACACCCTCAAGGACGAACAGGGCCATCACGGCGTGTCTACAGGCACACTCTTCTCCGGGAAGGAGGGCGAACAGAAGCCGGAGCGCCCCCAAGATTGCAGCCCAAGTCGGGCCCATGCTCCCTCTCTCTTTCTCTACTATACCCCCCCATCTCTACCTATGTATAAAGGGGGATAATGGGCCCCCAATCTCTCTCTCTCTCGACTTCATTCACACACATTCATACTCGCATTCGCGCGAGCTCTCACCAGAATCAAGAACCTCAAACGCACGAGACCTGGGAACCAGCTTCCCTCTCTCCACCTGCTTGTAGCTCCCCTCTACGAGCACTGCCCGCGCTCGGTAACATGACTCCGCAGCACACTGGACGTAGGGCATTCGTGCATGAACCAGTATAAACCCTGTGTCCTCCGAGCGCAACTATCCGATTTCCGACACGCTTAGAAATTTACTCGTTGGCCGTCTAGACCCCGCCATTTTAGACACCGACAAATTACTTAGGAAATATATTTGTAGTTCGTCCTAATTCCATGCTAATGACTTGCTAGAATATCTGTTGAGGTGCTTATCATTATCTTATGTGGCTACATATATGTTGATCAGTATTTATCTTTTGTCACTATTCATTCATTATTTGTATCTTATGTGACACTTATCCTGTATTGATACAAATAGATGAAAACTCTCTATTACACATGCAATGATACTCATTATTCATTCCTCATTTATTCCTTAGTATCCCTTCCCAGTGGTAAAAATATAAATAACGATACCTGGAATACTCCTAGTTAAAATGCTACTTCGGTATAATCTGTGCGCTTACAGAAACCCATTTATATTTACTTAGAGCAATTGCATATTTCAATACCGCATCTCTCTGTCATGCTGGGGATGACAGCCTAGCTTAAGTGGCATGAAAGATGGATAACCATTTTTGGCGCCGTTATCAGAAATAGAAATTATTCTACTTTTGGTAACGACGTTAAAAAGTATCAACAGGAGCCGTGGGTCATGACTGACCCCAGAGTTGGTGGCGGCATGGGTTCCTCTCGGAACCCAGAGGTTCCTTTGGGTTCCGTTGATGAGGTCCCTGCTGAAGCTGGCGCTGGGGTGAGGCCTGATGACGACAGTGAGGTGCCATTTTCTTTTCGTTCCCGTTCGAGGAGGAGGCGGAGGAGACGAGCTCCGGTTATCGTTGAGCCTGACCTTGTGGAGTTGTCGGGGAAGGGGGCTTTTGCTGATGATGGTGACTCTGATGGCGCCTGAGATGTGATGGATCGCATCAAGGTGAGTGATCGTTTTCCTTCTTCTTGATTTATCCTGGACCGATTTGTCCTTAGACTGATCTTTTGACCGTCGTGTCATAGGTGCTTCTGAGAACAAGTCGGGAACGCAAACTTCGGGTTGTGGCTCTGGAGGCGGCTCTAGAGGAGGCCCGTGCATAGTCGTGTGAGCTAGAAGAGGCTATCCTGGAGAAGGAAAGCAACAATTCGGAGCTTCGCAACCAGGTGGTGAAGGCTCAGGGGGAGGTTGCTGCTTCCAACCTGAGGATTCGCCAGATGCAAGTAGCGCAGAAAGGTTGGTTCCATTGATCTTCCTGGTTGCCTGTGTCATGGGTCTAGCTTGTTTTTGGCGCTGAGTTGCTTGCCTGTTGTAGATCTAGAGGCCGAGGTCATGGTCGGGCGCGATCGTTGCTAGAGCTTGGTTTAAGAAGTTAGGCCGTTGATGGCTTGTGTAGATAACGTCACTTTCGTCCCCATTCCTCCATCGAAGGCGGCGATCGACGATGTTTTATCGAGGGTGAAGGGCTTCTAAGATCGTTTTAAGTCTTTCGCATCATCGACGGCCGCGGATACTTCTTAACGTCATTACCAAAATTAGAATAATTTCTATTTCTGATAACGGTGCCAATAAGGGTTAACCACCTCTCATGCCACTTAAGCCAGGTTGTCATCCCCAACATGACAGAGAGATGCGGTATTGAAATATGCAATTTCTCTAAGTGAATATGAATAGAAATGTGTTTCTGCAAGCGCACAGATTATACTGATGTAGCATTTTAACCAGGAGTATTACAGGTATCGTTATTTATATTTTTACCACTGGGAAGGGATACTAAGGAATAAATGAGGAATGAGTAATGAGTATCACTGCATGTGTAATGGAGAGTTTTCATTAATCTCTCTCTATACAGGATAAGTGTCACATAAGATATAGATAATAAATGAATAGTGATAAAAGACAAATACTGATCAACATATATGTAGCCACATAAAATAATGATAAGCACCTCAACAGATATTCTAGCAAGTCATTAACATTGAATTAGCACGAACTACAAAGATATTTCCTAAGTCATTCTTAACTATACAGTCTAGTATACTATGATTAGTGCAATTACACTTGGCAATCATGGCGAGATAAGAGATATTCATGTGTAGTGAGCATTACTAAGGAAGATGAGAAACATAGCAATCATTTCCCCGTAATAGTACAGCTCTACCTGCCCTACAAACGGGAGGAGGACTACAAAGGACTCAATAGGACTGTCACTCCCACGATCTACCTCACGATCCAGAATGTTGGGTACAATCGCAGATAAATACGGTCTAGGCACCACGCCTACACAATATCTATCATATACCCACAGCGCTGATGGATCAACGCTATACGATCCTAAACATGCATATGATTCAGATCTAACTATGCCAAGCATATAATCATAATAAACTAAGAACAATATAATTGAGAACATAATCAAATAGAGTAAAGTCATAAACAATATAATGAAGTAGAGAAAAGTCATATTCATAATATTGAAAAACAATTGAAGAACAATGAAGAACTAGAAAGAGAATTACCAATAATCCTCTTGACAAATCCAAAAACCAAGATTGACTCCTTCTAGTTCTAATCCTATATAGCTATGCTAAACTAGAGATCTAGTTGATGTGGTGGCTCTAGGGCTTGATCAGGGACCTCTTCTCTTGAGATGGAATGAAATTAGATCAGCGGGGCTCTTCTCCACAGGGACAGGGGCCTTCCTTATATAGCCTCCTCAAATGAACGTCGGCCGTCGGATCAAACCGACCTTAATGGAGGGCTTAGATGCAACCTCAAATGCGGTGGAGAGTGGTCCCACAAGGCAGGGCCTCATTCGGCTTTGCCCTAGGGCGGCCGCCCTAGGGGGTAGGGCGGGCGCCCTGCCCCTGGGCCCGCTCGGCCTCTCGCTTCTTCCTGCGCCTTCTTGACCCTTCTAGAGTATTCTTTTTCGTACGAATGATAATTATCTCTATGTAAACATGATATGTGGGCCTTTCCTCCATATTTCCTGATATCCCCCTGCAGAAATAGACATTCACCAAAACTCGTGGAATTCTGTCAGTATAAACCCTATTCCTAGGTATTAGTTTCATATAGATCCTTTTCCTTGTTTAGTTGACGGTTGGATTTGGTACTTAAGGAACGTCAACAACTCCCCCAAGCTTACCTTTTGCTCGTCCCTGAGCAAAGATAGACTCAGTGATGGATCAAGAGTTGCTGCAATGCTTTCACGCCTTAAAGTTACACATGCTTTCAAATAAGATCTCATCTCCGGGTTAGAACAACTATTAAGATAAAAAAACTTACTCATTTACCTTCCACCATGGGGCTTGTAACCATCACCTGCGTCTTGGGTAGTTGAATGACAGAACGGTCCAGTCAAGCACCATGTACCTTGCTCTTCGATCAACTATAGCTCCGGAGTTTTTGTAGATTTTCAAAATAAAACTCAGAGATTCCTTGTATGACTCTCTCAAATCTCTCCTTTGTGGTAATTCTGGATCCTTACCAAGGCATTAATGGTGTCTGCCTTCTCTCAAATATGTGGTATTTGTGGTATAAGGTATTGTGTCATTGCCTTCTCTCTCTCATCCTACTTCTAAAGCTTATATCTGGAGTTCATAGGTGGGAGATAGCGTATACATACTTACAAGACATATATTGCATAGTCAAACCGCGGATCCAAAGGAATAGGTCAATAAGTCAAATCAAGATGTGCATGTGTGGCGAATGAATGGTGTGTGATGATGGTAATTGTGATGATGGTGATGGTGATGATGGTGATGATGATGATAGAGGTGAAAGTCTAATTCTACTTTTGCTCCCTTTTGATGGATATACCTTTCTTGTACTTGAAACCTTTCGGAGGGAATGAGATGCTCGATATATTTATATTTATTTATTTTATTTTTTTGAAGTGGGTATCTTGTACCCCTAATTCTACTGTCAGACACTTGTCCATTTTTACCTCTCTTCTCACTTTTTATTTTTCCGAGGTTGGCGGGCACTTGCCCATTTTTATTTCCTCGTCTCTCTCTCTCTTTTTTAAGAGCACTCATCCTTGTAGAGAAATAAAGCGAACAATTTCCTGGAGCATTTATTTCACAGGGATGAAACAGGAATAGGAGAATATTTGTTTTTGTTTCTATTCTCTCCCGGATTAGGAGTAGAATATTTTTGGTGGATCTGGAGATGGAAATGGGTGGATATATGTGGATGCGTACTTCTGGAATAGAAGCAGTGTATGTGGGTGTAGTGTATATGGATGCGTACTCCTAGGATGCAAGTAGCATATGTGGGTGTGGTGTAAGTGAATCTTGATTCAGACCGCTTGACTAGTTCCCGAGGGTTGCACAACTTGACCACACTCAATGCTCATAAGCAGTATGTAAAAATGTGTGGTTTCCTAATCTAGTAAGAATGTATATGGCTATGGTAGGAATTTAAACTCTTGTCATACAGGAACTCATCATGTGGTATTTTTAAAGTTTTCAAAAGATAAAATTCTCCAAAATTCTAGTATCTCTAGGAGTAGATAAATAGCAACTCAAACCTTCCCATATCATATCCGTCAACGACTTAGACTTAGATCAGGTACTTCCTCCCATAAGTTCAGGTTTAGAGAAAATTTCAAATCATAACAGTTATGCCTAAACTTGAGAGAGAGATCAAATTTAAAAACTAGGTACTTGAAAGGAATTACGGCAGAGCAACTATTCATCATCTCCATATTAAGAGTTTATCATTGGGGTTCATTTTAGCATAGCTATTATTCTCTCCTTTTAAACTTCTAAACTTAGCAAAGACATATATATATATATATATATAAACGGGAAAAATATGTATTGGGTTTTCTATGATTATGCATCTTTTTATATTTAGTAAAGGTTAAGTATCATAAAGACCGATAGGTAGAAATACATAGCTGAGTATGGGGGTGCTCTCCCCCAAGCTGGATTTTGACGTAATTTCTTCTGGTGTGACTTGAATGTGGGGGTGCTTTCCCCAAGCTTGATTTTGACGTAATTTCTTTTGGTGTAGCTGACAGGTAGCAGAGGTGTTCTTATCTTGTCAGAGTATTCTGACAATGGGTAAGATGTCCTCTGGTTGCTACTCTGCTTTGATCCTTGAATTCTGTGAAGCTCAAATAGACAACAAAGCTTGTGGAACTGATTAAGTGTTAGTAATAAATCTCTAGCCTAAATCATGTTGAGCTTCCTCTAATGGATGTATTATTTAGTAAGATCATAAACTCACTATTTTATATATATTTTTATTTTATAAGACAAAAACATATTTATTTATTTTTATGTCACCACAGCGAATATACCTATGGGTTTTATGCCACGAGTCTATTCACATGGGGCTTAACAGTTTTAAACATTTTTATTTTCTTTCTAAGATGGTATAAACATGATTAACTAATTTGGGAAAGTAAATAATTTAGGGAAAAGATAACTACCAAGTTTTACCTCTTGGCACGGCGTTCGGGGGTTTAAGTCCTCCGAACAGGACTCCTTGCGTCCTTAGTTGTCCTGGGGTTCGTTGGACGGCGTAGCTGGTGCCTCTGGCTGCGCTTCTTCTTCTGATATGATTTCTTTTTCTCTCCACACTTGTGTTGGTGCGGTGGCCTCCCAAGGACAAGCTCTCTTTTCTGGATACTTATTAAAATTGAAGGGACGTACCTTTCCTTCTTCCCAAGATTCTCCGCTCTCGTGCCTGGGGTAGTCGTAGAATGATCTTTCATTTCCCAACCTTGGAGTTGATGGTGTGTTGGGCCTTGAGAGTGGTGTTGCGTATATTGATTCTTCTTCTTTGGGGTATCTCTCTTCATATCTTGATACTTCCCCTTTATAGTTTGCCCATCCGTCCTTGGTGTTCTGCCTCTTCTGGTTGCGGTAGCGACGTCTTCTTCTTGTTCTATTCTGCTTGGATTCTTCAACAATATAGTTAGCATTAAAGTAACGATGTACCTTTTCAGAGGGGAAGTGTAGGTGCACTTCTCCTGTCCCAATGTAGATGATAGCTTTGGTGGTGCTTAGGAACGGCCTTCCAAGGATGATAGGTGGATCATAATCATCTTCTCCCATATCAACGACTAGGAAGTCTATAGGGATGAAGTGGTCATCAATCTGGATGGGGACATATTTTGCTATGCCTTCGACGACGCGACATGTCTGATCTGCCATCTAGAGTTGGGTCTATGTTGGATGTAGAGGCATTGTACCATACAGAAACTCATAGGTCAACTTGGCCATAATGTTGACATCCGATCCGGTGTCGCAGATTGCCTTCTGGAAGGAACATCTGTTGATTGTACATTCAATGATTGGGACACCTGGTTCGTCCTTCTTGATCAAATGAGGGGATCTGATTTGGTGATCTTGATTATTGTGGAGTGTTGTGACCATCTTTGCTGGTTCTGTCCGTACTTGCTTCTTAGTCTTGTTCTTGTTCTGCTGGTTCTGCTTGTTCCTCCTGTTGGTCCTCTTCATTGGTTCATCTTGAGGTTGTTCGGGAGCTTGTATGGTTTTGTTCTTGAAGGAGAATGTCTCCTTCTTCCCTTTGATGAAGAAACTGATCTTGGCAGTGCTAGCATAGATGATAGCTCCAACAGTATTCAAGAGCGGCCTCCCAAGGATGATGGGTGACCTGTCATCAACACCGGTCTCTATCACCATGAAGTCTGCTGGAACATATGAGGTACCAATCCGGACATGAATATCTTTTAATATTCCTCTTGGGTAGCATAGTGTCCGATCTATAAGCTGCAAACATAGGGTTGTATCTGACAAAGGATAATTAAAGTATTTCTCATAGATTACTCTGGGCATAATATTGACGCTTGCACCAAAGTTGCAAAGTGCTTCAGGAAAGTCCATGGTGCCAATGGAGATTGGGATGATAGGTCGTCCTGGGTCTCCCTTCTTGGTAGGCATAGAATCGCCACACCACCATTCAGTGGGGTTGTTCCAATAAGCACCTGCATCAAATATGTCTACAAGATTTGCAGATTCTAATCTCTAATCCTTCCGGTTGTGATGGAATACCGGGGTTAGTGGTAGGAACAGAAGCAGCTATTTGGGTTAGCTGAGATTCAATCATTTTATTAAAACTAATTTGATTCTTGATGGCAATAGAAAAATTATCCATTCTATTATTTATGTTTTCTAGTATTTTATCATTGGATGCTAATTTCTTAGACATGTTGTCCATCAAATTTCCTTGGTTAGCTACTAACTCTCTCAAAGGCGGAAAACTATGATTATTATAAGAGTTATTACCTTGATAATTACCTGAGTAGTTAGGCCTTTGTGGTTGTTGGTTCCAACCTTGATTTTGCTGAGGACGGTTGTAATTGTTGTCGCTCATGTAGTTCACATCCTCTTGCACTTCTGGACAATGATTGCCTGAGTGTCCAGTGTCTCCACACTCCTCACGGGTCATGTGAGAGTCATAAATGTTCATAACTTCTTTCTTTTCTCCAGCTTTCTCATCAAGCCTCTTCATGAGCAGGTCTAGCTTTGCTGACAGCATGTCTACCTCTTTGAGCTGGTGCATACCTCCACTCTTCTTGCGAGTTTGAGTTATTTATTCACTCCAACCTTGGTTCGATGCCATCTTCTCCACAAGAGCTATGGCTTGTGGTATTGTAAGTGATAGGAATGCTCCTCCGGTAGCAGCATCCATGGTTTCACGTGTGCTGTTGCTGAGCCCATGATAGAAGGTCTGCATAAGTAACCAATTCTCCATTCCATGATGGGGACATTCTAGGATGTAATCTTGGAAGCGCTCCCATGCTTCTGGAACGGACTTGTCATGTTGTTGCTGAAAACTTGAAATCTTCCCACGAAGAGCATTGGTCTTCCCCGTGGGAAAGAACTTTGCTAGGAAATATGTGGAACATAGTGCCCACGTGGTATTCTTCTCCTTGGTTGCATAGAACCACTGCTTCGCTTCCCAAGAGTGAGAATGGGAAAAGGCGAAGTAGTATGGCGTCTCTGGGGATGTCCTTGATAGTGAATGTGCTGCAAATCTCCAGGAAGTGTTGGAGATGAGCACTAGAGTCTTCGTGTGCCTTCCCACAGAACTGGTTTGCTTGCACCATGTTGATGAGCGCAGGCTTGAGCTCAAATGACCAATCAATGTCCACAGCAGGTCCAGTGCGGATGTTGTCCGTGGTGGGGGCTGAGAACTCACGGATTGACTTGTTTGCCGTGGCTTCGAACTCTGGTGTCAAGTCTCGAGCGATGTTTTGGTGATCTCCTTGATTGGACGAAGCTTCAAACTGAAATGTTGATGATGATGATTATGTTACTTTCTTGAGCTTGGCTTTTGTCCTTCTCATTAAGGCTTCGGGATTTTCAACAAAATTGTCTGGAAGATCAAACCTATTCATACATTACCCTGCATAAAATAGGGTAAGGCTGTACGAGTAGAGAATTGATGTTTTCTCAATCCATTAGTGATGCAAGTGATAACTCATTTATTCCTTTTAATAGTTAATCAACCTTCCCTGGCAACGGCGCCAAAAATGCTTGTTGATACTTCTTAACGTCATTACCAAAAGTAGAATAATTTCTATTTCTGATAACGGCACCAAAAAGGGTTAACCACCTCTCATGCCACTTAAGCCAGGTTGTCATCCCCGACATGACAGAGAGATGCGGTATTGAAATATGCAATTGCTCTAAGTGAATATGAATAGAAATGTGTTTCCTCAAGCGCACAGATTAAACCGATGTAGCATTTTAACCACGAGTATTACAGGTATCGTTATTTATATTCTTACCACTGGGAAGGGATACTAAGGAATAAATGAGGAATGAGTAATGAGTATCACTGCATGTGTAATGGAAAGTTTTCATCTATCTCTCTCGATACAGGATAAGTGTCACATAAGATATAGATAATGAATGAATAGTGACAAAAGATAAATACTAACCAGCATATATGTAGCCACATAAAATAATTATGAGCACCTCAATAGATATTCTAGCAAGTCTTTAGCATGGAATTAGGACGAACTACAAAGATATTTCCTAAGTCATTCTTAACTATACAGTCTAGTATACTATGATTAGTGCAATTACACTTGGCAATCATGGTGAGATAAGAGATATTCATGTGTAGTGAGTATTACTAAGGAAGATGAGAAACATAGCAATCATTTCCCCGTAATAGTACTGCTCTGCCTGCCCTACAAATGGGAGGAGGACTACAAAGGACTCAACAGGACTGTCACTCTCGCGATCTACCTCACGATCCGGAATGTAGGGTACAATCACAGATAAATATGGTGTAGGCACCACGCCTACACAATATCTATCATTTACCCACAACGCTGATGGATAAACGCTATACGATCCTAAACATACATATGATTCAAATCTAACTATGCCAAGCATATAATCATAATAAACTAAGAACAATATAATTGAGAACATAATCAAATAGAGTAAAGTCATAAACAATATAATGAAGTAGAGCAAAGTCATATTCATAATATTGAGGAACAAATGAAGAACGATGAAGAACTAGAGAGAGAATTACCAATAATCCTCTTGACAGATCCGGAAACCAATCGAAGATTGACTCCTTCTAGTTCTAATCCTATATAGCTATGCTAAACTAGAGATCTAGTTGATGTGGTGGCTCTAGGGCTTGATCAGGGACCTCCTCTCTTGAGATGGAATGAAATTAGGTCAGAGGGGTTCTTCTCCTCAGGGTCAGGGGCCTTCCTTATATAGCCTCCTCAAATGAACATCGGCCGTCGGATCAAACTGACCTTAATGGATGGCTTAGATGCAACCTCAAAGGCGGTGGAGAGTGGTCCCACAAGGCAGGGCCTCATTGGGCTTTGCCCTAGGTCGGCCGCCCCAGGGGGTTGGGTGGGCGCCCTGCCCCTAGGCCCGCTCGGCCTCTCACTTCTTCCTGCGCCTTCTTGACCCTTCTAGAGTATTCTTTTTCATACGAATGATAATTATCTCTATGTAAACATGACAAGTGGGCCTTTCCTCCATATTTCCGGATACCCCCCTGCAGAAATAGACATTCACCAAAACTCGTGGAATTCTGTCAGTATAAACCCTATTCCTAGGTATTAGTTTCATATAGATCTTTTTCCTTGTTTAGTTGACGGTTGAATTTCGTACTTAAGGACCGTCAATAGCGGTGCAGGAGCTGCTTGCACATGGGCTTGCCATACTTCGGTCGCATTATCCGCGAGTCGACATGCAGAGGGTGCGAGGTGGTTATGCTGTTGGTACCTCTGAGGAGGATATGAGATGCTTGGAAGTGGAGGCAGGCGTGGCTGCTGGAGATCTTCTATCAGATATGGAGTTTTTTGCTACGGGGTAGCCATCGTTTGTACAAGAATACAAGATGTGTATGGACCTGTAAGTGAAATGTATCAAAGCTTTTATTTATTGAGGCGGTGAGCTTTTATTTCACTTGTATGCCCTCTTGTGCCAACTGAGTCGTGAGTCGTAGCGATGAATCATTTAGCCTTGGGTCTCCTATGGTCCACATCATAGGGCTAGCGCTGCTGCACGCGTAGGAGCCATAGGGACTCCCAAGCAGGCATGCTACTGACAACCCACGACGCAGAGGGCGAGCAGCTCATGCACGCTTAGGGAGATGCCAGGGACAGAGCGCTTTTCTGAGAGGCTTGATCATGGCATGACCAAGGCCTGTGGAGACTTTTGCTCCAAACGCTGGGCGAATAGCCATGCTGCTTGTAGATTCGTCGACCGTATCGTGGTCGTGTACAGATTCTGGGCACATAACCTCATGGCTTCCGACCCGAGTAATGTCTCCCGGTTGTTGGGGAGATACCACTTGGCAGACCTGACGATGTAGTCATAGAGTATAAGGTAGCTACTTCTATGTGCTATGGTTAATCGGTAGGCCAGCTTTGGAGGCTTTCTGGTTATGGCGAGAATGCCCTATCGCATTTTGGAGAGGTCGTTGAACACTATGAGAGTGTTTTGGAGAGGTCACCGAACGCCGCTAGCGTTTTGTAGAAGCCGCCAAACGCTGTGAGCGTTTTGTAGGGGTCGCCGAACACCGTGAGCGTTTTGTAGCGGTCGAATGAATGAAATAGAAGTATGGATAAAAACGCTGAACCTTTATTTATTAACGGAGGGGTACATAGTACAAGCTTTTTTAGGCGTAGAATCGCCTAAGGTGCTCTATGCTCCAAGAATTGGGGACGTCAACTCCTTCCTGGTCTACAAGCTAGTACGACCCTGGTCGGGTGACTTCCTTCACGATGTAGGGACCTTCCCAGTGCGAAGAGAGCTTGTGTATGCCGTCGGGCTTAAGCTTCCTTTTGAGCACGAGTTCTCCTGTGGTGAAAGACCTGTACCGGACATTGCGGTTGTAGTAGCGGCGTACGCCTTCAAGGTATTTAGCCGTCTGTATGCATGAAGCTAATCGCTATTCTTCAAGGCAGTCTAGGTCGTCGATCCGTGCTGGATTAGATGTCTCCTCGTTGTAGTGTTCGACTCGTGGGGAGCCGAAGGCGACGTCGGTTGGGATTACAGCCTCAGAACCGAAGACCATGAAGTACGGAGAGACGCCGGTGTTGCGGCTGGACTGAGTGCGTAGTCCCCATAGTACCGCGGGAAGTTCGCGTAGCCAACGACCTGGGTTCTTTTTCTTCTTCTGGTATAAGCGCTTTTTGAGTGCGTGCAGTATCATTCCGTTGGCGCGTTCGGCCTGGCCGTTAGCTCTGAGGTGGGCGACAAAAACATATTTGACCAGTATGCCGTTTTCCTCACAAAAATCATAGAAGAGGTTGCCGGTGAAATTTGATCCTAGGTCGGTGATGATGGAATTTGGCATGCTGAATCGGTGTATGATTTTGTCGATGAAGGCAACTATGTTTCCGGCCGAGGCTTTGGTGATCGGCTTGACCTCGATCCACTTGGAGAACTTGTCGACGGCGACGTAGATCCACTTGAACTTCATCGGCGCTGGTCGGAAGGGACCGAGCATGTCAAGGCCCCCAGCAGGCGAAGGGCCAGGAAGCTGGTATTACCTGGAGTTCCTATGATGGATGGTGAGTTTGCTTGGCAAAAAACTGGCATCCCATGCATGTGCGCACCATTTTCTCCGCGTCGGCGACTATCATGGACCAATAAAAACCTGCTCGGAAAGCTTTTCGCACCAGCGTTTTTGCGGCAGCATGGTTCCCGCATGTGCCAGCGTGGATGTCCTGTAGGTTTGCGGCACCATCCTCCTTGGAGACGCATTTCTACAGTGCTTCAAACTTGGAGTTCTTCCTCATCAGCGCTCCATTGATGAGGATGTAGTTGTGTGCTTGTCGAACCAAGCGTTCGGCTTCCGTTTCGTCTGACGGTACGAGGTTGTTGGAGAGGTATTGAATGAAGTCGTCACGCCAGTCGACTGGGCTGGTGGGAACCGTGCCGACCAGCATGTTAGTCTGCGGGGGTGGAACATCGTCGGATGGGGCTTCATATTTGTCGGCGACAGAAGGTTCAGGTAGGTCTTGGATGAAGACTCCTGCCGGGGCGGGGGATCGTGAAGATCCGAGCTTCGAGAGTTCGTCAACCGCCTGGTTACGGTCGCGGAGGATGTGGTGATATTCAATCCCAAAACATTTACCATCTAGCTTTCGGATAGCGGCGCAGTATGTGTTTGACAAGACCCGATATGGATCGGTAAAGGATTGACCCGATCTTCACGACAGTAGGTCACGAATCAAGAGATAACTTGTTGCGAACAACAAGGGATAACTAGCTTTATACCTGTCCAAGGTTGGATGCGACCAAGCGATGGGGAGAGAGGCACCAAAACCGCGAAGACTTTGACTCTATCTCTGAACGACTATAGAACCACAATCCAGAACTAATCCACACAATGCGGCGCAGCCGAATGGAAGCCGTAGAGCATGAAGTAGGGGATTCCAGAGGAATCACTTCACAAGTCCAAGAAGAACAAGGAAGAACAAAGGTTTGAATAAGGCACTCGGCAGCTCGGCTGCAATATGTGATTGTTTATCAAATTATCAAAAGTTCTGTTTGCTTCGGAGTACAAGGATATTTATACTAGGAACAACCCTCCTAGGTAGGTGTGAAAATGAAAAGGAGTTTCTGAATATGAGCTATGTGAAAGGTCACCACGAGATAGCTTCCGGAAGTGGTCTCGCGTGACTGTTGGCCTCCAGAGTAGTTTCCACTAAACTGATCATAACTCCTTATTGGGAAGTCCAATTGACGAACCTTTTGTTGAGTGTGAAAGTAGACGTAACAAGCTTTCTATCTATGTATACCATGCATCACGAAATATTATAGAATGCTACAGTTTCACAGGAGAAGTTGAACCAACATTCTGTCCTGTGAAATTGTTGGCCTTCTGAGCAGTCATGACTAAATCGTGTATATCTCAAGAATGACACGTCCAAAAGGGGTGAGGTTTGTTGCATTAGAAAGTAGACTTGAAGATCTTTCCAAAATGTCCTCACGGACCTCAAAAGCTTCTCGGAACTGAGAGATATGAGCATTTATTTAACTAGTCCATTTTGGACTGAACTGGTCCGATTCATCCTGAGAGATAAGAACGTCCTCCACTGGTCTGTTCTGCACTGGTCCGATTCTTCCTCCCCTTTAAACCTAAGCATAATCAAGATAGAACACTTAGGTAGTATAACATTCTCATGTATATTAAAGTTAATTTCAGCTAGCAGTGAGTTCACCTCTTTTTGAAGTAGCTTTGTACGGTTTCGTGTAATTGGACCTTGATTTGTATCCTTTGGTCTTGAGCCATCTCCTCCCTCTTGAAAAGGAGTCATCCTCGACTCGTCCAATCCAAAGAATGGAGATAGATCGGCAACATTGAAACTTGTACTCACACCATAAGTACTTGGAACATCAATTTCATATGCGTTATCTTTGATCTTGTGAAGCACTTTGAAAGGACCATCAGCTCGGGGCTGCAACTTGCTCTTGCGGAAAGCGATCCTTACGCAAATGCACCCAAACCAAGTCTCTAGGTTCAAATAACATCTTATTGCGGCCCTTGTTGGCGTGCTACTCATACATCTTGGTCATCTTTTCAATGTTTGCTCTAGATTGAACATGAAGCTTCTTGACAAATTCAGCTCGTTTACTTGCATCAAAGTTCTGACGTTCATGCATAGGTAAAGGCAAAAGATTGATGGGAGCAGCAGGTTTGAAACCACATACAATTTCAAATGGACAAAATTTTGTGGTTGAGTGTACCGCCCTGTTGTATGCAAACTCCACATGTGGCAAGCTTTCTTCCCATAGCTTCAAGTTCTTCTTTTGAACAGCCCGCAACAATGTCGACAATGTACGGTTCACAACTTCAGTTTGCCCATCAGTTTGAGGATGACACGTTGTGGAAAATAGCAGCCTCGTTCCAAGTTTTCCCCACAAGGTCTTCTAAAAATAACTCAAAAACTTGGTGTCACGATCAGACACAATGGTACGTGGCACTCCATGTAGACGCACAATTTCCCTGAAAAACAATTTAGCAATGTGTGAAGCATCATCGCTCTTATGACAAGGAATAAAGTGTGCCATTTTGCTAAAGCGATCAACCACAACAAATATTGAATTCCTCCCCCTCTTGGTTCATGGTAAACCAAGAACAAAGTCCATAGAAATGTCCTCCCAAGGTACACTAGGAATAGGTAGAGGAGTGTATAAACCATGAGGGTTCAAATGGGACTTAGTTTTGTGGCAGGTTTCGCAGCGAAGAACATGTCTCTCCACATCTCGTCGTAATTTAGGCGAAAAGAAGTGATCAACAAGTACTTGTTCTATTTTCTTTGCACCAAAATGGCCCATAAGTCCACCTGCATGAGCTTCCTGTACAAGCAAAATGCGAATAGAACAATCTAGAATGCAGAGTTTATTAGCCTGAAACAAAAACCCATCATGCAAATGGAATTTTTCCCATCCCTTGCCACCACAACACTTGGAATATGGTTCAGCAAAATATGAATCAGTGGCATATAAATCTTTTATGCTTTCCAAACCAAGAATTTTAGCATCAAGTTGTGAAAGTAAAATATAACGACGGGACAAGGGATCAGCTACAACATTATCTTGCCCTTTCTTGTATTTAACAATATATGGAAAAAACTCAATGAATTCACTCTATTTTGCATGCCTTTGGTTCAGTTTTAGTTGTCCTTTAAGGTATTTCAAAGATTCATGGTCTGAATGTATCACAAACTGTTTAGGTAGAAGGTAGTGATGCAAAGTTTCCAAACTCCGAACAAGAGCATATAATTCTTTATCATAAACTGAGTAATTCAGAATTGGACCACTTAGCTTTTCACTGAAGTATGCAATTGGCCTCTTTTCTTGCATGAGCACGCCTCCAATCCCTACACCACTTGCATCACATTCAATTTCAAATGTCTTAACAAAATATGGAAGTGCAAGGACTGGGGTTGTTGTTAACTTTATTTTTAGCTCTTCAAATACCTTCTCTTGAGCTTCACCCCAATTAAAAGGCACTTCTTTCTTTGTCAGCGCATTGATTGGAGCAGCTATGGTGCTGAAATCTTTCACAAATCGCCGGCAGAAACCAGCAAGTCCGAGGAACCTCCGAACTTGACTCACATTTTGTGGAGGTACCCACTCACGAACAGCTTTGATCTTTTCCTCATCCACCTCCACACCTTGTCCTGAAACAACAAAACCAAGAAACACTACCTTGTCGGTGCAAAAGGTGCACATGTCAAGGTTAGCATACAAGCATTCCTTCCTCAAAACAGGAAGCACAACTTTTATATGTTCATCATGTTCATCAAGAGACTTGTTGTAAATTAAGATATCATTAAAATAAACTACAACAAATTTGTCAATGAAAGCTCTAAGAACATGATTCATCAATCTCATGAAGGTACTAGGCGCATTACTTAATCCAAAAGGCATTACCAACCATTCATACAACCCAAATTTAGTTTTAAAGGTTGTTTTCCACTCATCTCCTTCCCGTATTCTTATTTGGTGATAGCCACTTCTCAAGTCAATTTTTGTGAAAATGGTAGCACCACTAAGTTCATCAAGCATGTCATCAAGTCTAGGAATGGGATGTCTATATCTTATGGTGATATTATTAATAGCTGTACAATCAACACACATTCTCCATGAACCATCTTTCTTAGGAACTAAAAGAACAGGAACAGCACAAGGCGAAAGACTTTCTTGCACATACCCTTTTCTCATTAATTCTTCCACTTGTTGTTGAATTTATTTTGTTTCCTCCGGGTTGGTGCGGTATGCAGCTCAGTTTGGAAGTGAAGCACCAGGAACAAGGTCAATTTGATGCTCGATCCCTCTCTTAGGTTGCAGCCCTAGTTGTACTTCATCCGGAAATACATCCTCATATTCCTGTAACACATTAAAAACAACACTTGGCAAAGTAGGGGATAAGTCATTAGTGGAAAGAAAATTTTCCTTGCATAGGAGTACAAAGAACATGGCATTGGGTTCACTTAATTCTTTTAAATCCCCCTTCCTAGCCATCATAACTAATCCCTGTTTTCTCAGGTCTTGGTTCTTTGTTGCTATGGGATTTTATTTGGCTTTGGATCCACTCCCTCACTATTTTTGGGGGCCACTCTCAACTGTTTCTCTCTCTCTCGCTGTTTTATTTTTTGGTCATCCTTCAAAATCTCCTCTGGTGTCAAAGGAAGCAAAGAAATTCACTCTCCTCTGTACATGAAAGATAGCTTGTTGGTTCTACCAAAAATCTGAACATCACGATCATATAACCACGGTCTTCCTAGCAGCCGTTGACATGCTTGCATAGGCACCACATCACACTCCACTTGATCATTGTATCTTCCAATGGAGAAAGGAACAGTCACCACATGATTCACACGCAGCGCACCACAATCATTACGCCATTGCATTTAATAAGGAGATGGATGGCGCCGCTGTTTTAAGCCCATTCTCTCAACCAATTCTTTACTTGCAATATTGTTGCAGCTAGCATTATCAACAATAATTCTACACAACTTGTCTTGGATCATGCCTCTAGTGTGAAACAGATTGTGTCGCTGTTCATTCTCTTATTTTGCAGCAGTAACACTGAGCACTCGAAGAGAAATAGAGCAATTATTATCACCTTTATCGGGTTGGATCTCACTTTCATCATTGGGAAGTTCTTCATCATATTTTGGAGCATCTTCTTCTGGGATCACTTTCAGATTCCCATTCACCTTGTTCATTCACAATCATAGTCCTCCTACTTGGACATTGTGCAGCAATATGTCCACGACCATGACACTTGTGGCACTCAATTTCTCTCCTACGTGTAGAGGATGCAGCAGTTGAAGCAACACTTGGGGCTGCTGCACTTGCTGTAGATCGCTGCTGATTTGCAGGAGATGATGCAGTAGAAACTGCCATCTTTGATGGAGCAATCTATGGAGAAGGCTTAGAGCAGCACCTTGAGATCGACCCCCGCCGAAAGAAGTACCGGGCTGCTGCTTACGCATTGGGGCTGCAAAGGAGTGGTTTGCATAAGATTTCCCACGTGCCTCTTGCTGAATTTTTCTCTCGGTGCGCATAGCTTGATCAACAAGGTCTTGCAAATTATGGTATGGAAACATCTCAACAAACCTAGAAATTTCTTCATTGAGACCACCCAAAAATCTTGCCATTTTTTACTCCGGGTCTTCTCTAATTTCAGCACGCACTAACAGCAGCTCCATCTCCTTGTAATACTCATCAACCGATTTCTTTCCTTGCTTCAACATTTGCAATCTATTGCAAAGGTCACGCTGATAGCTTGAGGGCACAAATCGCCTCCTCATCACTCTCTTCATCTCATCCCAAGTATTGATATAATCACGTCCCAACTCAAATTGATTCTCTTGTACTTGATTCCACCAAGTGAGAGCATAACCAGAGAACTCAACTGAAGCAAGATTGACCCGCCTTTGATCAGAAAGATTATGCACTCTAAAAATTTGATCACACTACTCAACCCATTCAAGATATGCATCTGCATCTTCCTTTCCAGTAAATTTAGGAACACTTAACTTGACACGAGCAATGTTGTCTGGGTCATCCCTATTATGATGACCATGACCACGATGATGTTCCCTCTCTTCATGATCAGCACGCCGGTGATGACCTCGGTGTCGCTCAAACAACCCACCATTTCCAAAAGGATTTTCTATATCATCAAATCCCTCTCCAAGATCACTGTCATCAATTTGTTCATTTTCAAAGTGTACATGGTGACCATGTCCACGTTGCTTTCCACGCTGATTATCCAAACCAGCACGTCGATCACCACCATGACCACCACGGCCCTCACCGAAGCAGCCAAAACCATTGCCAAAACCAAAATTTTCATCACCAAATTCTTCATGTTGATTGTCTTCATGTTGACGATGTGGACCTCGACCACCCGCTGCAGGAAGACATTCATTGAGCATCTCTCCATGGCCTCCAAGAGCGACTTTGCCATTTGGCGCAACTCAGTCCGTGCAACAGGGGGTTCTTCTTCTCCATGACGACCACCATGAATACTCAAATTAGATCCTGTCATGTTAGCACTTATGCAATAAAGTGGATAGGTAAATTTGTGGAAACACACAACCTCACCTCTTACTTACCAATGTTCTTGCCTGTTCTCAAGCACAGTGATTGAGAGGTCGCAAGGATTACGAGTCGAAAGTCCCAATTTCAGTTTTTTTGTGGAGCTGTAGGTGGCTAATCAAGGGAGCATACGGCACTACAACCCAAATGGTTTGATGTGCTCAAAATATATGAAGTTGCTGCTATTGAAAACTACCACCAACTTGAATTATAAACTGAAATTTTTTAGCAAACAACAACAACAAAACCCCTTCACTTCTTTTCTCTTTTCTCTCTATTTTTTTGACTCTGTTCTTTCTTCTCTGATTTTTTTTCTGATTTTTTTATACTAACAGGGGGTACTGAGAACAAAAGATACACGACACAAATATATACATGAAGATGGTGTTGACGGTCCTTAAATACCAAATCTAATCGTCAACTAGACAAGGAAAAGGATCTATATGAAACCAACATCTAGAAATAAGGTTTAAACTAATAGAATTCCACGAGTTTTGGTGAATGTCTATTTCTGCAGGGGGATATCAGGAAATATGGAGGAAAGGCCCACATGTCATGATTACATAGAGATAATTATCATTCGTACGAAAAAGACTACTCTAGAAGGGTCAAGAATGCGCGGGAAGAAACGAGAGGCCGAGCGGGCCCAGGTGTAGGGCGCCCTAGGGCAAGGCCCAATAGGGTCTGCCTTGTGGGACCACCTCTCCACCACCTTTGAGATCACATCTACACCCTCCATCAAGGTCGGTTTGATCCAACGGTCGACGTTCATTTGAGGAGCCTATATAAGGAAGGCCCCCTGACTTAGAGGAGAAGAGCCTCTCTAACCTAATTCATTATTCATCATCCATCTCAAGAGGAGAAGCCCTAACCAATCCCTAGAGCCACCACATCAACTAGATCTCTAGTTTAGCATAGCTATATACGATTAGAACTAGAACGAGTCAATCTTTGATTGGTTTTCGGATCTGTTAGGAGGATTATTGGTAATTCTCTCCCTAGTTCTTCATTGTTCATCATTTGTTCTTCAATATTATGAATATGACTTTGCTCTACATCATTATATTGTTTATGACTTTACTCTATTCGTTTATGTTCCTAATTATATTGTTCTTAGTCTATTATGATTATATGCTTGGCATAGTTAGATCTGAATCATATGCATGTTTAGGATCGTATAGCGTTTATCTATCTGTACAATGGGTAAATGATAGATATTGTGTAGGCGTGGTGCCTAGACCGTATTTATCTGCGATTGTACCCTACATTCCGGATCGTGAGGTAGATCGCGGGAGTGACAGTCCTGTTGAGTCCTTTGTAGTCCTCCTCCCGTTTGTAGGGCAGACAGAGCAGTTCTATTACAGGGAAATGATTGCTATATTCTTCATCTTCCTTAGTAATACTCACTACACATGAATATCTCTTATCTCGCCATGATTGCCATGTGTAATTGCACTAATCATAGTATGCTAGACTGTATAGTTAAGAATGACTTACGAAATATCTTTGTAGTTCGTCCTAATTCCATGCTAATGACTTGCTAGAATATCTATTGAGGTGCTTATCATTATCTTATGTGGATACATATATGTTAGTCAGTATTTATCTTTTGTCCCTATTCATTCATTATCTATATCCTATGTGACACCTTATCTTGTACTAAGTGAGATAGATGAAAACTCTCTATTACACATGCAGTGATACTCATTAATCATCTTTATTCATTCCTCATTTATTCCTTAGTATCCCTTCCTAGTGGTAAAAATATAAATAACGATACCTGGAATACTCCTAGTTAAAATGCTACTTCGGTATAATCTATGCGCTTGCAGAAACACATTTATTATTTACTTAGAGCAATTGCATATTTCTATACCACATCTCTTTGGCATGCTGGGGATGACAACCTGGCTTAAGTGTCATAAGAAGTGTCAACAAGCATTTTTGGCGCCATTGCCGGGGAAGGTTGATTAGCTATCAAAAGGAATAAATGAGTTATCACTTTCATCACTAATGTTATTGAGAAAACATCAATTCTCTACTCGTACAGCCTTACCCTTGATCTTTGTCTATTTTTCCTATCATCTTTATGCAGGGTAATGTATGAATAGGTTTGATCTTCCAGACAATTTTGTTGAAAATCGTGAAGCATTGTTGACACAAAAAGCGTCAGGATCTGCGAACACCTCGGGCTATTACCCGAATTCGATATCCAAAGGTGTGCCAGTCGATTTGACCAGTTAATCGACAAGGACGATAACTAGAACAAGATCCAAACAAGACAATGGCGATACGCCCGGGTGTCAAGACTCAGACTTGATCAGGATAACTAGAGCAGAGCTGAACGAGACAACAGCGATGCGCCCGGATGTCAAGGCTCAGATTATTCCCACGCAGAACTTACAAGGGTTTGACGGAGATCAAGGTGATGCAGCCCGTCGAAGCTTGAAGAACTCGTAGATAAAGTAAGACTAATGCAATAAAAGAGTAAATTGCAGTAAAAGTAATAAGAGTAATTGATTTGTTTGATAGATTCATTCATTGTCTCACGACCCCTAGGTACATATTTATACTCCAGCAATAGGAGTTGTAAACAGACACGACTCATACCTTTCCAAAACAAACTCCTACTTTAAAGAAAATAACTGACTCGCGCAGGAGTCGGACCCAAATAACAATATTATTTTCCTAAACAGACAACTCTATTTTAAAGGAAACAAACGACTCGTGCAAGAGTCGGAATCAAACTTCTATGACAATACTGGTATGAGATCACTAGTTTCCTTGTCTTCCCTACGATGAAACTTTCCATCGGCAGACTCTTCAATCCGCAACTTCCTTTTATTGCTATCGGCAATCTTCTGCCGACAATCAGCCACTAAGTCATCCTGTGCCCATCGGCACTCCATGCCCATCGGCATCGGCAATACTTCTCAATCGGCAACCCTGTACTTCTGGTAACTTGTCTTCACCAATTAATTCTTATCGGTAAGAGTCGTCCAACTCTCATCGGCAACATCCTTATCGGCAACCACTTCTGTTATTCAGCTTCTATCGGCAACAAACTTATCTTCATCTGCAGAATTCATTCTCATCGGTAACGTTAACCGATAACCTGCCGATGCCGATAGAAAACAGCTACCGATCACTGCCAGTGTTAGCTCATTTGACACATGCCGAAAAAACGGTGTCAACACATGCCCCCCAATTTCGGAGTGTAGAATATTTTACGCGCCGAAATTTTCTCTACTGTAACCTCTCCTTCCAAGATACTTGCACGACCTCCTCGATTACCGTGCGCAAAACCGCAAGTATTAATAAAATCCCACGACCACAACGCGAACAGTTTTAAGCCCAATCATATCTCCTCGATTGTTGCGCAAACCTATTGCATACCTCTCCACATTCCTGCTCAGTGCGAAGAAAATTCCAAAATACCCCTGACCAGGCTTATAAAAGTTACCACCATTCAATCTGTTTTTACCCTAAGTCTACTTTTACTTTGATCTGCCCTCGTCTTCAACCTCGGCGGCGACTACGGCGGCGACCCCGAAGAACAGCTCCGTGAGCTCAAGCAACAGTACCTTCTTCAAGCAGAAAACAAATCGCAAAGATCCCCCCAGCTCCAATGGCGATCCAGTTCGACGTCCCCAAGGTAAATTTGTTTTCTCCTTACCTCATCTTCTGCAAGTTCCTTTTCCGTATCAATTTTATAATCTCTTTTCCCCTTTCTTTCTTTGATTTTTTTTTTGAAACCTAGGAACTGTACAACAAGGTAGTAATCCCAATTGAGCAATCCAATTTCAACTGCCTAGGCCCAATGGGAAATCCTGAACCTACCAATCTGATCAATGCGGAAACCAACCGTATCCCCTTCAGATCCGAATGCTTCAACCTAGGATTATGGAAGGATGCATTCCGTTCATGGCCCAAATATACCAAAGGTTGGAAGAACTGGTATCTCAGGATAATTAGGACACAGCAAGTCTATTGGTCAGAGCGTAACCTAGACCAGTGCATCAGGCTCTCCATTGCCGATATGGAGAAGAATGAGAACATGATGATGGCGGCCTCTTACTTCTGGTCCGATACCATGAACTCCTTCTTATTTAGACATGGACCTGCCACCCCCACCCTTGACGATGTGCACATGCTTACCAGCCTCGATGTCTCATCTGCCGATACCCCTGCCCTGTTCCATAGGATGGCTGAGTATAAGGTGAATACACGCAATATCAGCGGCTGGACTAGTTACATCCAGGAATACCAAAAGACTGGATCGGTAGGTCAGAGGGAGCACGCCATCTTTCTGAATATGTGGCTAGAAAAATTTATCTTCTGTGGCAGAGCAGTCGGACCTACCACCATGCATCTCCCCGCAGCAGAACTTCTTGCCGATGGAACAAAACTCCCTCTCGGCCGATACCTTCTTGGATCGGTATACCATCTCCTGCACCAAGTGTCCAAGAAGCTATTGCTAGGTGAGTCCATCGGCAACCTTGGAGGTCCTTGGTGGTTCGTGAATATGTGGTTGAACGCACACATGTACAAGGTCCTTCAATTTGATCTGTTCAATCAGCAATTCCCAAGGGATATATCGGAAGATTATGTATATGAGGATGATGAATCGACAACTCGTCCCCCACTCAATTTTGGGGAAGCCATCATAGTGCTACCATGAACTGATGCCAATGCAGATCAATTTGGTAGGTTCTTCCAAAAGTTTTACTGTGGAATCCCTGTCGCAGAACGACTTTGGTGGCCCTATGTTGACGAGAATAACCAATTCCCTCTATTGTTCAACCTTACCGATTGGAACGTGCCTCAGAATGAAGTAATCATGAAGGCCAGCATTGTTCCCCGAGCTATTCCAGTTAACATTTTCAGAACTGGGAAGAATGCTCCTCCATCCTTTGAGTTCTATTACCCATCAGTAGCAGCAAGACAACTGGCATTCAGCCAATTACCGATCAAGCTCTGCTACTCTAAGGTGATAAAACCAAGACAAATCATCTCCAGCGCCATGGACTGGAACAAGGTTGTCAATCTCCCTCCCGATGCCGATACATCAGACATCGACCTATCCTCCTGGGCACCAACATTATTCATGACAGAATTATACAAATCTTGGTGGCAAGAATGGAGAGGCCAACTGTTCGCCAAGTCATCACACTACTATCGGCACTTGATCGACACCGATCACGTCATTCCCGATGATGCAGTAAGTTTCTTTATCCCAATGTATCTTACTATTTACTTCTACCGTCGGCATCTGACTCTCTTTTACTACAGATCGACGATCCAATCCCCCGAATGAGCAAGAGTGGCAAGCCATTCCACCTTCGAGTGATGAGCCCTGTATCGATTATCGGTAATAAAGCTCCTACACTGGCTGCCTTCACTCTCAGAGGGTCCCTAAGGTCACTCTCAAGCCCAAGCCGACGCCTGCAAAGACCATCGCCACTCCATCGGCTGCTGCTGCCATCCTGGCGCGGGCTTTTGCAGTAAGTTTTATTTTTACTTATACCGATCACAAACTCTCATCGGCAATATTTTACTTCATGTAACTTATACCAAAAATTTCAGGCAGTGAGGCCATCGGCAGTTGCTCCAGACGTACAGGCTTCTCCAACTCCTGCTACCGACGCCCCCCAGGCTTTACAACCAAAACGAGCTGGCTCACCCACTGCTGCACCAAAGAAGAAACGCCTGAGGTGAGCCAGTTCAGCTGCATCACCAACTCCCGCTGATGTACCAATGACAGAACCAACATTGGTGCCTATTCCCGATCATCCACTGAACGACATCTCTGACCAAGAGACAACACCTCCCACTGCAACAGCAGAGGCAACATCGGCATCGGCACCTTCATCAGCCGAGATCCCTGATCAGGGAACGACATCACAACCACAGGATCCAGCCACCACAGCAGAAGCAGCATCAACAACAGCACCACCAGCACCGACTGCTCCCCTTATGGAAGCAAGTTCATCGGCAACCGCTGCCGATCTCCAAGATGAAGCTACACCAGCTGCTTTCCCGAGCCCAAGGCAATAAATCCGCTTCAAAATGGTAAGCTGACTGTCACAAAACTTGCAATATAAGCTCATGATCGGCAAATTCTAACTTTCTTCTTTTTAGGCCCAAGACTCTCCCGATAGGTTGTTCTCCTTTGGCGTCAACCTCCCTGACGAAGACGAAGACCATGAAGGCTCTGCTCTAGCAAACAGCTTATTCTCCTTCGCCGTCAACCTTCCCGATGAAGACGAAGACGAAGAAAGCTCTGCTCTAGCCTTATCGGCAGAGGTCAAGCTTAAACTTGAAACATTGCTATCTTTACTGCAACAAAACACATCCCATCTCGTCCAAGACTCCACTGCAACAAAGATAGCTTTTAAAGATATCCAAGGCCACCTATCTGCCGATACAGAAGAAATACTCTTCCAGGCAGCGTTTCTCGAAAGCAAGCAACTTCAGTATCAAAGACTCTCTCGTCGCATAGCTGATAGGATTGCTCGATCGAAGCTCGAAAGAGAAATGCTTAAGTTCAAGAAAGTTGTTGATGAGAAGCATAAGGACATCGGCCAAGTAGAAGCTTCTGGCACCAATCTTGAGCAAGAGATAGTTCACCTATCGGCAAGGAGGGAAGAGTTGCTAACTGAACTGAAAAGGGTTGAAGAAGCCCTGAACATAGCTAGCCAAAAGAAAGCCCAACTGCCCGACGCCATTAAGGCTCTGCGACAAGAAAGAGACAGCAACGCCCGACAAGCCATCCTGCTAAAGAAGAAAATCAAGCCAGTTGAAGGGTCTGCCGATGATGATGCCAGGGAGATGGAAGAAATAGAGCAAATTCGCCTGCGTGCGATATTAGCTATTCAATCCCTGTTGTAATTTGCTACAATTCATCATATCGGCAAATGTAACACTTGATTTTGCTTTGTAATATACTGTCAGTATGCTTTTACCGATGTTTTATAACTTTTCCTTTCATCGGTATTCAAATGGATACCTTATGCATCTACCCAAATACTAGGGTAATATTTCTTCAAGTATTTACCGTTGATTGCTCTGGAGAATGCAACTCCTTTGAGAGTTTCTAAAATATAAGCATTAGCAGGAGCAGACTGTTTTATCCTATAAGGACCTTCCCAATTAGGAGACCATTTTCCAAACTTAGAACTCTTAGTCCCAATCGGCAAAATCAACTTCCATACCAGATCGCCATCGGCAAATTGCTTCACCTTCACCTTCTTATCATACCATCTGGCAATCCTTTTCTTATTTTCTTCAATGTTGATCAATAGCTGAAGCAATCTTCAAGAACTGTTGGCCAATAATATTCATTCTGCCTAATCATCCACTTCATCTTGAACGCCGATTGATGTGCTCCACACACACCTTCATGGATTTCGCCCATCAATTCCTTTGATTCCTCTCTATCAATGCATCTGAGCAAAACTCCATCAATTGTCCGATAATACAATTCATTGTCGAGGAGCACATACTTAGTAGCCTGGAACCTTAGACGTCTTTCAACTTTCTTAGACGGATCTCTTAAGTAATCGGCGATTTCTTTTTTCCAGTCATCGGCAACCACTACCGATGTCATGACTTCTTGAATCGGCTGATATCCTGAAGCATTCTGTGCTAACCGATTGACCTCTTCATTATGCAATCTAGGAATATGCTCAAGGCGATACTCTTTGAATTCTTTCAATATTTGTAAACATCACTCATGGTGTGCAATCAACACTTCACTTCGGCATTCATATACTCCAGTCAATTGATTGATCACCAACATAGAATCGCCAAAGATTTCAACGGCATCGGCACGCACTTCCCTGAGTAATTCCAACCCTTTTATTAAAGCTTGATATTCAGCCTGATTGTTTGTTGACGTATCAACAATCGGCAACGAGATCTCATACCTCCATCCCTGGGGTGAAATTAAGAGAACACCGATACCTGCCCCCTCTTTGCATGTAGACCCATCCAAGAACAAAGTCCAAGGAGCAATATCTACAGAGCTTAACACATTGAAATGCTGAGTAACAAAATCGGCCATCACCTGACCCTTAACTGCCTTAGCCGATTCATACTTCAGATCAAATTCTGAAAGTGCCAAAATCCACTTGCCGATCCTCCCACTTAATATCGGCATCGACAGCATGTACTTAACTACATCATCTTTGCAGATAATAGTGCATTCAGCGGATAATAAATAATGCCTCAATTTTATGCAAGAGAAATATAAACATAAACATAATCTCTCTATGGCCGAATACCTTGTTTCAGCATCTACCAGCCTTCTTCTCAAATAATATATCACACGTTCTTTCCCTTCAAATTCTTGAATTAGGGCTGATCCGATAATACCGTCATCGGTAGACAAATACAACCTGAAAGGCTTCCCGTGTTGAAGTGGAACCAAGACTGGAGGGTTTATCAAATATTTTTTGATCTCCTCCAAGGCTAACTGCTGTTCTTCTTTCCATGTAAACTCCTGATCGGCCCTCAGTTTTAACAATGGACTAAAAGATTTAATCTTACCAGATAAGTTGGATATAATCTTCTAATGAAATTAATCTTGCCAATCAAGGATTGCAGCTCAGTCTTGTTCGTAGGAGCAACCAGTTTGTTAATTGCATCAATAGATTTTCTGCCGATCTCGATACCTCTCTGATGCACCATAAAACCCAGAAACTGACCTACCGATACACCAAATGCACACTTGTTAGGATTCATCTTCAACCCATGCTCTCTTGTGCACTCTAGGATTTTCCGTAAATTGGCAAGATGCTTCTCAAAGTCTCCAGACTTGACTACCGCATCATCAATATAGATTTCGACTATCGTGCCGATATACTTATGAAAGATAAAATTCATTGCTCTTTGGTAAGTAGCACCGGCATTCTTCAAGCCAAAAGTCATGACAACCCATTCAAATAAACCGACATGACCTGGACATCTAAAAGCAGTCTTGGATATATCTTCCTCAGCCATGAATATCTGATTATACCCAGCATTACCATCCATGAAGCTAATAATTTGATGTCCAGCAGTAGCATCAATCAATAGATCGGCAACGGGCATCAGATAACCATCCATCGGTGTTGCCCTGTTGAGATTTCTGAAATCAATACAAACACGAAGTTTTCCATTTTTCTTATACACAGGAACCACGTTAGAAATCCATTCGGCATATCGGCATTGCCGAATAAATCCACCTTCAATTAACTTTGTAATCTCAGCCTTAATGTCGGGTAGAATAGTAGGATTGCATCGGCGCGCAGGTTGCCGATGTGGTTGGAAACCAGACTTGATAGGTAACCGATGTTCAACTATCGATCAGTCTAAACCAGGCATTTCCGTATAATCCCAAGCAAAGCAATCTTTATATTCCTTTAACAAATCAGTTAACTGTTGTTTACATTGGGAATCTAACTTAGCACTAATAAAAGTAGGCCTATGTTTACTACCATCGCCAATGTCTATCTTGAGTAAATCATTGGCGAATGCGAAGCCCAGCCCCAGTTTTCCATCATCAGCGAACCGATCCATTAAAACTCTTCTTCAGGACCGACTGCTTGGATCGATGTAATGCAGTAATCGGCAACTTTGAGGAACTCTGTGTCCCAAGCTTCACCGGATATGCACCTGGTCTGCTCATAAGTTTCCGATTATGCGGATGCAACGATCAATGGGGCTTCACTTCGGACGACTTCAATCTGGTCTCCGACCCACTGCACAAGGCTCTGATGCATAGTAGAAGGAATACAAGAATTGGCATGGATCCAATCCCTTCCAAGGAGCAAGTTGTAGGTACCTTTACCACTGATCACAAAAAATGTCGTTGGCAAAGTTTTGCTGCCGATGGTCAACTCAACACATACGGCTCCCATAGCTGGTGACACATTGCCTTCAAAGTCTTTGAGCTTCATGTCCGTTTTGACTAAGTCTTGGTCGCCTTTCCCAAGCTTCCTGAACATGACATATGACATTATGTTGATTGACGCCCCACCATCCACCAACATCTTTGTCACGGGCTGTCCATCTACTTTGCCTTTAACAAACAGGGCCCTCAGGTGCTGCCTTTCATCATTGGCAGGTTTCTTAAAGACAGCCGCCATCAGATCCAAGACCAATTGCGCCATTTCTACATCCTCTTCTTCGTCACTGACAGGTGCCATGAACTCCATCGGCAATATGACGACCATATTGATTTCAGCTGATGGATCCCTATCCTTGAGCTTTGGCCTCCACTGCTTTTCCCTTGAAGGATTTTCATTGTCATACAAGTCATTTCGGTGTTCACGCTGAATTCTTCTTTTCTGAGTCTTTGTCAGACCCTTAGGGCACCATTGAGGAAGCTTGGTTTTCCAAACAGGCTGGTGCTGCTTTTCATTGTTTGCATCGGCACCACTCCTGATGTTTGGATCTCTGGAGAATATCTCTTCATCAGGCACTCTTGAATTGGCCATCTCCTCAAGCTCCTCTTGATCAACACGCCTGCCAAGCCTGTTATGCGTGCTGAGTTTGCCCCCCAGTCGGTCATGTGCCGATTTCTTCTCTCTGAGCGGCCTAGCATACCTGAATACCTGATTGTCAAAGCAAGGCTTCTTTTCTGACCGACCAGTAGGGTAGTACCCATTGCATTCAGGACAATTATCAGCAGTAGGTAGCTTGATGCCTTCTTCCCAGCAGTGAACGAAGAAGGGACACTTCCAGTGGTCTTTATGTCGAAGCCATTCTTGGTGCTCTTCTTCTTCCTGCCGATATCGCTCCTTTTGCGATTGCCGATACTCTTGCCTTGGCTGCTTATGCGGGATTATAACACCGAGAGCCCTCTTGGCACTGCTACCTTCATCGACAACTCTCTTTCCCTTTCTGTCATCGGCAAACCTTCTCACATCACGCTCAACCACTTGGTGGTCAGGATCTACTGATGCATTTTTCCTGGCAGCTTCCGATGTCAGCACTTCAGTCCTTCCACTAGTTTCCACCATATTATTTGGAAACAGGTGCTGATCAATTTTCATCGGTTTCTAGACTTTAGAATTTTCAAATCTAATTCATCCAGATTCAATCTCTGACTGCAACTGCTGCCTGAATACCTTGCAGTCGTTGGTACTGTGCGAAGTTGCATTGTGCCACTTGCAATACCTGATTTTTCTGAGCTCTTCAGCCGATGGAATTACTTGGTTAGGCGCTAACTTGATTCGCCCTTCTTGAAGTAATAAGTCAAACATCCTATCGGTCTTGGTGATGTCAAAGGTGAATCTCTCAGCTTCCTTCTAGCCAAATGGACAAGACACAAATTTCTTATCCTTCACCCATTCGGCCACGCCGATGCTCAGCTCTTCATCTAACCCAGAATCTTCTTCTTGCTCTATGAAGGTCACCTTCTTATTCCAAGTCTTCCTGGGTTCAAAAGTTTTGACATCTTGATCGGCAATCCTTTGCACCAGATGACTTAGGCTCTCAAATTCTTGAGACACATACTTATCTTTGATATGCGGCAGTAGTCCTTGGAAAGCCAAATCTGCCAGTTGCCGATCATCAAGTACCAGGTTGTAGCACTTGTTCTTTATGTCTCACAGCCTCTGAACAAAGTTTTCCACCGATTCGTCGTTACGTTGCCTCAGCTTAACCAAATCGGTAGTCTTCTTCTCATGTATGCCAGCGAAGAAGTATTTATGAAACTGCCTTTCTAGATCGGCCCATGTGATTATAGAGTTTGGAGGCAATGATATAAACCATGTGAATGTCGATCCAGATAATGATGATGAGAACAACCTCACCCTCAGTTCCTCTCTGCTGGCAGCTTCTCCACACTGGATAATGACGCGATTGATATGCTCCATCGTCGACGTGTCATCTTGGCCGGAGAATTTGGTGAAATCAGGCACTTTGTACCGATTTGGAAGAGGAATTAAATCATATGCTGGAGGATACGGTGTCTGATAAGAATATGTATTAACCTTGGGTTTAATGCCGAATTGTTCCTTCATTATTTCAGCGATCTTATCGGTCCAATATGCATCCTGCTCTTGCCGACTTATTGGCTGGTTGTTGACTGGTGGAGCCGGCTGATGCGCCCCTTCTGGTCTTGGTAGAAGATGGTTCGGAATAGTTGTCACGGGCGCAGCACCAGTCATCTGGATGTTATGCATCGGCTGACTTCCCGATGGATAGTTTTGCACACTTACTGGATTAGGCTAAGTTATCATATTCATCGGTTGCTGTACCGATGGTCCACTCTGAGTGTTTGCTGGACTTCCATACTGATACATTAGTACGCCAGGCTATTGAACCGGCGGCTGACTAGTCCATCCAGGATTATAAATCATCGGCATGTGACTTACCAATGACTGATAGCTGACTAGCACCTGCTGCTACTGCACCTTAGAGTAATCAACAAATTGGTTACCTTGATGTGTTATTACCTCGGCTTGAGGGTTTACAACCACAGGTTGACTTCCAGTTGCTATACTGTGTTGCATCGGCACAGAATTCGCCGATGGTGGCATCAGAGGTACTTTAGGAATCACCATCTGGAAATTTTCTGATGGCACTTATACAGTCGGAGAAGACGTAGAGTAATGCATCATAGGGATCACCGACTGTGATTGTATCGCCGATGCCATAGAGCCCTTCCAAGCTGAACTTTCTCCCTGCACCAGATTGGAACCAGCAGATGGATTTGAAGACATACAGTATCCCCACCAGTTGGCAGGAGCTGGATGATTCTGGATAGCAGGACCCGACATTGCCGACGCCACTGGATCTGCACTAAGCTTGGTGGCGCTTTCAGGACTTGGCTTTAACGGTGTGGCCACATCGGCAGACGGATCCACGGGAGTGGACGATGCCATTGGGGTTGCCGATGGGTTTATAGATGCCGATCCAGGTTGATGATACGCTGGACCGACATATTGAGGTGCATGTCCTTCTTTGAAAGATTCCATAACCGCATTGTACACAGTGTTGGAAAGCACATTGAAGTGGCTAATTAATGCTTGATTTAAGGCAGAATTAACCATCTCTTGCAACTTACCAGGATTGGCATCATACGTGACCTGCCGTGGCAACGGCGGATCTTGCTTCTGGATGGCTTCGCCGCTCCTGCTTAGGCTGAAGGACTTTAGATACAATTGCTTGTACTCCTCCATAGCCCGCTCCATGGCCAGCCTTTGATCATCTTTCAGATCGGCCTCAGAGACTTCAATGACGTTCCTTTGGTTAACGTCAGAGTTATCACCCATGATAGATGTATAATTAGTCCCACTGGGTGTGCCAAAAGAGGCGTTGACACAAAAAGCGTCAGGATCTGCGAACACCTCGGGCTATTACCCGAATTCGATATCCAAAGGTGTGCCAGTCGATTTGACCAGTTAATCGACAAGGACGATAACTAGAACAAGATCCAAATAAGACAACGGCGATACGCCCGGGTGTCGGACTCAAACTTCTATAACAATACTGGTATGAGATCACCAGTTTCCTTGTCTTCTCTTCGATGAAACTTTCCATCGGCAGACTCTTCAATCCGCAACTTCCTTTTATTGCTATCGGCAATCTTCTGCCGACAATCAGCCGCTAAGTCATCTTGTGCCCATCGGCACTCCATGCCCATTGGCATTGGCAATACTTCCCAATCGGCAACCCTGTACTTCTGGTAACTTGTCTTCACCAATTAATTTTTATCGGCAAGAGTCGTCCAACTCTCATCGACAACATCCTTATCGGCAACCACTTCTGTTATTCAGCTTCTATCGGCAACAAACTTATCTTCATCTGCAGAATTCATTCTCATCGGTATTGTTAACCGATAACCTACCGATGCCGATAGAAAACAGCTACCGATCACTGCGAGTCTTAGCTCATTTGACACATGCCGAAAAACGGTGTCAACAAGCAATAATCAGAAGGACGAAAACCATGCTCAAGAAAGTAACAGAATCATCATCATCTCAGCTTGAAGCTTCACCCAATCAAGAAGATCATCCAAACATCGTTCGATACTTGACACCAGAGTTCGAAGCCATGGCAGACAAGTCACTATTAAGGATATCCCCAGAGATGCCATACTACTTCCCCTTTTCCCATTCTCACTCTTGGGAAGAGCCAAGCAGTGGTTCTATGCAACCAAGGAGAAGAATACCACGTGGGCACTATGTTCCACCAATTTCCTAGAAAAATTCTTTCCCATGGGGAAGACCAATGCTCTCCGTGGGAAGATTTCAAGTTTTCAGCAACAACATGACGAGTTTGTTCTAGAAGCATGGGAGCGCTTCCAAGATTACATCCTAGAATGTCCCCATCATGGAATGGAGAATTGGTTACTTATGCAGACTTTCTATCATGGGCTCAGCAACAGCACTCGTGAGACCATGGATGCTGCTGCCGGAGGAGCATTCCTATCACTTACAATACCACAAGCCACAGCTCTTGTGGAGAAGATGGCGTCCAACCAAGGTTGGAGTGAAGAAAGAACTCAAACTCGCAAGAAAAGTGGAGGTATGCACCAGCTCAAAGAGGTAGACATGCTGTCAGCAAAGCTAGACCTGCTCATGAAGAGGCTCGATGAAAAAGCTGGAGAGAAGAAAGAAGTTATGGACATCTATGACTCTCACATGACCTGTGAGGAGTGTGGAGACACTGGACACTCAGGCAATCATTGTCCAGAATTGCAAGAGGATGTGAACTACATCAACAACAACAACACCTACAACCGTCCTCAGCAAAATCAAGGTTGGAATCAACAACCACAAAGGCCTAACTACTCAGGTAACTACTTAGGTAATTATCAAGGTAATAATTCCTATAATAATCCTAGTTTTCCACCTTTGAGAGAGTTAGTAGCTAATGAAGGAAAGTTAATGGATAACATGTCTAAGAAAATAGCATCCAATGATAAAATACTAGAAAACATAAATAATAGAATGGATAATTTTTCTGTTGCCATCAAGAATCAAATTAGCCTTAATAAAATGATTGAATCTTAGCTAACCCAAATAGCTGTTGATGTTCCTACCACTAACCCTGGTATGCCATCACAACCGGAAGGATTAGAATCTGCAAATCTTATAGACATATTTGATGTAGGTGCTTATTGGAACAACCCCACAGAAGAGTGGTGCGGTGACTCTATGCCAAACAAGAAAGGAGATCCAGGACGACCTATCATCCCAATCTCCATTGGCGTCACAGAGTTTCCTGAAGCACTTTGCAACTTCGGCGCAAGCGTCAATGTCATGCCTAGGGTAATATACGAGAAATACTTCAATTACCCTTTATCAGATACAACCCTGTGTTTGCAGCTTGCAGATCGGACATTGTGCTACCCAAGAGGAATACTAAAAGATATCCGTGTCCGAATTGCTACCTCATATGCCCCAGCAGATTTCATGGTGATAGAAACCGGTGTTGATGAGAAGTCACCCATCATCCTTGGGAGACCACTCTTGAACACTGCTAGAGCTATCATCTATGCTAGCACTGCCAAGATTAGTTTCTTCATCAAAGGGAAGAAGGAGACATTTACCTTCAAGAAAAAAACCATACAAGCTCCTGAACAACCTCAAGATGAGACAAAGAAGAGGAACAATAGAAGGAACAAGCAGAACAAGAACAAGAAGCAAGTACGGACAGAACCAGCAAAGATGGTCACGACACTCCACCATAATCAAGATCACCAAATCAGATCCCCTCATTTGATCAAGAAGGACGGCCCAGGTGTCCCAACCATTGAATGCACAATCAACAGATGCTCCTTCCAGAAGTCAATCTGCGACACCGGATCGGGCGTCAACATTATGGCCACGTTGAACTATGAGTTTCTGTACGGTACAATGCCTCTACATCCAACATACATCCAACTCCATATGGCAGACCAGACATGCCGCGTTTTCAAAGGCATAGCAAAAGATGTCCCCATCCAGATTGATCACCACTTCATCCCTACAGACTTCCTAGTCGTTGATATGGGAGAAGATGAATATGATCCACCTATCATCTTTGGAAGGCCATTCCTAAGCACCACCAAAGCTATCATCTACATCGGGATAGGATAAGTGCACCTACACTTCCCCTCTGAGAAGGTACGTCATTACTTTAAAGCTAACTAAATGTTGAAGAATCTAAGCAGAATAAAATGAGAAGAAGACGTCGCTACCGCAACCAGAAGAAGTAGAACACCAAGGACGGATGGGCAGACTATCAAGATATGAAGAGAGATACCCCGAAGAAGAAGAATAAATATACGCAACACCACTCTCGAGGCCAAACACACCACCAACTCTAAGGTTGGGAAATGAAAGATCAGTCTACGACTACCACAGACACGAGAGCGGAGAATCTTGGGAATAAGAAAAGGTATGTCCCTTCAATATTAGTAAGTACCCAGAAAAGAGAGCTTGTCCTCGGGAGGTCACCGCACCAATACGAGTGTGGAGAGAAAAAGAAATCATACTAGAAGAAGAAGCGCAGCCGGAGGCACCAGCTACGCCATCCAATGAGTCCTAGGACAACTAAGGACGTGAGGAGTCCTGTTCGGAGGATTCGAACCACCGAACGCCGTGCCAAGAGGTAACACTTGGTAGTTATCTTTCCCTTAATTATTTACTTTCCCAAATTAGTTAATCATGTTTTCACCGTCTTTAAAAAGAAAATAAAAATGTTTAAAACTTCTAAGCCCCATGTGAATAGACTCATGGCATAAAACCCATAAGTGTACTCGCTGTGGTGGCATAAAAAAATAATTTTTTACCTTATAAAATAAAAATATAAAAATAGTAAGTGTATGATCCTACTAAATAATATCATCCATTAGGGGAAGCTCGACATGATCAAAGCTAGAAGATTTATGACTAACACTTAATCAGTTCCACAAGCTTTGTTGTCTATTTGAGCTTTCACAGAATTCAAGGATCAACGGAGAACAGTAACCAGAGGGCACCTCTGCTACTTGTCAACTACATCAAAAGAAATTACGTCAAAATCAAGCTTGGGGGAGAGCACCCCCACGTTCCAACTACATCAGAAGAAATTACGTCAAAATCAAGCTTGGGGGAGAGCACCCCCACATACTCAGCTAAGTATTACTACCTATCAGTTTTTATATCTATACTTTGATAAAAATAAAAAGATGCATAATCATAGAAAATCCAATAAATATTTTCCTGCTTATATATAGTTTTTGCTTAGTTTATAAGTTTGCTAATAACAGAAAACAATAAAATATAATAGCTATGCTAAAATGAATCACAATGATAAACTCTTAATATGGAGATGATGAATAGTGGCTCTATCGTAATACCTTTCAAGTACCTAGTTTTCAAATTTGATCTCTCTCTCAAGTTTAGGCATAACTGTTATGATTTGAATTCTCTCTAAACCTGAACTTGTGGGAGGAAGTACTTGATATAAGTCTAAGTCGTTGACGGATATGATATGGGAAGGTTTGAGTTGCTATTTATCTGCTCCTAGAGATACTAGAATTCTGGAGAATTTTATCTTTTGAAAACTTTAAAAATGCTACATGATGAGTTCCTATATGACGATAGTTTAAATTCCTACCATAGCCATATATACATGCTTACTAGATTAGGAAACCACACATTTTTACATATTGCTTATGAGCATTGAGTGTGGTCAAGCTGTGCGACCCTCGGGAACTAGTCATGCAGTTTGAATCAAGATTCACACGCATCCATACATGCTGCTTCCACTTCAGAAGTACGCATTCAATTACACTACACCCACATATGCTACTTCTATCCTAGAAGTATGCATCCATATACCTTCCATCCACATAAGCTGCTTCTATCCCAGAAGTACGCATCCACATATATCCACTCATTTCCATCTCCAGATCCACCAACCAAAAACATTCTACTCCTAATCCAGGAGAGAATAGAAACACCTAAATATTCTCCTACTCCTGTTTTTCCCTGTGAAATAAATGCTCCAGTTGCTTTATTGCTCTATAAGGATGAGTGCTCTTAAAAAAAGAAAAAGAGAGAGATACGAGGAAATAAAAATGGGCAAGTGCCCACCAACCTCGGAAAAATAAAAAGTGAGAAGAGAGGTAAAAATGGACAAGTGTTCGATAGTAGAATTAGGGGTACAAGATACCCACTTCAAAAAAAATTATATCAAGCATCTCAGTCCCTTCGAAAGTTTCAAATACAAGAAAGGTATATCCATCAAAAAGGGACCAAAAGTAGAATTAGACTTTCACCTCTACCACCATCATCATCATTTACCATCATCATCACTACCACCGTCATCATTATACACCATCCATTCGCCACACATACACATCTTGATTTGACTTATTGACCTGTTCCTTTGGATCCGCGGTTTGACTATGCAATATATGTCTTGTAAGTATGTATACGTTATCTCCCACCTATGAGCTCTAGATATAAGCCTTAGAAGTAGGGTGAGAGAGAGAAGGCAATGTCACAATGCCTTATACCACAAATACCACATATTTGAGAGAAGGGCATACACCATTAATGCCTTGGTAAGGATCCAAAAATACCACAAAGGAGCGATTTGAGAGAGTCATACAAGGAATCTATGAGTTTTATTTTGAAAATCTACAAAAACTCCAGAGCTATAGTTGATCAAAGAGCAGGTACATGGTGCTTGACTGGACCATTCTGTCTTTCAACTACCCAAGACAAAGGTGACGGTTGCAAGCCGCATGGTGGAAGGTAAAATGAGTAAGTTTTTAATCTTAATAGTTGATCTAATCGGAAGATGAGATCTTATTTGAAAGCATGTGTACCTTTAAGGCGTGAAAGCATTGCAGCAACTCCTGATCCATCACTGAGTCTATCTTTGCTTAGGGACGAGCAAAAGGTAAGCTTGGGGAGCTTATTGACGGTCCTTAAATACCAAATCTAACCGTCAAATAAGGTTTAAACTAATAGAATTCCACGAGTTTTGGTGAATGCCTGTTTCTGCAGGGGGATATCAGAAAATATGGAGGAAAGGCCCACATGTCATGATTCAATAGAGATAATTGTCATTCGTATGAAAAAGAATACTCTAGAAGGATCAAGAAGGCGTGGGAAGAAACGAGAGGCCGAGCGGGCCCAGGGGCAGGGCGCCTGCCCTACCCCCTAGGGTGGCTGCCCTAGGGCAAGGCCCAATAGGGTCTACCTTGTGGGACCACCTCTCCACCACCTTTGAGATCACATCTACACCCTCCATCAAGGTCGGTTTGATCCAACGGTCGACGTTCATTTGAGGTGCCTATATAAGGAAGGCCCCCTGACTTAGAGGAGAAGAGCCTCTCTAACCTAATTCATTATTCATCATCCATCTCAAGAGGAGAAGCCCCTGACCAATCCCTAGAGCCACCACATCAACTAGATCTCTAGTTTAGCATAGCTATATAGGATTAGAACTAGAACGAGTCAATCTTTGATTGGTTTTCGGATCTGTTAGGAGGATTATTGGTAATTCTCTCCCTAGTTCTTCATTGTTCATCATTTGTTCTTCAATATTATGAATATGACTTTGCTCTACTTCCTTATATTGTTTATGACTTTACTCTATTCGTTTATGTTCCTAATTATATTGTTCTTAGTCTATTATGATTATATGCTTGGCATAGTTAGATCTGAATCATATGTATGTTTAGGATCGTATAGCGTTTATCCATCTGTACAATGGGTAAATGATAGAAATTGTGTAGGCGTGGTGCCTAGACCGTATTTATCTACGATTGTACCCTACATTCCGGATCGTGAGGTAGATCGCCGGAGTGACAGTCCTGTTGAGTCCTTTGTAGTCGTCCTCCCGTTTGTAGGGCAGGCATAGTAGTTCTATTATGGGGAAATGATTTCTATGTTCTTCATCTTCCTTAGTAATACTCACTACACATGAATATCTCTTATCTCACCATGATTGCCAAGTGTAATTGCACTAATCATAGTATGCTAGACTATATAGTTAAGAATGACTTAGGAAATATCTTTGTAGTTCGTCCTAATTCCATGCTAATGACTTTCTAGAATATCTATTGAGGTGCTTATCATTATCTTATGTGGCTACATATATACTGATCAGTATTTATCTTTTGTCACTATTCATTCATTATCTATATCCTATGTGACACCTTATCTTGTACTGAGTGAGATAGATGAAAACTCTCCATTACACATGCAATGATACTCATGAATCATCTTTATTCATTCCTCATTTATTCCTTAGTATCCCTTCCCAGTAGTAAAAATATAAATAATGATACCTGGAATACTCCTGGTTAAAATGCTACTTCGGTATAATCTGTGCATTTGCAGAAACACATTTATTATTTACTTACAACAATTGCATATTTCTATATTGCATCTCTTTGGCATGCTGGGGATGACAACCTGGCTTAAGTGTCATAAGAAGTGTCAACAGATGGTAACTAGCAACTTGATGAACACAAAAACACAAGGATAACAGTACCGCCAAAAGGCTATAGGATTTTTGTGGCTTTTTAGTGGACTATAGGTGATGAACAAAAATAGTACTATATGATGGATAAAATTAAGGTAAATATGTGGATGATGGTAAGACCTACCATGACAACGACAACTTTGATTACCACATGACAAGACCCGATATGGATCGGTAAAGGATTGACCCGATCTTCACGACAGTAGGTCACGAATCAAGAGATAACTTGCTGTGAATAGCGGGGGATAACTAGCTTTATACCTATCCAAGGTTGGATGCGACCAAGCGACGGGGAGAGAGGCACCGAAACCGCGAAGACTTCGACTCGATCTCCGAACGACCGCAGAACCACAATCCAGAACTAATCCACACAATACGGCACAGCCAAACGGAAGCCGTAGAGCACGAAGTAGGGGATTCCAGAGGAATCACTTCACAAGTCCAAGAAGAACAAGGAAGAACAAAGGTTTGAATAAGGCACTTGGCAGCTCGGCTGCAATATGTGATTGTTTATCAAATTATCAAAAGTTTTGTTTGCTTCGGAGTACAAGGATATTTATACTAGGAACAACCCTCCTAGATAGGTGTGAAAATGAAAAGGATTTTCTGAATATGAGCTATGTGAAAGGTCACCACGAGATACCTTCCCGAAGTGGTCTCGCGTGACTGTTGGCCTCTAGAGTAGTTTCCACTAAACTGATGATAACTTCTTATTGGGAAGTATAATTGACGAACCGTTTGTTGAGTGTGAAAGTAGACTTGACAAGATTTCTATCCATTTATACCATGCATCACGAAATATTATAGAATGGTACAGTTTCGCAGGAGAAGTTGAACCAACATTTTATCCTGTGAAACTGTTGACCTTGTGAGCAGTCATGACTAAATCGTGTATATCTCAATAATGGCACGTCCAAAAGGGGTGAGGTTTGTTGCATTGGAAAGTAGACTTGAAGATATTTCCAAAATGTCCTCACAGACCTCAAAAGCTTCTCGGAGCTGAGAGATATGAACATTTCTTTAACTGGTTCGTTTTGGACTGAACCGGTCCGTTTTGGACTGAACTGGTCCGATTCATCCTGAGAGATAAGAACGTCCTCCACTGGTTCGCTGACAATGCAGAGCCCATGGAGCGCTGCTTCGTATTCGGCGGCGTTGTTGGATGCTGGGAATAGTAGTTGTAAGACGTAACAGAGCTTGTCTCCGGATGGTGATATGGATAGGAGACCAGCCCCCGCTCCATGGATGGATAGGGAGCCGTCGAAAAACAGGGTCCAATGTTCGGGAGCTTCCGTGGTTACTAGTGCCTGAATATCGGTCCATTCGGCGATGAAGTCGGCGAGTGCTTGGGAATTGATTGTGTGACATCCCTGGAAGGCGATGTTCAATGTCCCTAGTTCGACCGCCCATTTGGCGATCCATCCAGTGGCGTCCTTGTTGCGTAGAATGTCGCCTAGTACAAACTCGGTGACTACGGTCACTTTTGATGGTTGTTGAAAATAGTGTCGGAGCTTTCGTGTGGTAACGAGGACCACGTATAGTAGCTTTTTCACTTGGGGGTATCTTGTTTTGGACTCATTGAGTACCTCGCTTGCGAAGTAACATGGTCGCTGGACGGGGTAGGCGTGTCCGCTTTCCTCGCATTCGACCACCATGACGGTGCTGACTACTCGGTTGGGGGCGGCGATGTAGAGCAACATCAGTTTGTCGTCTTTAGGGGTGGTAAGAACAGGAGACTCTGTGAGGTAAGTCTTCAGGTTGGTGAATGCACGGTCTGCCTCGTCATTCCATACGAATTTTTGTCCGCCCTTCAAGAGTCCAAAGAACGGGAGGCCTTTTTCGCCGAGGTGAGCAATGAAGCGGTTCAGGGCGGCCATGCACCCAACGAGCTTCTTTACGTCCTTGATGTTAGAGGGAGGCTTCATTGTAGGACTGTGGCGGTTTTTTCGGGGTTAGTGTTGACACCTCTTAAGTATCAATTTCGAGTGTCAACTAAGCAAAAGAAAGGATATATTTGCAACACACTGCCTAGCCATAGGGTTTTAACTAATAGAATTCCACGAGTTTTGGTGTTTATCTGTTTCTGCAGGGAGATAACTACAAAATAGCAAAATAGGCCCACAAGTAAGGATTACATAGACATATAACACCTCCATACGAAAAAGAGCAATCTAGAAGACTCCAGAACCAACACCCTAGAACGAGGGGGCCACCTGTCAGCAGGGTAGGGCGGGCGCCTAGGTCAGGAACCAATGAGGCTCCGCCTCATGGATTAGGGTTCCACCGCCTTTGAGGATCAATCTAAACCATACATTTAAGTCGGTTTGTTCCAGCGACCGACGTTCATTTGAGGGTGCTATATAAGGAAGACCCCTGCCCCTGGCAGAAAGCAATCCATTATTCATTTGCATATTTTCCAGAGAGGATTCTCCAGAGAGGATCCATTATGGATCTATTCTCTAGGGCTTAGCATTCAAGAGAAACTATCCTTAGTTTCTATGTGAGATTAGAGTTTACTCTTCTAGATTGAGAGATAGAGTGGAGGTGTGGATTGGAGGAAGCCCGGCCTGTCGGTGTCTCCTCCCCAGTTTTTACCTGCGAGACCAAGTCTCCTAACCCGAGGCTTGCTCCAAGGATTTCTTTGGTATTTCGACTTCTAATTCTAGTAAGTTCTCTGTTTTATTATTCTTTGGTTTGTGAGTTTACTTTATTCTGTTCGCGTAGAGAGTAGGGTAATCGTCTCTAGCGTAAACGTGGTGTTTGGGCTAGAATACTCATAGATATCCCATGTCGAGCCGGACCTGTGGTAGTAGCTCGTGACAATTCTGTAGTTACCTTTGGATCCCACAACCCCATTAGAAGGATCGGTAGGGTTTATAGGCCACGTGCTAAGCATTCTCTGTGGTGTCTCTTATCTCGACGGTTCTCCCCAATAGAATAATAACGCATATCTTGCTTAGACTAGAACGAGAGTGTTGTCGCGGTCTTCTCGATATCACTCATATCAAATCACCTTGTTTGTAGCCTAAAGGTTAATAGCAATAGATTTGGTTAGTCAGATGCACCCTTTTTCTCTGTGGAAAAACAAATTACGATACTCTGGATAACCTCCCGGGTGAAGTGCTCACCGGTATCCGTGCACTTGTGGATTATTTCCTAGTGATTCTTCTATTTGTGTTAACAAATATCAACAGTTAGTTCGGATGCCGGATCGACTACGATATTGCCGAGCAGGTTTCCCGACGATGCCCCGAATATGCACTTATTTGGGTTTAGTTTCCACCTCAACTCATTGAGGGCCTTGAAGGTTGCCTCAATGTCGGTGATTTGGGTCTCTGTGGAGTGTGTTTTGATGACTATGTCGTCAACATAAGCCTCGACCTTCCGTGGAATGAGATCCTTTAAGCACTCTTGAATGGCGCGCTGATAGGTAGCGATGCGTTCTTGAGCCCGAAGGACATCGTCGTGTAGAAATAGGCATTGAAAGGGGTTATGAACAAGGTTTTGATCTGATCTTCTACCTTTAACGCAATTTGGTGGTAGCCAGAGTAACAGTCGAGGAAGGAGAGTAGCTCGCATCCGGCGGTGGAGTCGACAACTTCGTCGATGCGCTAGAGAGGGAAAGGGTCAAGAGGGCAATGTTTGTTGAGACTCGTATAGTCGACGCACATTCTCCATTCATTGTTCTTTTTCCTTACAAGTACCGGATTGGCAAGCCAATCGGAGTGATTTACTTCCCTAATGAACCCAGCAGCTAGGAGCCAAGTTATTTCTGCCTTAATGGCCTCTTTACGATCCGGTGCGAACCTTCTGAGTTTCTGGTGAGTTGGCTTGGCCCCTTTGACTACGTTCAACGAGTGCTCAGCCCGGTGAAGATGTCGATGTTGCTGCGTAAAAAACTGATGAGCGCGCTTTCTTGTTCAGGGTCGAGGTTGGCACCGATCACGGTGATCTTTTCGGGGTCGCCGTCGACCAGAGACACCATCTTGGTCTCTCTAGATTTCTTCGAGGCACGCGTGGTCGGAGCCTCCGAAATGTCGAAGTCCTTGGCGCGGGGCTTGGCCGCATCGGAGAGGCAGATCTGCGTACTGTGTATGTGTTCCCGCTTAATTGCATCGTGGATCGCCTGTTGCTCACACTCGTAGGCCACCTGGAGGTCAGAGCGGAGGCTGATGACGCCTTGCCGTGCTGGCGTCTTGAGTACTAGGTAGGTGTAGTGCGGTATTGCCATGAGTCTTGAGAGCGCCGGTCGGCCAAGGATGGCGTCGTATGGGGTGTCGAAGTCAGCGACGATGAAGTTGATGGGTTCTTTGCGAACATGGCGAGCGGATCCGAACCGTACTGGAAGAGTGATCTGTCCGGAGGGCTTCGAGGCCCCTCCTGGGATGATGCCGCAGAACAAGAAGTTCATTGGGCAGAGGTCGTTCTTCCAATATTCGAGCCATTCAAGCGTGCTAGGGAACATAAAATTGAGGGAACTGCCTCCGTCGGCGAGTATTTTCTTGAAAAGGCTGGTCGCAACAACCGCATTGACGACCAGGGGAAAGCGACTAGGGTAGTCATGATGTGTCCACTGGTCATTTCTGGAGAAAACGATCTGGCCCCTTTGGCAATCTAGAGGAGAGACATCGGTGCTGTCGTCGTGGTGGTAGCTTGGCGGCGTTGCCTATCGTCACAGCTTGGGTACCCGCCGAATATAGGGAAGATGCGCATGGCTTTTGTAAAATTGGTGGTCGGGACCTCTGTCACTTCATCCCTCGAAGGATCGTCGTCTGGTCGCTTCTTGTCCGCCTTGCTTTGAATGTCCTCCTTGAGGGCGATGCACTCCCGCATGGTGTGTTTTCCCCTTCTATGGAGAGGGCACGGGCCATCAAGGATCTCCTTGTGGTCATTGCCACGTGGGTGCTTCCGCTCGGTGCCGAGATTAGCGGGGCCATGAGATGGTCGTTGTCGTGGAGCTTCTGGGGAAGTCTTCTTGAAGGTGCGTGTGGTTGATGTATGAGGACGAAATCGGCGTTGAGCAGCATCGACGAGGTTGATGTACTCGGCGAGAATTTCATTGGCGCGGTCGAGGGCTTTCACGAGATCGTCAGGGATGATGCAATCTGGAGCATTCCGCACCGTCTCCGCGGTTGAATCCTTGACCAGAGGAGGGTTCAGCGTGAGGGGTCGAGTGGGTTCCGTGATCTCTGAGATGGAGACAATGCGATCGATGGTCCAGATTATAGATCCGATCTGGAGGGTGCCCCCGCTCGCGGGGATGATCATGGATCCGCGGAAGGTGATCGCTTGACGAGCCATGAAGTCATTGCACACACCACCTATCTGGTGTGCCAACTGTTGACAAAATATGCATCGCAGTCTACCTAGGGGGTACCCTACAGTAGTAGATTATAGGCGGAGGTGTGGTGACGGCGATCAGGTGTAACACAGAGAGCGTAGACACGGCGATTTATACAGGTTCAGGTTGGCAAATCGCCGTAATACCCTACGTACTGTGTTTTGGGGACTGGGTTGGTATGAGTATTAGGTTACATGAGGTGTAGATGATCTTTTTGGGGGGTCCCTACTCGCCTTATATAGCCGGGGAGCTGGGTTACAGTTTCCATATCCTAACAGATTACGATCGGTCCCTTAAGGTAAGGGATTCGAGTATATCTACTAGGGTCTTCCTTGGCGAGCAATGCTCTTCAGAGTCCTAGACGAGCACGGTGGGCTAGTCACGTGCCGCAGGGCCTTGCGGGCTGGGCCGCCTTCTGGTCGGTAGGCCCATAAAGGTTATTGGGGATATGCCGAGGTAATATCGCCAACAGCATCTATATCCACTTTACATGATTGCTCCAACCCGAAACCTAAGGAAATTCATAATCCAACTCTTCGCTTTATTCACCAATGGTTGACCTTGAAAATGTTCCCTGGAAATGATGTTAGTATGTGTTGACGGTAAGAATGAGCCATTTTGTCACTATCAAAATACCGTCAACATCCTCATAATCAAAGAAAGACAAGCATAACATGAACACATTTTATCCAATAACTAGTTCCACATGTCCCTTGAGTATTTGAGTGCAGGTAATGACAAATTGAAGGACCGAGAACGGCGACCAGAGGGGGGTGAATGGGAGCCTCAAATTTCTCTCGAAATATTTGGGTCACTCTTCCCAAAAACCAAACCCAGTTGATGGGTGCTAACCGGCAGTGGAGGAAAACTCACAAAAAACCCCAAAAACCAAGTTCTCAACACCTATGAAAAGGAGGTAAGAACCTAAGCCAAACATGCGAAAACAGCAACCATCAGACCACTCTATCAAGACCTACGGACCATAGCACAAGGTCTGGTGCCTTTGGTCCGACGCTTGTCAGCAGACCTTCGGACCATAGCACAAAGTCCGGAGCCTTGGTTCGACGGATTTTCCTGCTTTCCCAAATGAAGAACAGTAAGCATTGGGTCTCCGAACACTTGGTCCGATGCCCGCCGTCGGACTAATCTCTCAGGTCCGACGCCTTTGGCTGCTTTGCTGACTACCTGGAGCAGACCACCGGACCAATGGAAAATTGTCCGGAGCCTGAGCCCTAGTAGTCCGGAGCTTCGTCCGACGCTTTCGACTCCTCTGCTGACTATCCGGAGAAGACCACCTGACCAATGGAGAATGGTCCGGAGCCTAAATCCGAGTGGTCTGGAGCTTCGTTCGACGCTTCTGAACAGAAAGTAGAATAACGCGAAAAATGATTTCCTCTCCGCCAAATCTTCCCAAATCTTGACCAAATGATCTACACTAGCAGCCCAACTTGGTAGGTATGATTCTAGTGCTATGGAGGAGCTATCCCGAAGAAATCATCGCTCAATTTGACTTCGATTGAGGGGAAATCGGGATTTGGGAAAAAGGGTAAGAACAAAGAACGCCACAAAGAAGTCTCCCGATTTGTGTACTCGTGGGGTTTGAGGAGAATTCCTTCAGTGCAAAGATACTCCTCACGATTACGAACAACTTGGTTCAAATGGATTTGCCAAAACCTTTCTCAATCAAAGTATCTCATCTCGGGATCAAAAGAGGGGCAAAAGAAAAATGCGAAGAACACAAGCAAACTTGGGACACGATCAAGAAATCAAAGGCTCCATGGCCTACGGAAGGTAAGGCCTCCGATTCCCACCAAAAGATTCGCGAGTTCTTACAAAGGTTGGAGAAATCAACCTAGGGCCCTCATGAACTAGAGAGAGGTTAGAGAGAGAGTTGGAGGATTAAGTGTTCAAGAGGTGGGCTGAGGGATACCCCTTCATCCCCTACTTAACAGATTTTGGCTATTTCCTAAAGACCCCCCTAGATACATGAGTGAACTACCTAGCCTAAGCATTGCAGTCCAAGCTCCGGAAAATATCTTCCTCGATTGGAGTGGACGGCCCCGCTTCCTGCCAGGAGTTGCCGTCGCCTCGATGCAACCTCCAGGATTCTGCCACGTGCCATCCCCGCTTCCCTCGTAAGCTCCACCCGGGTTTTGAGGCCCAAACCCGCAAAACCCGCCACTGGTAGCTTTCGGCTCAACTATCGAACCCCGAGTTTTGAGGCCCAAACTCGGAAACCATCCTCCGATGGTTTTGAGGCCCAAACAACCAAACCCCTCGACTCGAGCCACCTTGTCCTCGTCCGGTCGGACTCCGAGTCCCATGAGCCTCCGCTCGACCCGCTCATCCGCCGTCTTGACTTGGTCGACTCAGTCTACCTCCATGTCTTGTCGCGCTCGCCGGTGCCAAGTACTAGCCACCACAGCTAGTCCTCCGGCGCCATGGTCCCTCAGTCCGAGCCCCGCTTCCGCCCTTCACCGCTCTCGGTCCATCGGCACGACAAGCCTCTACTCGACCTTCTCCACGCCATTGACCACTGTCTCCGGGCATAGCACCTGCACACCACAAGCCGATAGACAGGCACACATTTGCTTTCGCAAAGGATTAGTTCAAGCCACTCAGACTGAAACACTCAAGTGTTGAGCAATCACTCATCATAAAACTGAACAAACATGGGCACATATGAACCATGTGTTTGCACAAATGGGGACTTTTGGGAGCCAGTGGGCCCACTTAGGGGCCTGTGGGGCCACTAGGCCTCCCATGCCCCCATGATCCAAGTAACACTTTCCAAAACACTTTTTACCCCTTAGATCCAAGTGTGTTACCTCTCAACGGTTCTAAATCAAAGCACAAGGATCCATGGGCCCACAAATATATCAGAAACATACCAAACTATGCCAATGTGACAATGACATGTGGGCCGACCAAAGATGTGGGCCTAGAGGCCACCCACTTGCCCCTTGAGCAGTGGGGCAACTTCTAGAAGGAAGGGGCAGGGCCCACCTGCCAGAGGGAGGTTGGCCGACCTCCCTAAGTGCCCAAATCCTCCCTCGAGCTCTCCACCGCCTTCCTACATGCCGCCATGCATCCACTTGATCTCCACTGTTGATCTAAGTCGGTTACAATGATGGTTTGATCCTACGGTGGCTGATGGAGGTGACGCGGATCGCTGACATGGCACCGGAGTAGCCCCTACTCCACCTCTAGCTATAAATACCCCCTAGGCCTTCACTCTCACTCATGCCTCATTGGAGAAACTACTTAGCTTAGCATAGCTCTGCAGTAGTGCGATGCTAGTTGGAAGAGAGTGAGGAGAGCCTAGAGGAGAGTCGGGCCTGTCTGGTGTCTTCTTCGAGCTGCACCTTAGCGGATGCGATTCTCTTGTAAGTTCAGCACCTGTAAGTGATACATCCGAGTTCTTTATAGTATTTGATATTCTACTTCTGGCATAGCTGTTATACATCTTTTCGCGCTTGTTCATCTCTTTACTTTAAGTAGAGTGCTTTAACCTTATGCAAGGGTTAAAGTAGTAAGAATAGTGTATACGTGGTGTCTAGACTAGATCTTGCCTTTCTAAACCGCTTATCACGCGGATTGTTTGTGGATGCTAGTAGAAGGTGACATCTCTATCTAGTCTTCGCATTCCACCACGTGTGTCAGATAAGTTCTTAAAAGGTAGGGCCTCAATACAACATGATGGCACGGTCCGGTTAGAGTTTTGCCCTCTTTCTGATCTATCCCATCGCCTCCTGCAAGAGAAGGGCTGATAAAGCCAGTATAACCAGCTATGCCTTGTTAGATATCTTTGCTATATAAAACCTCTCAACCCAGTTATCATAGTCTCCCTTGATCCATCATATGACATATCCATAATCCTAGTTAACTCAAATCTCGTTCCCTGTGGAAAATACGATACCTAGAATACTCCCGGTGAAAGCTACACTTGATAGCCGTACGCTTGCTGTCTTTTTCCATTTGCCACCTTTGGTGTCAACAAGCTTTCTGGCGCCATTGCCGAGGAACGGTAGCTGTTTAACTAGAACCCTTTGGTCCTATTTATCCTTGTTTTTATCTTTTTATCCTTTTCACACCATGAACCAATCATCCATCTCTCATCTTGCTTCTCCAAAGGGCCATAGTTTGGAGCCACCACCATCATCACATCCCATCCTTTCACCTAGCTATGAGTTTCTCCCTAGCTTCATAGCCAAAGTTCGGGAACAATCTTTTTCTGGGGATGAAGATGAAAATCCTTACACTCACCTACGTGACTTTGAACAATTGTGTTCATGTGTCCACATCCAAGGGATGATGCGAGGTACCCTTAAGTGGATTCTATTTCCATTCTATTTGACGGGAATACCCAAACGATGGTACCTTCGCAACGTAGATAGTGTAAACGGAGAATGGGAAAGGTTACAATCCAAATTCTTCCTAGCTTTCTTCCCTATCTCCTGTGTTATTTGTCTTCGAATAGAGGTCCTAACCTTTAAACAAAAGGAGAAAGAGCCTCTAGGTGCGGCATGAGCTCGTCTTTTAGATCTATCATCTTCCATCCCTGAGCTTGCTATAACCGAGCCAACATTGTTACAACACTTTTAGGTGGTCATAGCAAAGATTCCGCACAACTTCTTGATATAGCTTCCACGGGAGCCTTCCTGTGTTTACCCGTTAGTGAAGGGAAGAGTCTTCTCACGACGATTCTTGAAAACACCCCCTGTAACACCCTAAGTGTTAAGCTTGCATTTCATATCATTTCATAAGCATAAGCACACGCATCATTGCATTCATGCATTTCAATGATCCTATGAAATGATAACCCTAAGTGATCCCCTTGTTTTACATATATGTATGTGTTAACCCACACCTGGTTTTGATTTAGTGATTCTTGTATAAACAAGTGCTTGATGTTTTGATCACTAATGAACACTTAGAAATACTTAAGGATGAAAATGGAACTATGTTTATGTTCATGATCAAGTCAAATTAGGCTTCTAGGGTTTAAGCTCCTATGTTGACCCTAGGAACCCCTTTTGCTTGATTTAAAAAATTGACCTTGTTAATGACTCTATATTACAAAGTTGGTTTAAGCAAAGTTGTAGAGTTTTTAATTCTGAACAAACTTTGTTTAACCACCCTGAGGTGATTTGGATCCTAAAATACCCTAATTGGACATTTAAGTGACTTTCAGTTTGAATGTTTCTATGTTTGAATGTCTATAGTTTGAAATCTAAGCCGTTTCAGTTCAAACAAATTGCACAAAAGTTGTAGTCGGGCTATAGCTCTACACAAATGTGCTTTTGGTTGAAGTTAAGACGCGAGGATTAGGGAGTTAATCACATTGCATGATCGACCATCAGTCGGTCTGATGCCGTTCGAATGGAGAGGCAGAGCGCGCCATCCGGTCATGGCCGACCGCGTCAGGCATCACACGCCGCATGTTGACCATACGTCGGTGAAACGCCCGCGCAGGCCGAGAGTTTGGATGCCCGCACACTCTAGTGCCCGACCGCGTCGCACTCTAGCCCTCGCTCTCTCCCTCTCCTCTGCGTCGCGCAAAAGTGCAACACCGCGCCCATTGTCGAGCAGCACTGTCGCCGAGCTCGCCGATGCTGCACACCGCAGCATTGGCCACCAAAGCGTAGCCACACCTTCGCCTTGCTCCGCTCCACCTTTTGCACTGCTCAGTTTCCGCGCTAACCGCACAGGTGAGCCAGACCGAGCAGCACCGCGGGCACCATTGACAACCTAAGCTCCGCCGAGCTTTGCGCCGCCATGGCTAGCCCAATCCAGCACCTCTCCCTTGCTTCTAGCTCTTGTACGCAGTAGCCTAGGGGTTGCAGATGCTCACCGAGGAGTCGGTTGAAGCGATTAGGGTTAGGGTTTGCCGGAACGGGAAATCCGCCGCACGCAAGCGCATGGCACCCGCAACGCCGGCGAGAGTCACGCTGGGCTTCACAGCGTCGCTCGCGTTCGTCTAAGTCGCGTTAGGGTTAGCCGGTTAGTTAGTGGTTGGCTGACCAAAGTTGGTTGAAGCAGTCTTGCCTCGCCACCGCCAAAACAGAGACACCGCGCCGCCATGAACTCACCACCGTGCCGCTGTGCATGTGGCCGAGCTCATCGGAGGGTTTCCATGGCCCGAATCCGGGCTAGATCGGACCGCTAGGGTTCCGTGTAGGTGTAGCCGCCGCAAGCTTGGTTAGTAGAAGCTTATGCCAGCCAGCGTAAGAACCGCAGCGCCGCCGTGCCGCCATGGACGCCGTTGAGCATTCTCTGGTGAACCTAGGGTACAACCAGCTACATGGTTCGATGCGGGTTGCGAAGGAGAACAAAACCGTGGAGTCAGTTTGGCTGGAGACCTCACCGCCAACGAAGGGCCGACGGTCGAGCACCTCCAGTGCATCGGGTCTGTGAGGGAAAGAGCTGACCAGTGGGTCCCGCTCGTCATAGGCTCCAAGTGTTATCTGTTTTGTTCTTTTTCAGTTTTGTTTGCTAACTTTGGAAATACATAACTAATTCCAGAAAAATGCGAAAAATGTAAAATAAGTTTTGTTAGCTTTGTTAGGTGTTTCTCTATGCATGAAAAATATAAAATGACCTATTGTTACTGGGCTTGTGTGCTGTTTTAATAAAAATGGGCAGCAAGCTTTATATGCTTAGTTTAACTTGTTTAATTCATAACTTGAGTTTGGCATGTGATAAAAATGTGGTTCCTGTTGTGTTGAGTTTTTCTCAGCATGCACTTCCCATGAAAAATGCTAAAGTGTCAGTAACCTTTAAATTGATTGCATGGTATGTCCCTTTTGTGTAAATGCTTAATTAACAACATGCAATCTTGTTTTAATTGTTAAGCAAGTTATATGTGTTTACTGTGCTTTCTAATTTTTGTACATGTGTTACTTGCTTAGTATAAGCTAATAAAAATATGAAATCTGTTGTTTCTCACTTTTCAAATTGTTTAAGTAATTGTTGTATAAAAAGGTGTTGTTCTCTCATCACCAGTAAAGAAGTAATTTTAACCCTTTTTTATGTATGTTGGCTGTTGTTGGTGTGAATACCAAAGTGGTAGCTAATTATGTAGCCTTGCTTGTCTAATTTTATCATAATTTTTTGAATGTTAGTTAAAAGATTTATAACTGTTTTAAGTACTATCTGGAATCTGTTAAAACAGCTAGAACATGTTTCCTTGCTAGATTTGTTTGAGCTGCTTATGTTTAGTTTCAGCAGTAGCTATAATAGACTTTGTTGTAGATAACTTGTTGATATATTTGATGTTAAATTTTCATAGCCATGACCTGTTTGGTTTAACCTGGGTTTAATTTACAAATTCAGCTTTAAATCTGAGTTTTCCTGTTACCTTCCAACCAGTTTTGCTTGATGTGACTGTTAGGCTAATTTAAAGTTGGATCTAGCTGGAGAGTGTATGGAATGTTTTGTAGAAAATTTCATAAGCTTTCCAGAATGTCTTACTTTGTAATTTTTGGTTGTGTGTAGCCTTAGCTACACAGTTTTCTTTCAGCTGCTATTTTGAGTGTTTGTATTCCTTATGTGTTTAATCCAATAGCCTTAGAGTAAAACTTGTTTAGTTGCAGGTGTTAGAGAGCTAACCGAGGAGGAAAAGCTCTACTATAGGTTGTTAGCTAAGGGTAAGTGCTAATCTCTCTACAACCGAAGAGATTTGCACCTACTCGATAAACGAGTATAATCTTGTTGCATGATACATTCATCATGAGCAAGCATTCATATGCATTAGACATGTCTCATTTCTGGTATATGACTTGTCATATATGTTGGATCATCATACATGTATAAATGCATCCAGGATCGCCAGAGGGAGTGACCTTGCTGGAGTTTGGGGAGCTGGAAGGAGGAGTCCCACAGGAGATTCAAGCTCCAGAAGTTCCAGAAGAAGGAGAACAGGGCTCTGACCTTCCTAAGTGCCCAAACCATCTTCCCTCCACCTTCGTGAAAGGCAAGCCCCGGAGCATTTATACACCTCCTTTACTCTATTGAAAAGTATTTTGTTCACTATACCACCACCTGTTTGTGCGTTAAGTTAGTAGGAGTTGAAATGGAACCCTTGTTGCATTATATCTTCCTTGTCCAACAAAAAGAACCTTGTAGGCCCAGGATCGAAACCTCTACTTAGCCATGCTTAGACCGGTAGCGTGGGTAGTCTACCATCCCCCACAAAGATAGGTTACTGGTCACGGTTGGCTATATTTGCTATCGTGGAAAATAACCTTGTGGAAGTAATAAATCGAGACCGGGCGGACAAGGTGTCGTGAGCCACTTGACTTGGCGGTCTTGTGAGCGGGTTCTCTCCGCCTGTGTCGCTAGGCACTGGATCGTGGTTGTACATCTGCCGAGATTGAACGCATGCCTCCTTCATAGCTGGCCGAATAACTCGTTTCGACCGCGAAGCCTAACTATGTACGTTCGGGCCGGAATCCTCTCCTAGTTGGGTCATGAAGATCGCGAGCGGAATACTAGACCGTGGGCAAGTACCCTGAACGTCCTGGCTACATACCAAGGACAGGCAATTCTTGAGCTACCTGGCTACCGTGAGTCGCTACTCATGCCTGTAATTGGGGACCCGCGGCTACCCAAGCTAAAATGAAGGTGACCCGCATAAGTGTGTCGGCAGGCATACTTGGGTGTGATTGAGGAATAAACCTCCAGCTGGATAGGAATAGGATTCGAATCGCGGTCTCTCCCCGTCAGTGAGAAACTTGAAAGATCTTCCTCCCACTGTAGAAACTTGAACTCTAATAAGTAACCAAAAGATGGTTATATGGTTTTATGCCAGGCACAATATGGTTATTATTATTTGATAACTCAGTGATTGCTCTAGTACAGGTGCTAATGGGATCTGTTTAATATTACTCAAGCAACTGCCAAATAATGTTTTATGATTATGAGAATCCATGAGTAATTAGTACTGCTCTTTTATGCAAAAGTATGCTACATCATGAGATCCACCTAATAAAGCCTTGCATAATCCTTGAAGTGTCTATGGTTATATATCTATATCTCCATCGGGTAAGTCTAGCTGAGTACAATTGAGTACTCAGGGTTTCTTTACCCTTGTTGCAGATGGTATGGTCTATTCTGGTTATTGTCAGGCATGCCTCTACCCTGCATGTGATGATGAGTGAAGACCATGGGCAGTGGTGGATTCTGATGTCTCTCCTTGCTGCTTTTGATGGGACTGTACTAAGCATGGCACTATATTTGCTCTAAACAGTTTGCAATGGGTGTTTGTGAAACCAGAACTTCTGCTACTTTGATTTGAACTCGGTGTTGTAATAACACTTCTTTAAACTCTGTTGTAATTTTATTTCGTTTCAAACTTATCATTGCGGATGTGTGGTTACTGAATCGAGTACGATCTCGGGTTGTTACTTGTTTGTGGTTTGAAATCCTTTGAGATTTCAAGGACTACCGGGCTTATATGGGCTCTAGTGTGACAATGTTGTCGGAAACGGTGAGCATTACACTAGTGCTCTTATAGGTTGGGCGGTTCCGTGACACCCCGTACACTAACATTTATGATGAAGCACCCAAAGAAGAAGAACTAGCCCCTAGAAAAGAAACCTCGATAGTCGAATCACCACCACTCTTATCCAAAGATTCTGGCATCGATCCCGAACCACAAATACCACAAATCTCGAAGGAAGAAGAAATCCAACACCTAAACCATTCCTTTGAGTTCGAGGCCAACCTCTCATCTAATCTTGCTGATTTTGGGAATGCCCAAAATTATCCTATCCAAAAGAGACCTAAGAAACATCTTTCTAGTCCTCTCATGAAGGGATCTCTTCAAAAGCCTCCCAAATGAACATCATCTTGCGCCTTGACTTCCCACATGGCACATCAGGAAAAGCTTGGGATTCCTGACAAAGAAATGTCGAGTGAGCTTATAAAAGGAGAACTAAAGTGTTTAGAAGCCAAATCTATCCTCTCCTCTATGCCCACATTTGACTTATTCGACTAACCCATCCTTGATCCTGATGATCCCCCATGTGTCCCTTCATTCAAGTCTGATGATGACCCACTTAATGACTCTGGGGATTCAGTAAAACACCCGAGGCATGGAAGCCATGAGGGCCATAAATCTGACCAAGAGGAGCAAAGTCAATGGCTAGAACATTCATCTACCGTTGTATGTCAAGAATGGTTGGATGAGGCCGAATCTTCAAAAGAAGTCGCTAAAATGCCTACACATGTAAGGAGAATATCCTGTCAAGTGTTGGGCATTGATAGTGAAATTTGTTATGATCCTAGCCTCGGGATCAATATCCTTCCTCATTTCCATGTTCCGTCATCATCAAAGGATCATCTATCCCAATCATAAAAACACCTTAGACTCCCCAATGGTCAAATCCTTGATTGTTTAGGAGTCCTCCATGATGTTCTTGTGGTCATTGATGATCTCAAGATCTTCCTAGATTTCCATATCTTTGACCTTCCTGGGCTTTCCTTTCATCTCACCTTTATCGGAAGGCCAATCATGAGAATCTTGGAGAACACAATAGGAAATGAGAAGCTTGGTCATAGAATAGGTGAAGATTATCTACCTGTTTGGTCTTCCCTACCTCTCATCAAAGGGTTAGAATCCAAACCAATTCTTAATCCAAGGGGTGAGCTAATGTCAATCTCGGCAATAGCCATGACCCATTCAAGCCTTGAGGATGACTTGAAATGTCATGAGAAAGAAAGTGCTCACCCACTCCTTGAAATGGAAGATTCTACCAATGAGCATGGAAGTTATTCCCCGATCTTCCCATCAAATCCATGCTCAAGTGAGAAATCTCCCAAATCAATCTTTCCCTCTGCCATAACCACACACATGATCTACAACCCTTTCATGCCTCTTGTTTCAAAGATCTTTGCAAGGTTGGTTGTAGATGTGTTTGTCTATAATAAATTCTACAAATCTCGTAGTGGTTTTGGTCTTGAGGATAAGTTCGAAAATGTTGGAGTTGAAGGGGAAACCACTTCACCAACATGAGATACACTTGAAGGTTTCCCAAAGACAAGCTTGTGTCTTAAAATTAAGCACTTTCGGGAGATAACCCGAGCATTTTTCTTTTCTATTAAAAGTTTGCTTGTTAAAAAAATTGATAATAATAATAATAAAACAAAACAAAAAAAAATATTTTTTAGTTTCCAAAAATTCTAAAATAAATGAAATGACTTTGTAAAATGAGATTAAGGGAATATTTGTGAAAGTGTTCCATCGGCTATTTTAGTCACTAATCATTTCAGGTTTGAACAAAAATAATGAGGGAGCAAAACACAAGGTATGTCCAACCAAACATCCTTCAATAATGAAGCACATTCAAAAGAGTGTTCCACATCCTTGACTTAGATTTGCTCATTATCAAATGGTGCAAAATCCAAGTATGGGGGAGTGGAATTCTCTAAGAAATCCATGTCATGCTTCATTGTTTAATTTTGTTTGGTTATCTCTACCTTGCTTTCTCTTTATACGTTGCTCATCTTGCTAAGTCATAGAAATAATAAAAACTAAAAAGAAAAAAAAATATTCCAAATGCTCATCTGGTTCACCATCCATGCTTTTGTCTCTTCTTAAATGACTCTCTTTGTTCTTTCATGATTCCAGGTTCTGTTATGAGTATGCTTTGGTTTGGGAGTAGTGTACATACTAATATGAGCTCTTTAAATTAAGCATGGTGCTTAGGTTAAATAGTCCTCTTGAATCAAATTAGACATGGTGTCAAGTTTGATTAATGAACCTAAAGTATACTTGTGTGGAATTTGGTTGTACTTTTGACTAACCCATGCATGATAACTCAAAATTCTGGTGGTTATGTCATGAGATCATTTATAAGAGACAAATCAAGGGTTGAGGTAGTATGAAACAATCTTGCACATATTTGCCTCAACCTTGTTTAACTTTTAGAGAATTGGTGAACAATGATGGAACATCCCTTTCTGTGCTAAAATGCTAAAGCCAACTTTTCTATAGCATAGAAGATGTCCTCTATTTCTATGACAATAATGCCTCTGCCTCAAATTATTCGTGAATTCCTTCGGGTATGTATTTTCCACTAATCCTTCGCAGGAGAGAAGCAATGAATGGAGGAAATGGTCTGAGTACAACGCGACGATTCACAAGAGAAAGACCATTGGTTATCATCAATGTCGTGACACATGAATCGTCACGCTTCAAGATTATGGTTGTGACACCTTTAAAGGTAAATGGTCAATGTCTTAAAGTCTTTCATGAATAACCCAAGCATGAAATTGACATGGTAGATTTTGTCCTTAATCCAATTTAGAACTAAAATCTAGATGTTTTAATTTCCTGTTCATTTTTCATGTTTGACCTTAGACATAGCCTATACTTAGCCTTATCTTTCACCATGAAAAAGTTGGGTCCATTTGGCCCCAAAAGGAGGTCGGCCGACCGCCTTTAGGAGCTTCAGAGCCTGACATCGTAGAACTTGACCTATGGGACCTTCAATCTAGGCTCGGTCGAGCCAAACCTTCCGAAAAGTGGTCGGCCGACCGTGGTTGTGACCCTTCAGCCATGCCGATGCTCCTGAATGTTTGACCAATGTTCCTCTCCTGTTTCCGGCACGATCCAAGTGAAAATAGAGCGAATGACGTTGGATTCTCTCTTCTTCACCTCTCCCTCTCCTTCTTCCTCCTCTTACCTTGTTCTTCTTCACCACCAGTTGAAATTCCATCTCCTCTTGCTCCCTTCTCACCTTTCTTGACCTCACCTTGGCTCCACCAAGAAGAAGATCAAACGAGCAAGATGGGAAAGCTCCTACGTGTTTCTAAAGAGAGCATTGCCAACTTAGAAAAAAGGGCTTCTGAGGAGAGAATGGCACGTCTAGGTCTTGAAGATAGCGTTAAGGATCTTCGCATTATCACTAATGCAAAGCTGAAATCGCTTATCCAAAGCCATTGAGAGAGAGGATCTCCTTACCTCTCCCTCTCCTTAGCCATCCTCTAGAGCCATCAACACAACCTACATCATGGCTCTCATAGAAGAGAGCATGACAAGATGCTTGTCATCCCTTATGCTAAGGCCATGTAAAAAATAAGACCTTCTCTCTCCATCTTCTACCTTGACATACCTTAGCCCTTCATAACAAAAATATACTTAGGCTTGGTAGTCTGTCACTCATGAATCAATGAACATATGACTAAGCTATCAATAACAATTGAAACCCTTGGTTCTGCTGGTATCTTACCCCAGCAGAACCCCTGCATTTGATCTATCTCTGTCTTGTGTTACAGTATGAACTGAAACAAGTATGGGGGGTATCGGTCGATACCCCCAACATACCATTTCACCATTTTGGCCATTGAACCATGGTGTACACGGTCATGACACGTCCCACGAAAAAAAATTGGACCTCATCGGCCACTTTTGTGCATCGGCCGATGCACTTTAGAGGCCAAAATTCAGAACAGACAGAGAAGATCAATGTTCATAGGTAAGGAATTATAATGCAGAGACCGAAGTGGCCAAATGGCCCCGAAGGGCGGTCGACCGACCGCACATTGGGCCCTTTGGTCCACCAGCCAGCATCCACTCAACTCCAACATCCATTTTGTCTAGTTTGTCACGTCTCCTCCCTTTTCCTTTATGATTTTATTTGTTTACTCATTTTCCCTTTCTAAATAAAAATGAAATAAAATAATTTCTTCATGAAAATAATCACTTAGTTTATTTCCCTTTCTAAACATTGAATAAAACAAAAAGATCGTATCCGAATTTAAAATTTGAAAAGGGACATGATCTATGTGTTTAAAGGGTAAAAGCATCATAAAGATGATTTCTTGCTTTTGCTTATGCTAGTGGGAAAATACTTTGATAGGAAGATCATATTGACTAAGTTGTTGATCAATGAGATATACGTTCTCGGCTCATGATTCATACCATATCTATTTAAAGTGCTTGGAGATTGATTTTGAAAATGTCATAAAACCATAATATCAATATAGTGAGAAAATACCTACCAGAGCCATAAATGTTTATGCATGTTCAAAACCTTCCTCATATGCTTCTTGTAATTGCTTTGAGTTTAGTCAAACCTTGTGACCCTCGTTGAGAATTCTATCATAGTTCAAAGATCAAGATCACGTACACACCACATATATTCGCTGCTTCTACATTGGAAGTATGCAAAACATGCCTTTCATTCATATGTTCCATGTTCATCCAATAAATACTCTAGAAATAAATGATATGATCTCTCTCAAAATTCCTCAAAAGAGATGTGGCTATCATAAATGAGAAAAAAATGATGAGCAAAAGCTCTTAAAAAATGATAGCCATATCTCCAATATCTTCAAGTTAGAGAGATTGTACATAGTTAAAGAGTACAATAAAGCCCACTATCATATTCCATACACATGCACGTCTTGATCTAGGACTATGACGTTATTCTCCTTGGACCCTTGTTTTGACTTTACAATATAAGTGATGCAAGTATGCTACACTACTTAGCCCTACCTGAGCTCCACATAAGCCATTTAGAAGTAGGAAGACACAAAGAATGCAACCTCTTTATGCCTTGGTAAGGAATCATACACTTTGAGTGACTTAGAGTACTATAAGAGGAGTAATTTGACTTATGAGATTTCTTTTGAAAAACTTATCAAAAACTCCAAGTACTAAAATATGATTTGGGAAGATGACTTTGCCTTGAGAGCTGTTCCATTTCTCAACCTCTCAAGGATATATGTTAGACAATACCACATATCCCATTAGTACGACAATTGTCTTGAATGAATCTTTATGCTTGCTTTATACTTTGAATAGCATAGTTATGTTCACTTCTATCCTTTACTTGAGGACAAGCAAAGAGTTAAGTATGGGGGATCTTGTTGATGGTAAGAATGAGCCATTTTGTCACTATCAAAATACCGTCAACATCCTCATAATCAAAGAAAGACAAGCATAACATGAACACATTTTATCCAATAACTAGTTCCACATGTCCCTTGAGTATTTGAGTGCAGATAATGACAAATGGGGACTTTTGGGAGCCAGTGGGCCCACTTAGGGGGTTGGCCGACCGTATGGCAGAACCGTCCAAATTATAAGAGATCAAGTACCAAAGTAGCCGATTTAACTACCACTTTAAGCACTTGAGCCCATATAATCCCTGTAGTCCGGAAATCTCGAAGGATTTCTAACAATCGTATATCCAACCCAGATCGCGCAAACTCAGGTATGCACATTCGAACGAGCCAACGAATTAAACGAAAATACTAGAAGTACGAAATAAAGTTATTACAACACTTTGTTCCAAATAAAGTAGTACTCACGCCACAACACACGTGGCCAAATGAAACATTATTTTGAAATTCGAACCCAAAGTCTTACTCCACACTAATACCATTAAGAGATAGGGGTGCCAACGAGATCATGTCCGACAACAGCAAAAGATGAGCTCGCAGAAGACCTTGCCCAAAGCCTACTCCTCTTATCCTTCGACAGGATAGAGACAATGCTTACAATATCCAAAGTATACTTGGCCATCTGCAACAAACGGGATAAACCCTGAGTACGGGAATGTACTCAGTTAGACTTACCCGTCTAACTGAAAATAAAGACTCCAAGGATATGCACGGCTAGATATGTGGATCTGGATAAACTTTGCTTTTGCGGAAACGCGAACAATAAGAAACTTAAAGATTAGAGAGCATCCATTTTCCATCCTATTATTTATCTCTAGGTTTTGCACCTGAACTAGAGCACACACTTGATCTAAGCAAACAATATAATAAAACCATATCCAATTCATTTGACCATATTTTAGTAGAACCATTACGGTGTCACATGGAGTTGTATCATGGTGAAGCTCAGCATAATCCCCCACAATCCGGTGGGAGGCGGCGACTCGAATCGATATACAATCAGCTAGCAAGATTACCTTTAACACATGCCCACACTTTCCCCGTCGGGTCCATGCATTGGGTTACCGCTCAACAAAGTCTAGGTAGTACCGCCACAATCCCAGTGTAATCCACCCAATTGGAGAAATCGGTTGGCCACCACAGGGCAGGTCGTATCTCCAAACTAGAGGGTGCCAAAAGTAGGCTGAGAGTCAGCCCGGATAGTGTTTACTCAGCTTCGGGGTCGATACTCACAACAGCCCCTATGTGAAAGGGCGCATTCAAAGATGTAAGAGGGCCACCATCGTATACAAACCTATACGATCCAACGGATGGACTGCCTCCAAGTCTAAACCACTTGGTGCCCTTGCCTTCCAGTTGACCGCATTTCAGTACTACCATTGGTTCTTTCCCACGATAGCAAAATATAGCCAACCATGATTGGTATTACCCCTATGGGATAATACTATAAACAAATGTAACCATTTATTCTAAGCAGGCTAAGCGGTAGCTTTTACTTTTTATTAACAGGGTAACAAGGTAGGTAATTCAAATATCAAGGAAGGTAATGCATCAACAAGGATTCAATCAACTCCTATCACCTAATGCATCATAGTATAAAATACTCAAATAAATTAATTGTAAAGACTGGGAGGCTTAAAGATGCTCCAGGGCTTGCCTTGAGTGAAGGTGGAGGGCTGGTGGTCAGGGCACTCAGGCAAGTTAGGTTCTGGCTCTGGGAACTCCTCGTTCAGCTCCTGCACCTCCTGGACTTCTACTTCTGGAAGTGTCACCTGGTGTTCTTCCACTGATCCTAAATGGTTGAAATGCATATAAGTAAACTTGATGGTGCAGGGATGATGCTTGAACAAGATTTAAAACACTAAAATTCATTCTAGTTCCACTTTACACAACAAGCCTATTGTAAACTACTCAGAAAAACCTACAAAAATTACAGAGGATAGAGCATGCTGAAAGTACACTACTGCAGAAATTTCACTTAAAGCAAATCTACCAACTAGCAGATACAAAAAGATGAATTTAAATGCAGAAAAAGCACTTTGAACTATACCTACTGGCTAACAGGGTGAAACATACTATATCTTATTTTTAACAGGTTCTTTGCTCAGAAACATATTTATCAAGAAAATTCCATCATTAGAATTATTAGATTATTTTCTATATGATTTTCCAAAGAAAACCCTAGAAAAGAACATTTGAACTACGAGTATCTTTCCTGCCATATAACATACCACATTTTATATTTTTCCTAGACAGATCATAATACATAGAGACTACACAAAAAGTTTCATGATTTATACATGCACAGATTTACCACAGGAATTAATCTTAGAAAACAGGAGAAAAACATTTTAATAGACAGTAAATAAATTCTACATAGAAACATGGCAACTCATATTTTTCCTAGCTTCTACACAATATAGAAGAGCTAGCATAAGAATCTCAGATTTTTATCTGATCATATCATGCAGGAACACATTTAACTTTGATAAATGCAGAAAAGGATTATTTAAACATTAGTACTGAAGACATTCTCCAAAAATTACTTTTATATTTTTCACAGGAAGAGGTACATTTATAGAGACTGACACAATTTAGTTCACCATTTTAGGATTTACCAAACTCTAGATATTAATTGAACAAGCATTAACCAAATTACTGAAAATAGGAAAAAAGAAAAGCATTTCTGCATTCGGCCCAAGGTGAACAGTGTTGGGCTCGGCCCAGTGCCTGCGGGAGAGGGAACTGACAGGCGGGGCCCGCAGTCAACGCAGGGTCCACCTGGCAGTGAGTAGTGAGCAGAGCACCGGCGCTGACCAGCGATTTCTCGCTGGTGGTGAGGCTAGGCTTGGGGTGCTCGGGGTGACGTCGCGAAACGACTAGTGGTGTTGGTTGAACCAGCGCGGCCGTGAAAGTGGCCGGTGACGTGCGGTGGTGGCGCAAGGCGGCGGTGCTACGTGGCGAAGCCCTCACCGGCGCGGTGTGGCCCGGCGAGCGGGTGCGTGAGCACCACTTTGGTGTGGGGAGTGCAGCGCAAGTGTTGGTTGGGTCGGAGGAGCTCCGAGGATATGCGGCCACGTGCGAGCTCCGCGGCGGCAGCAATGGCGCACGGCCAACGACGCTGTGTTGTCCCAGGGTGAGAGAGAGCTAGCGGAAGGGGGTTCTCATCTCTACTACCTCTGCTGATGATGCCCTGGAGATGGAGGCAACGGAGGTAGTCGGGAGAGGAGTGAACGCAGTTTGGATGTTGCGGTGGCGACTGTGAGCCGAGGAATGGCGGCAGTGTCCCGGCAACGGTGGAGCTCGGCTAGCTAAACTGAGGCGAGCAGGGCGTGTGCGAGGCGAAGGAGAAGCGGTATGCGAGATGGATCGAGCAGAGAAGCTCAAATGGTGGCCAATTAATGAAGGGGGTGTTTGCGGTGCTCTAGGCTCTCGGCGCGGCGAGTGCGGAGCAGAGCGGGGGAGCGAGTGAATGAGCGTGTGTGTTCGCGGGTGTGGGAGGTCGAGGGGGTGTAGGCGCACCCTTGGGCGCGGTCATGGCCGACAGGCACAGCCGGTGGGCGCCGGGACGCGACGGCGCGGCGGGTGACAGTGGCGTGGCATGTCTACGGCACGCTGGGCAGAGACGGTGAGTGGGCGAGAGCGCGCAGGGAAGAGCGACCCTTGGTCGTGGCGCCGTTAGCGCGGATTCGCATTTAATGGTGAGCGGGACGGGACGTGGCTCGATCGGTTCTGCCGGTGTAGCGGCAACGCAACGGCGACGTGATTGCACGGCGCGATGCAGTGCTCTGCTCGGACAGAGGTGGCGATCGGCAGTGACGCAGCGCGTCTGCAGCGCGCGGGCCAGAGCGCGACTTGGTCGACGCACAGTTAGGGTGGATGTGTGATCGACTGCGATGGCGACGGGGCGAGCGGCTGGCTGGAAGCAGGCGCTGCGGAGGTATAATGACGATGCGGCTACACGGCGCAACGGTGGGGCAGAGCGGCAGGGCGCAGCGAGGTCGGCGGGGCGCGAGAGCGAGTGGCGCGGCGTGGCGTGTTCGGTGCAGGATGGTAGGCATCTGCGGCCACGCGGCAACAACGCCGGCGTACGGTGCGGCCACGGTCGGGCATGGGAGCGTGTGGGCGAGCGACGCGCGGGCGCGAGCTGGCCGCGGGCAAGGCCGAGTGGGCCGAGTAGGTGGGACTCGGCCCACTCCACCTCTGCTTCCCTTTTTCCATTTTCTATTATTTGTTTCAAACTGAATTTGCTTCAAAACAGTTTCAAAAACTCCAAACTAAGTTTTGAATAATATTCTCTACATTTTTCATGTAGGTAATAATTTCTGAAAACCATTATTTACAAGGTTCTAGATTTAAAACTAATTAAGCCATTTTAAAAAAAGAATTGCTTTTATTCTTAATAATTAAACTAAGCTTAATTAGGCAGGGTAATTAATCATAAAGCAAACCATTCTTTATTCTTAGTGTAAAAGATATAAATAAACATAAATGAAATGATAGCATAATTAAATAGGAAAGCAATGCAATGCTTATGCTTAGTGGCTAATGATGACCCTAATGCAAAGCTTGACACAGGGTGTCACAGCCCCCCTGTGGGGCCACTAGGCCTCCCATGACCACATGATCCAAGTAACACTCTCCAAAGCACTTTCTACACCTTGGATCCAAGTGTGTTACCTCTCAACGGTTCTAAATCAAAGTACAAGGATCCATGGGCCCACAAATATATCAGAAACATACCAAACTGTGCCAAGGTGATAATGACATGTGGGCTAGGCACCACACGAAAGGAGGAGGCCAGAGACCTCACCCCCAGGTCGACTGACCATAGATGTGGTCCCAGAGGCCACCTACTTGCCCCTTGAGCAGTGGGGCAGCTTCTAGAAGGAAGGGGCAGGGCCCACCTGCCAGAGGGAGCTCGGCCGACCTCCTAAGTGCCCAAATCCTCCCTCGAGCTCTCCACCGCCTTCCTGCATGCCGCCATGCATCCATTTGATCTCCACTGTTGATCTATGTCGGTTACAATAACGGTTTGATCCTACGGTGGCTGATGGAGGTGACGCGGATCGTTGACGTAGCACCGGAGTAGCCCCTACTCCACCTCTAGCTATAAATACCTCCCTAGGTCTTTACTCTCACACATGCCTCATTGGAGAAACTACTTAGCTTAGCGTAGATCTACAGTAGTGCTATGCTAGTTGGAAGAGAGTGAGGAGAGCCTGGAGGAGAGCCGGGCCTGTCTAGTGTTTTCTCCAAGCTACGCCTACTTCTGGCATAGCTGTTATACATCTTTTCACACTTGTTCATCGCTTTACTTTAAGTAGAGTGATTTAATCTTATGCAAGGGTTAGAGTAGTAAGAATAGTGTAGACGTGGTGTCTAGACTAGATCTTGCCTTTGTAAACCGCTTATCGCGCAGATTGTTTTTGGATGCTAGTAGAAGGTGACAGCTCTATCTAGTCTTCGTATTCCACCACGTGTGTCAGATAAGTTCTTAAAAGGTAGGGCCTCAATACAACATGATGGCGTGGTCCGGTTAGAGTTTTGCCCTCTTTCTGATCTATCCCATCGCCTCCTGCAAGAGAAGTGCTGATAAAGCCAGTATAACTAGCTATGCCTTGTTAGATATCTTTGCTATATAAAACCTCTCAACCCAGTTATCATAGTCTCCTTTGATCCATCATAGGATTCCCGTTCCCAATGAAAAATACGATACCTGGAATACTTCCGATGAAAGCTACACTTCACAGCTGTATGCTTGCGGTCTTTTTCCGTTTGCCACCTTTGGTGTCAACAATATGCTAAGAGCTATAGAGTTAAAATTGCTATATGCCATGGTTCATAAACTTCATGTCTCTACTGTAAAATGCTTAGTAGCTTTTTGGCAAAGGTCGGTTGAAAGAAATGGACCCATTCAATTTACATCTTTAATCACTCGTCTTGCTGAATCTATTAACTTGCTAGATGGAACCTATCCTTTTGAATATATCAATGCACCGAGAGCAATAACTTCTAAACAGTATCTTTCACTTGCTCAAATGCTGAAAAGAGGTCCTAGAGGTGGGCTCAAAATGATTTATTATGGCCATACAACTGAGGTTCCCCTCCCAAATGAGAAATGTCAGTTGTATAGGACCCGCCAACTAACCCTTGATTTGGACCAAGGAAGTAGGTGAAGAGGTGTTGCAGGTTCAAACAGGAGAGCACGTGAGGGCCACATAGTTTGCTCATTTTGAGCAAGGTGATCCTTCCCGAGGAGTTGTTGGTAAGGAGGAAGATGATGCAACTTCCGATGCTATGGACACTTCTAGTGGCACGCCTCCTCGACCACCACGACCTCGAGGACCAAGAGCATCCTTCTTTTCCTCACGAGATAGGGAGCATTGCGGTCGGTGGCAACAAATGGACAATCTCACCAATGCCATAGGCAAGCTTCGCATTGAGCATGGTGTGATAGCAGGTATAGTTCAACAAACCACCGAACAACTCCGAGCATTTCAAGAAGAAGAAAACCAGCGATGGAGAATGTGGTGGCAACAACATCCATATCAGTGTTGACGCTAAGAATGGCATACTTTTACATACTCAAATTACTGTCAACAACCTCGGGATAAGTTCCACATTTATTTGGATAGCCTTTGTTTTCAGGGAATGATATTTCAGGACAATCAGGGGTGCTCGAAGCTCCTTTTCACAAACTCCCGATCTGTGATTTGAGCCAACTCCAGAATCTCTGTACCATGAGACTCCTGACATGTCTAGGAGCTCCCATGAGAAAGCCTGGCTCCAAAGGAGTTAAATTACGATCAACCGATCGTGGTTGGACCCTTCTGGTTGTTGACACCGGAAGTGGCAAATGGGTAAAAGACCGCAAGCGTATGACTGTCAAGTGTAGCCTTCACCGGGAGTATTCCAGGTATTGTATTTTCCTCAGGGAATGAGAAGTGAATTAACTAGGAAGAAGGTTATGTCCTATGATGAGACAAGGGAGACTATTATAACTGGGTTGATCAAGCGTTCACGCGTGATGGGATACCTCTTAAAAGATATCTACCAAGGTATAGCTGGTTATACTGGTTTTATCAACCCTTCTCTTGCAGGAGGCGATGGGTAGATCAGTAAGAGGTAAAACTCCTACCAGACCGCGCTATCATGTTGTATTGAGGCCCTACCTTTTAAGAACTTATCTTACACACATGGTGGCATACAAAGACTAGATAGGGCTGTCACCACCTACTAGCTACCACAATCAATCTGTGCGATAAGCGGTTTACAAAGGCAAGAATAAGCTTAGACACCACGTCTAGACTAATCTTACTACTTTAATCTTGTCCTAAGATTAAAGCATTTCACTCAGAGCAAAGCGATGAACAAGCATGAAAAGATGTATAATAGCTAAACCATATTTAGAATGTTAAATACTATAAAGAACTCGGAAGAATCGCTTACAAGTGCTGAACTTACAAGAGATTCGCATCCGCTAAGGTAGAACTCCGGAGAAGATTCCCGATAGGCCCGGGGCTTTCTCCAGAAGACTTGCCTCACTCTCCTCGAACTAGCATAACACTACTGCAGAGCTCCGCTAAGATACTAAGGAATATTATTTCTCCAATGAGTCATGATTACAAGTGAAGGCCTAGGGGGTATTTATAGCTCGAGGTGGAGTCTAGTGGCACGTCAGCGATCCGCGTCACCTCCATCAGACACCATAGGATCAAACCGTCATTGTAACCGTCTTAAATCAAGGGTATAGATCAAGTTGATGCATGGCGGCATGCAGGAAGGAAGTGGAAAGTCCGGGGAGGAGTTTGGGCACTTAGGGACGTCGGCTGACCTCCCTTTGGCAGGTGGGGCCTGTTCTTTCCTTCTAGATGTTGTCCCACCACTCAAGGGGTCTATGGGTGTCCTCTGGGCCCATACCCCAGGTCGGTCGACCTGGAATTGAGACCTCTGGTCTCCTCCTTTCGTGTGGAGCATGGTCCACATGTCATGGGCATCTTGGTAGAGTTTGGTATTTTTCTGAGATACTTGTGGGCCCATGAATCCTTGTGCTTTGATCTAGAACCGTTGAGAGGTAGCACAGGGTGGATCTAAGGGTGGAGCTTGACTCTAGAGGGTGTACTGGGATCATGGACACATGGGAGGCCTTGGTGGCCCCTTAGTGAGGTCGGCCGACCCCTATGTGGGCCCACAGGCTCCCAAGTGTCCCCATTTGTTGTTACCTACACACAATTATTCAAGGGACATGTGGAACCAGTTATTTAATAAAATATGCTTATGATATGCTTACCTTTCTTCTATTTTGAGGATGTTGACGGTATTTTAATAGTGACAAATGGTCATTCTTACCGTCAAAAAGATCCCCCCATACTTACCTCTTTGCTCATCCTCGAGTAAAGGATAAAAGTTAACGTAACTATGATATTCAAAGTATAAAGCAAGCATAAAGATTTACTCCAGACATTTTGTCATACAAGTGGGATATGTGGTATTGGCTAACATATATCCTTGAGATGTTGAGAAATGGAATAACTCTCAAGGCAAAGTCATCTTCCCAAATCATATTTTAGTACTTGGAGTTTTTGATAAAATTTTCAAAAGAAAATCTCATAAGTCAACTTAATCCTCATATATCACTCTAGATCGCTCAAGGTGTATGATTCCTTACCAAGGCATAACATGAGGTTGCCTTCTTTTTATCTTCTTACTTCTAAAAGGCTTATGTGGAGCTTAGGTAGGGATAAATAGTGTAGCAAACTTGCATTACTTATATTGTAAAGTCAAAACAAGGATCCAAGGAGAAGAGTGGCATAGTCCCAGATCAAGTTGTGCATGTGCATGTGTGTGGAAAATGGTAGATGACTAACATGTACTCCTTAACTATGTATATGATCTCTCTAACTTTAGGATAAACTTGAGACATGGCTATATATATTTTTTTATAAATAGCTTTTGCTCATCTTTTTCATTTATGATAGCCATATCTCTTTTGAAGAATTTTGAGAGAGATCATAACATTTATTTCTAGAGTATGTATTGGATGAACATGGAACATGTAAAGATGAAAAGACATGTTTTGCGTACTTCCAGTGTGGAAGCAGCGAATATATGTGGCGTCTACGTGATCTTGATCTTTGAACTATGACAAAATTTTCAACAAGGGTCACAAGGTTTGACTAAACTCAAAGCAAAACAGGATGCCTATGAGGAAGGTTTTGAACATGTAAAAGCATTTATGGCTTTCGTAGGAATTTTCTCACTATAGAGGAGTAGTGACATTATGGTTTTATGACATTTTCAGAAATTAATCTCCAAGAACCTTAAATAGATAGGGTATAAATCATAAGCCAAGAACTATATCACATTAATCAACAACTTAGTCAATATGATTTTCCTATCAAAGTATTTTCCCACTAGCATAAGCAAAAAGCAAGAATTCATCTTTATGACGCTTTTGCCCTTTAAACGTCATAGATCATGTCATTTTTCAAGATTTTAAATTCAGATGCGATCTTCTTGTTTTATTCAATATTAAAAGAAAAATAAACTAAGTGATTAATTTCATGAAGGAATTATTTTTATTTTATTGTTATGTATTTTTTAGTTTTTTTAAAAAAGGGGAAACGAGTAAAACAAATAAAAACATAAAGGAAAATGGGAGAGACGTGGCAAACCAGTCAGGGTGTATGTTGAGGCAGATTAGATGCTGGCTGGTGGACCCGAAGGCTCTAGGTGAGGTCGGCCGACCTCACTTCGGGGCCGTTTGGCCACTTGGGTCTCTGAATTGAGATCCTTTACCTCTGAATGTTGTTCTGCTCTGTCAGTTCTGCAATTTGGCATTTAAGGTGCATCGGTCGATGCACAAAAGTGGCCATTGAGGTCCAATTTTCTCGTGGGACGTGACATGACCATGTACAGCATTGTTCAGGGATCGATTCCATGAAATGATGTGTTGGGGTGTCGACCGATACCCCCCATACTTGTTTCAGTGCATACTGTAACACAGGACAGAGAGAGATCAAATGCAGGGGTTCTGCTGGGGTAAGACACCAGCAGAACCAAATTTTATTCAATTCAAAGTTATATTGATGAAAGGAAATAAATAAAAACAACCTAAGTGCCTAATTATTTGAGTGACTAGCAATCTATGGAGAAGGAGGGGCAAAGAGATCCTCCCTGTCAATTGCCTTGGCCAAGCGCTTGATCTTCGTACTAGTGCTAATGCGAAGGTCATTGAAACTATCTTCTAAGTCTAAGCGTGCCATCCTTTCTTCTGCTGCCCTCTCTGCTAGCTTTGTGTTACTTTCCCTAAGCCTAGCAACTATGCGTAGCAGATTCTCCATGTCGCTCTTCTTGTCCTCCTCTTGGAATTGGCCTGGAGGGCCAGAGATGGAAGGAGGGCTGCTAGTTCGCCGAACCAAATTGTGAGATGCCTCGGACTCCCTCTGCTCCTCAGATGTGAAGGGAGGGACAAGCACCTTGCCCATCCCCGGTCCACCATGGGCCTTTTGGAGGCGCATCCACGTGGGTGTCAATGGCGAGTACGAGCTGGTGTAGCCCATGCTTATATCGTCGATGGTGGTGGAGTCGATGGCCTTCTTTATCCCCAATTGGCTGGTGGTCGGCCTTTTGGGAGTTACCGGCCGCGCAGCTGGCTTGTTCAGATTTCGGTGAGGAGACATTGATCGATAAATGCTCCTAGCCCTCTCTGAGGACCAACCAGAGGTCGGCCGACCCCCCCCCTCGGGGTGCTCGGCTGGGCTAGCGGCGGCGCCATGGCTAGGGGAGCCACATCGAGGACTTTGATGGCCATGGCATTGGAGTTGATGGGATCTTGGACCTTGGATGAGCTTCCATTGAAAGGGATGAGTGGCATTTTTCCGTTGCTTTTTGGTGGAGCCATGGTAGGGATCAAGGGGGTGTGGAAGAATGCACGGAGTGATGGAGGTTCTGCTGGTTGTGAAGGAGAACAAGGTAGGAGGAGGAAGAAGAAGGAGAGGGGATTAAGAAGATGGATTCCAATGTTCAGCACCTTTGTTTAAGCTCGGAACGCGATGAAACTGAAGGGGAACGTTGGTCCAATGTTCACGTGCAACATGCACTTTGAACGGGCTCGAACCACGATTTTGCTGTTGGTGGCTGATGGAGCAAGACGTTGGCCATTTACCTTAAAGATTTTGCCGTCGTCGTCCTGGAGTGTGATCGCTCCATGAGTTGCAGCATTGACGACGAGGTATGGCCCTTCCCATTTGCTTTTCAGTTTCCCCTGACCGAAGAGCTTGAATCTTGAGCTGAATATCAGGACCTTGTCTCCTGGGTTGAATTCCTTGACTTTGATTCTCTTGTTATCTCATCTTTTGGTTCTCTCCTTGTATATTCTGGCATTATGATATGCTTTCTCTCTCCACTCCTCTAATTCAGAGATTTGCATTCTCCTGAATTTTCTAGCAGTTGGCAGATCCATATTGCACTTCTTGATTGCCCAATGTGCCTTGAACTCCAATTCAATAGGCAAATGACATGTCTTTCTGTATACAAGTTGGTATGGTGTCATACCAATTGGTGTATTGTATGCGGTCCTATATGCCCATAGTGCCTTTGGTAGCTTGTGTTTCCAAGCGGTACCCATCTCATCAACGGTCTTCTACAGAATGTTCTTGATTTGTTTGTTGGATGTTTCTACTTGACCACTTGTTTGAGGATGGTATGGAGTTGCAACATTGTGTCGAATTCCTTGGTCAGTGAGGAACTGGTGGAAACCTTTGTCAATGAAGTGAGATCCCCCGTCACTTATGACTAACTTTGGGTTCCAAATCTAGGGAATATCACTTCGTGGAACATTCTCTTTGAATTGGCTGCATCTGCTAGCTTCTACCCATTTGGACACATAGTCCACCGCTACTAAGATATACTCACACCCTTTCGATGGAGGAAAGGGTCCCATGTAGTCGATGCCCCGTGCATCAAAGAGCTTGACTTGTAGGTTGTTGGTGAGTGGCATGGCATCTCGGGCATTGATGTTCCCGTGCTTCTGGCACCTTGCATGTTTTCTAACATAATCTTGGGTATCCTTGTACATGGTTGTCTAGTAGAAACCACTCTGCCAAATCTTAGCATGAGCTCTGAATGCTCCATAGTGACCTTCGTATTCTGCTCCATGGCATCTTTCCATGATCTTGATTGCCTCCTCCATAGGTACGCATCTTATTAACAATCCATCATGCATACTCTATAGAGGTATGGCTCATCCCAGAGATGCACTCGACTCTCCTAAACTAGTTTCTTTTTATTTGCCCCTAGCGGGACATGGCCTGCAACCATAAAGTTGACTATATTTGCATACCAGGGGTTGGATTCTGTTACCTTAAGGAGTGTGTCATCTCTGAGGAAGTCGTCGATGGGTAAGTTTTGTGCCTCTTTGAATTGCATTCTAGACAAATGGTCGGCAACAGAATTTTCTACTCCCTTTTTATCTTTTATTTCAAGATCAAATTCTTGGAGTAGTAAGATCCATCTTATTAAGAGGAGTTTAGTATCTTTCTTAGTGAGCAAGTATTTTAAAGCAGCATAATCGGTATAAACAATCACTTTTGCTCTAACTAAGTAAGATCTAAACTTGTCTATAGCAAAAACCATGGCCAATAGCTCTTTCTCAGTTGCATAATTTAGTTGTGGCCCTATTAAGGTTTTTCTAGCAAATGAAACTGCATGATGCTTCTTATCTTTGGTTTGGCGTAAAACCGCACCAACAGCATAATCACTTGCATCACACATGATTTCAAAGGGAAGCGTCCAATCAGGGGGTTGAATGATTGGAGCTGTGATGAGTGCTTTCTTGAGATGGTAGAAACAATCTAAGCACTCATCATTGAAGTCGAAGGGTGCATCCTTGGCCAGCAGGCATGTTAAAGGACGGGCGTTTTGAGAGAAATCTTGTATGAACTGTCTATAAAAGCCAGCATGACCAAGGAAGCTACAGATTCCCTTGACATTCGTGGGAGGTGGAAGTTGTTCTATAACTTCAATCTTAGATCTGTCCACTTCGATCCCACGTTCGGACACTCTATGTCCTAGCACTATGCCTTCGCGAACCATGAAGTGGCATTTCTCCCAGTTCAAGACCAAGTGCTTTTCTTCACATCTTTGTAAGACTCTATCCAGATTCTCAAGGCAATCATCGGAAGTCTTTCCATAGACAGAGAAGTCATCCATGAAGACTTCCATGATTTCTTCGATCATATTGGAGAAAATGGACATCATGCACCTTTGGAAAGAAGCAGGAGCATTGCATAGGCCGAATGACATTCGCCTATATGCATATGTTCCATAGGGGCATGTGAAGGTAGTCTTACTTTGATCATCGGGGTGGATTTGTATTTGATGATAACCCGAATAACCATCAAGGAAATAGAAGAAAGAATGCTTTGCAAGCTATTCCAGCATCTCATCAATGAAGGGTAATGGGAAGTGATCTTTCTTTGTAGCCTTATTAAGTTTTTGGTAATCTATACACATCCTCCAACCTGTGACGGTTCGTTGAGGAATCAACTTGTTCTTGTCATTTTGAATGACCATCATACCTCCCTTCTTGGGCACTACTTACACAAGGCTAACCCATTCACTATGAGGAATGGGGTAGATGATCCATGTGTGCAAGAGTTTCAAGACCTCCTTCTTTACTACTTTTCTCATCGCATTATTCAATCTACATTGAGGTTCTCTAGATGGAAGAGCCTCAGGTTCTATGGGAATGTGATGTGTGCAAAGAGCGGGACTAATGCCCTTGAGATCTTGCAGAGAGTAGCCTAATACTGATTGATGCTTTTCTAAGACAGTGAGGAGCTTAAAGGACTCTTCAGGAGAGAGTTTGTCACTGATGATCATAGGCATCTCACGATCATTGTTTAGAAAGGGATACATTAAACCAGTCGGAAGGGGTTTAAGTTCTATAGAGGGCTTAGATGGAGGTTCGGATTTCTCTAGATCTATGGGTTCTTCTAGATCGTCTTCTTCTTGGATGAAATCTTTAGCGTCTTCTTCTAGAACAGGATGAGATAATTCTAGAAGTGATGCAACCATCACTTCCTCTATGGAGTCAGATTCTAGGAGCGATTCTGTCATGGTGTTTATGGAATTTGTTAATAGAATCGAGAGCTTGATGCTACTCCCTAGATGACCCTTAAGACTTCCATCAAGAGATCCATCAAGAAATTTCATGAGTGGATGTCCAATTAACAAGTCAAATTCCTTTATATCAAATATGAAGAAATTTAAGAGGATATTGACTTTGTTAATTAGCGTCAGAATGGTTTGTGCGATCCCACATCTCTCAATCAATTGCCCTGAAGGAAGCTTTAGAAACTTATTGGTTGGAGTCAGAGTTAAATCACCTAGGAGAGCATTGGCTAATGACTTAGACCTTACTCCTATGGTAGGATCGTATAGAGAGTCTAACTTTGCTCTGTTGATCTGGTAAGGAATGGTTGTGGAGGAAGAAAGGATTCGAATTGGCTCGAATGAAGATTCGAACTCTTCTAACCATTCATTGCTCATGATAGAAGCTAGCTCTTGAATCATCTCCTGGAGGTAGACTTCCTCTAGCCGACTAGGAATATGAAGTTTCAAGCAGAAGACTTCTTTTGCACAGAATGATTCAAGGCATTTCCGAAATCGGAGAATATATCGGCCTCGATATCAAAGGGGAATTCCAAGGATTGAATTTCTTTTTTCCTTGGTGGTTCAGGTTCGATAGCAGGATCTTGAGATGTAGAGGGGAGAGTTTCGGCTATCGATGTTGTTTCTATTCTGGGGGCTGGTTTTGTTCATCCACGGGTCCTTCATCATAAACGTTAGTACAGGGGGTGTTTTCAAGAATCTTCGTGAGAAGACTCTTCTCTACAATAACGGGTAAACACAGGAAGGCTCACCCGGAAGTTATGTCTAGAAGCTATGCAGAATCTCTGCTAAGACCGCCGTAAAAAATGTTGTAACATTGTAGGCTCGGTTATAGCAAGATCAGGGCCGGAGATGCTAGATCCAAAAGACGGGCCCATGCCGCACCTAGAGGTTCCTTCTCCTTTTGTTTGAAGGTTAGGACCTCTATTTTAAGACAAATAACACGGGAGATAGGGAAGAAAGCTAAGAATAATTTGTATTGCAACTTTTCCCATTCTACCTTTGCACTATCTACGTGGTGAGCATACCATCGTTTGGCTATTCCCATCAAAGAGAACGGAAATAGCTTCCACTTAAGGGTACCTTGCCTCATCCCTTGGAAGTGGACACATGAACAAAGTTGTTCAAAGTCACATAGGTGAGTGTAAGGGTTCTCATCTTCATCCCCAAAAAATGGTTTATCCTGAACCATCGCTATGAGACTTGGGCGAAGCTCATAACGGACGGCCAGAACGGCCTGAGATGATTTAGGTGGCTCCAAGCTAGCGCCCGTTGGAGCACCATATTCGAAAAGGGTGTTTGATCCATATGTGTATGTGGAAGGAAAGGATGAAATCAAACAAGGATAAAATAGGACCACAAGGTTCTAGTTAAAACGGCTACTGTTCCCCGGCGACGGCGTCAAAAAGCTTGTTGACACCAGAAGTGGCAAACGGGTAAAAGACCGCAAGCGTACGGCTCCTAAGTGTCCCCATTTGTTGTTACCTGCACACAAATATTCAAGGGACATGTGGAACCAGATATTTGATAAAATATGCTTATGATATGCTTGCCTTTCTTCTATTCTGAGGATGTTGACTGTATTTTGATAGTGACAAAAAGGGTCATTCTTACCATCAACACTGGCTAGCCAAGCCAGCACGATCCATGACAAAGTTATTCCAACCCTTGGATGCAACCTATGCTTTCATTCAATGCTCCAGATGAATTGCACAAGGATCCATGGGCCCACATCAAGAGAACCAGCATTACAAACACCTCAAATGAATTATCCAAGCTCCATGACAAGTGGGACCATATTCTAGAAGGCAGTGGTGGGCCCAAGACCCCTAAGGGGGTCGGCCGATACCCCAAAGGGGACAACCACCTCCCACTAGGTCCCTGACCAGTGAGGACATCTTCTAAGTTATCATTTACCTTGGCTTGTTCATTCATCACCCTTCCTATCACATTATTCGATTACCCCCTATACTAGTTGGTACTAAGTTGAGGTGCTCTCTAGAATCTCTCTCTAATTATCATTTCTAGCTTCGCTTTCCCTTGGGAAAATATAAATTACGATACCTTGGAATACTGCTAGGTGAAGTTCTACAACGGTATAATCTATGCGCTTGCGGATTTATCCAATAGTCATAAGAAATACCAACAAGCATTTCTGGCGCCATTGTCGGGGAAAGCATAGCCTAGAGATTTTGATTAGATTGAATTCTGAGATTCTCATTTTCTTAGTTATCAATTAGTTATAGGGGCATTACCCCTTGACTTTTGTTTCTCTTAATTGTGAAGCAAGGCATTGTATGAGTGAGTTCCACTTTCGAACAACCACATTAGAAAATCTTGAGAGCTTCTGAAGGAACTCTAGACATCGTCTAGTGCCCCCTTGAAAGTTCATCTCAAATTTGGATCCACTCAAGGAAGGAGGCCCCACTCCGTTTATCAAGCAAGCTATGGCTCAAGAGGCTATTTCCGACTTTTCGGTCCTGTTAGTCACTCAAGTGGCGGAAGGACCTTAAGTTAATACAGGGGGTGCTACCTTCGAGATAAAGCTAGCCTTGATTAACCTAGTGCACGCCAACCCATTTAGTGGGAAGTCCCACAAGGATCATACTACACATCTCCAACACTTCTTGGAGTTGAGTGGTACCACAAAGATGGACCTCTTGATCAAGAAGATAGAAGAAGGTTCCAAAAAGGAACAAGAGGCCATCTACCCCATTGCCGCCGCACGAGCTATCGAAGCTAATCCATGTTGCGAAGTGTGCGGGGGAAATGATCACTCGGGCAACAGTTGGCCCAAGAAATCAAAGGAGGACGTGAACTTCATCATCATCAACAACAACAACAGGTATCAGACCCAGCAATAAGGTAATTGGAATTCACGCCCCTTCTACCAAGGTAATGGAGGTAATAGTAATTGCAATAATTACAATTCTTACAATAACCAGCCTTCATTGAAAGATCTTGTTCTTGATCAATCTAAAATTAATCATGGTATAAACAAAAATATGATAACCAATGATAAAGTTCTTGAAAGCCTTAGCGAGAAAATGGATAGCTTTTCTTCTACCATGAAAAATCAATTGAGCTTTAACAAAATGTTAGAAACACAACTAGCTCAATTAGCTGCAGCTATTCCATCGTTAGAACATGGTAAGATTCCTGGGAAACCAGAGGATCCAATTGAAAATGTCAATATGGTCACAACGAGGTTTGGTAAGCCTCCATTTTTCTCCAATTGGGGCTATCTTCTGGATCCTCTCTTCACCATGAAGAAGGAAGATCTAGGCCATCCAACAATCAAGTGCTAAATTGGACAACAAACCTTCCACAACGCCTTCTGCGACCTTGGATCGGGTGTTAAAATCATGTCCGAGGTAACATATGATAATTTGCTAGGGGGACCGTTGTTCCCTACATGTGTTCGTTTGTATGTGGCGGACCAAACCATGCGGTTTCCCGAAGAACTTGCTAGGGACATGTTGGTGAACATCCAAGATGAATACATCCCTACCGACTTCATCATCCTGGACATGGGAGCCAATGTGGATGTTCCCATCATCTTGGGAAGGCCGTTCCTCAACACCACCAACGCGGTCATCTACGTGGGATCTGGCCAAATCAATTTCTAATTCCCAAGTCATAAGGTAAAATGTTCTTTCAATGGTTATAAAATTAACAAACAGGTTAAAGCACATCAACCAAAAAGAAGAGTTCAAGCTCCACATCAAAAGAAGCAATACCCGGAGGCCAAGATCAATGAATTCAAGAAGGATGAACCCGCCAATGCAAGGCAGGTTTGGAAATCCAAAGAGGTGCACACCTCTCGGCCTCGTCTCCGGAGCCATCAAGTGCGCCCGAAGAATGAATCAGAAGGAGAAGTCCTGCTCCATGGACTTAAAATCAAGGAGCCCTCGCCGAAAGGTAAAATCGGTGATTATCTTTTATTTCACTTTACATTTATTTCATTTCATTATTTTCATCATGCTTAAAACTTAGCAAAATAAAGTTTAGATTAAATAAAACCTTAGGAGTAGATTAATAGTAAAGCTTGATCAAGTTTAGGACCTAAGGGGGGTCGGTCGACACCCCTAGGTACCCTAAACCTACTTTCTCTAATGGGGGACATAAGGTGACCTTAATGGAAGAAAAAGAAAAGCAAAAGAGGCCTAAGAGGGGTCTGCCGACACCCCTAGGAACCCTTTGGTCACATCCCTTTGACCCCCATCTTCTTTTGTCTAAGAATCTCATGATTTGAGTAGTGTGAAGTTCAAAATTCAGAATTTTCTTTAGGAGACATCTCTTTAGCTTTGTCATGCTTTAAAAAGAAAACATATAAATCACCTTTTGACTAAAGCATGACACACTTTTGTATCCCACCACTATTTGTTCAATGTGGGGAAGCATGAACACTTTAGCTCAGCCTTTGATCTCATCAAGTGGCATGCTTTACCTTTCACCAAGCACTAGGAAAGTTGTGAGTGGAAAGGCCACTTTGGAGCCACTCTAGGGGGGTCGGCTGACATCCTTGGTCACCTCAACCTTCACATTTACTTTGTTCAAAGCATTTCATGATGCTTCATGCTCATGGCACCCAAGGTGGGGCACCTAGGGGGTCGACCGATACCCCCATGGAGCCTCATGGCTGCCATCTTCTTCCCCTATAAAAGGCCATGCAAGAAAAGCTCAAAATCACACTCCAACCAGATTTCATTTCGAGCTCAAACCACCGCTTTCTTGCCTTTGCCTTGCCTTCTCTCCATCTCTCTCAAGATAAGTTCTTAGCCTCCAAGAAATAGTGCTGCTCTCTCTCTAGTCCACAAAAACAAAAACCCAAAAATACTTTGTCTTCATCAAGCTTCTCTCTTAGCTCAAGTCTCTTCCCGTAAGGCGAACTAGGAAACTAACGCTAACGCTAATCCTCATCCTAGTCTTGTTCCTGTGTCTCTCCTACTTTCCAAAAAATGAAGAACCCTTTGAGGTCCGCACTCAATAAGATGAAGCAAGCTATAAGTGGGAGTGCATCTCGGTGCTCCCACCAATCCGAGGACACTTCTCAAGGAAGGAGAAGGGGTGGTTCTGCCTGATACACTTGGGAGAACATCCCTAGTGAAGGACAACCTCAAGAGGAGGAAGAAACGCCAACGAAGGTACCTCATCTTGGTGCACTCATGGTGCCGCCGATGAGATCATACGATCAACAAAATGGTCTCTGGTTTAACCAACTAGAGTATTAGAAGTACCTCTCTCTTCAGGAACGCTCCTTCGAGCATACTAAGATTGTGGATCCAACTCTCCTCGCCAACGAAGGTATGGATGTTGAATTTAACACTATATTCTCTACCATTGGTTGATCTGGTTTTTGGCAAGTAGATGATCAACATGGAATTAAAATTTCTCACCATAGAGTTCTTGTGCTCTCTATAAGTCTCTCATGATGAAATATCTTTCCACATGTTTAACCAAAGCTTTAATCTTACTTGGAGCCAACTAAATGTTGCTCTTAGTTTTGATGACACATGCTTGTTAGACTTAGACTCTGCCATAAGTAGATTTAACAAAAAGGAATTTTGGATGTCCATATCTACTTTGCATGATTGTTTCAACCCCAAACTTGAGGAAATTCATAATCTAACCCTTTGCTTTATTCACCTTTGGATGAGCATGACTATGTTTCTTGGAAATGATGTTACCATGCTAAGAGCTATAGAATTAAAAATGTTATATGCCATGGTTCATAAAGTTCATGTCTCTCCTGTGAAATGCTTAGTAGCTTTTTGGCAAAGATCGATTGAAAGAAATGGACCCATACAATTCACATCCTTAATCACTCGTCTTGCCAAATCAATGAACTTGCTAGATGGAACATACCCTTTTGAATACATTAATGCACCTAGAGCAGTAATTTCTGAAGAATATCTTATACATGCTCAAATGCTGAAAAGAGGTCCAAGAGGTGATGTCAAAATGATTTATTGTGGCCATACAACTGAAGTTCCTCTTCCAAATGAGAAACGTCAGTTGTATAGGACCCACCAACTAACCCTTGATTTAGATCAAGGAAGTAGGCAAAGAGGTGTTGCAGGTTCTAGTAGGAGAGCACGTGAGGGGCCACAGTTTGCTCATTTTGAGCAAGGTGGTCCTTCCCGAGTAGTTATTGGTGAGGAGGAAGACGATGCAACTTCCGATGCCATGGACACTTCCAGTGGCATGCCTCCTCGACCACCATGTCCTCAAAGACCACGAGCATCCTTGTCGTCCTCACGAGATAGGGAGCATCATGAACGGTGGCAACAAATGGACAACCTCACCAATGCCATAGGCGAGATTCGCGTTGAGCATGATGTGACAACAGGCATAGTCCAGCAAACCACCGAACAACTCCATGCGTTCCAAGAAGAAGAAATCCAGTGATGGAGAATATGGTGGCAACAACATCCATATCCACCACCACACTATTGAGCAAAAGATAAGCTTGGGGGAGGTTCCCTCCCCCACTAAGGTAAGTGTTTAATTTTAGCATTTACATTCATGCATGTTCTTGCTTATCTATGCTTGCTTTAAAAAAATCTCTAAATATGATAGAAAGAACAAAAAGACTTCTCTCTACTCTCATATGTTCCATGAATGTTTATCTCCCTTATGGAAATGATGAATAGTTGCTCTGCTAAATGTTTCTCTAGTACTTAGTTTACAACTTGGTATTTCTCCATGTATGGATTACTTGGCTTAAATGAAACCACCATGAACCTAAAATTTGTGGGTTGCAAATGCCGTAACTAAGTCTAAGTTGTTGTGAGACGTGGTATAACAAGACAAGAGCTGCTATAATATTGTTCCAAACAAGAATGACTATCGGAGTTTTACTTATTAAAATGACAAAAACACTTTTTGTTTCTCAATGGTGAAAATTCCTACCAAAGCCATATATGCTCTTTCATGATATAAGCTTTCTACATAAGCTACTTGCTTTGTACTGAGTTGGGTCAAGTTTTGTGACCCTTGTTGAGAGACTTATCATGCTCCTAAGATCAAGATCACGTACACACCACATATATATGTTGCTTCTACACTGGAAGTACACAGAAACATGCCTTTCATTTTCCACAAAATTCATGCTCCATGTTCTAAAAGAATAGCTCTCTAGAATGTTGCTAGTAAATGAGACATAGACTATGCAAAATTATGAAAAAAAGGAAAAATATAGGGCCACATGAAGGTCCCAAGTCTTAGAGAAAAAATGATGAGCATATGAAAGCTCATAGAAAAAGAAAAATAAAGATATCTATGTCTCAAAATAATAAGTTAGAAAGAGAGATCATATCAAATAGAGGAGTATTGATCATTTGCCATGTTTCACACACTTGCACATCTTGATCTAAGAGTATGACACTTCTCTCCTTGGATCCGAGATTTGACTTTACAATATATGCAAGGTAAGTTTGCTACATTCTTTATCCTTACCTATAACTCTACATAAGCCTTTAGAGTAGGATGAAAATAAGGCAACCTTAAATATGTGCCTTGGTGAGGAATCATACACCATATGAGCAACTCGAGAGTACCATTTGAGGAACACTAAGTTTTCTTTTACAAAATATTACAAAACCTCCGATATGAAACATGTGAAGAATAAGAAAACCAGTGCTCAAGTCAAGTTGTTCTGTCTCTCAACCACCCAAGACAAAGGATAAAGCCATAAGCCCCATGGAGGACTAAGGTAATATGGGTGAGTTTTCTTTGCTGATTTTTCCATTCAAAAGAGAAGTAAGTTTGTTGTAGATTTAGTACTCTTGAAATATGAAGCATAGTAGCAACTCCTGATCCACCGAGGCTAAGTTTGATTGTTTGATTAGGACGAGCAAAGGCTAAGCTTGGGGGATCTTGTTGACGCTAAGAATGAAATATTTTTAAATACTCAATTTACCGTCAACAACCTCGGGATCAAGGGTACAATAACACTTCATGAACATATTTGTCACTAATAAGTTCCACATGTATTTGGATAGCGTTTGTTTTTAGGGAATGATATTTCAGGACAATCAAGGGTGCTGGAATCTCCTTTTGCACATCTCCCAATGTGTGATTTGAGCCAAACTCCAGAACCTCTTTACCATGAGACTTCTAACATGTCCAGGAGCTCCCACAAGAAAGCTTGGCTCCAAAGGAGTCAAATTACGATCGGCCGATCGTGGTTTGGACCATTCTAGCTAGCCAAGCCAGCACGATCCATGACAAAGCTTTTCTAGCCCTTGGAAGCAACCTGTGCTTTCATTCAACGCTCCAGATCAAGTGCACAAGGATCCATGGGCCTACATCAAGAGAACCAGCATGATAAACACCTCAAATGAATTATCCAATCTCCATGACACGTGGGACCTGTCAACGAAATATGCGTTGTAGTCTACCTAGGGGGTACCCTATGGTTGTAGATTGTAGGCAGAGGTGTGGCAACGGTGATCAAGCGTAACACAGAGAGCATAGACACGGCGATTTATACAGGTTCAGGCCAGCAAATCACCGTAATACCCTATGTCCTGTGTTCTGGTGGCTGGATTGATCTTGCGTATTAGGTTACAAGATCTGTAGATGATCTGAGAGAGAGTTTTTGAGGGGGGTCCCTGCTTGCCTTATATAGTTGGGGAGCAGGGTTACAATTTCCCTATCCTAACAGATTATGATCGGTCCCTTATGACAAGGGATCTGAGCCTATCTACTACGATCTTCCTTGGCGAGCAAGACTTCTTCGGAGTCCTTGGCGAGCACGGCAGGCTGGTCGCGTGCCGCAAGGCCTTGTGGGATAGGTCGTCCACTGGTCGGCAGGCCCATAAGGTCCCTGGGGATATGTCGAGGTAATATCCCTGACAAGTCCCCGAGCACGTTGCATTCTTCTGGCGAGCCCGCAACGTCATCCTCGGAGGTGTTCAGCTGGTCGGCATCATGCGAAGTGGTTGTCGTAGAGTCCCGACCAGGGTGGTCGGTCGTGGTGCTGCTTGGAGAAGTCTCCCATCCAGGTCAAGCTGGTCGAGAACGTCGTAGCTTGATGTGCGAGCTGGTCATCTTGTCGGATGCTGCGGCTGCTTGTTGGAAGAATGTGACGTGCTGAAGAAGAAAAACTTTTGAAAAGTCCTTCCCTGGTGAAGTGTACCCACTTAGGCTCAGCAAAAACAACACACAAAAAACAGCAGAGCTATGTCGAGAAGGAAATCAGTACATTCACCGCAAGGTGAAGTGTACCCACTTAGTCCCCGGGCATGGTAGCATGTGAAGTATGCACGTGTTGCCATGCTTTATAAAACAGTGCATAAGGTATGTAAATGAAGATTGAAGCATGTGTTTTGTACGAAACGACTGCAAATACCCGTAGTCCCCGAGCCTGATGTAAGAAACTGAACGCTTCTTGTATCAGGATCACACATTTGGAAATTAAAAAACTGAAATATTAGTTTAGTAAGAAACGACTGCGAATACCCGTAGTCCCCGAGACTGATGGAAGGAGCTTTAAGAGGTTCTTGCATCGAGGTCATTTAATCTTTATTTGCAGTCTCCGGGCGACAGTCCCCGGGTGTTATCCTTCTGTGCGTCATCCTTCGATGCCTTGGCCGCACTCCCCGAGCCTTGCTCGGTGTGAAGTTGGACGAAGTCCCTGAGCCTGTTCGGGAATACGACCAACACTTAAGTCATGGTTGCTATCGACGGAGTCCCCGAGTGTGTATGTGCCGCCAGCTCTGTGAGTCTTGCCGACCATTCTACTGTAGCCGTGTTACTGTAGCTGCACAAGATAGATTATACCAAAGTTGCGCGTCTAGTCCCCGGGACTGTAGCATTGGTGATATTTGCAAAGAAAAATACTTAGTCGTAAATCATGAAACGAGAGCTAAATGGAAGTAAATGGGCCGTATTTTATCTGTGTGGTTATCGGCCCGTTTTTGAGGCGAAGGAGGTAGGCGGCGTGGCGGTTCCGCATTTGATCGTCGCAGTTTCCCAAAAACCCTTGAAGTCGAAGCGCCGCGCCGCTTGGTATAAAAGGCTATTTCGATGGTTGATGGAACGGGAAAGGTCGTGTTTCTTTGCCTTAGTTCGATTAGGATTCGAAGAGCCGGCGATTCGGTACCATATATTCTGGCGAACTAAGGGATTCCCATCCGTCTTGTTCAATAATCTCCACGCTTGTTGTCCGCAAAGATTAGGCGAAGAGCAGGAGAGTTCATCGGCACTAGGGTTTGGTCGGTGAGGATGGAGGGTGATGGTGCACGCCTTGCGGTGGGTTTCGCCGCCTTGCTAGCTCTGCCGGAGGACCTGGTCTTCCGGATCCTTCTTCGTGTGATCGACGATGGCGACAATGTGCGTGAGTATGTGAAGATTCGCCCAGTCTGTCGTCTCTTTCGCAGCTTTTGTGACGACACTTCGACGATTCGGCTCTTGTCTCTTCGGCGTGTTCAAGACTATTGCCGGCCCTACTACCCTTTTCTGGAGACTGCCTTCGAGTAGCGCTTTCTTGATGTCGACCACCGAGAGGCCTTGTTCTTTCGTGGTCTGGAGCGGTTGATGTTGTACAGGCGGGACTCTGTCGGGCAGGCGCTTATCGGTAGGGCGGTGGCTGCTGGAGACGACGTCGCGATGTATTTCAGGGCCATGATGTTGTATTATGCTGATTCGGCAAATCCAGAGATTCTTGCTATCCTTGATTGTCTCGGCGGAGGTGCCCTTCCAAATGGTCGGTTTTGTGATCGAAGCTTGCATCGTCTTCGGGGGTGCTCTCGTGACGATATGCACAGGATCTGGCGGCGATGGTGGATTCGTGCCCCAGAGGATGTGCCGAATTTAGTCGTCATCGTCGGTCCTCATCTGTGTACCTGGAATGAGTGTCACCATTATGGTGACAATATGCATGGAGTCATCATGTACTGTAGCATGCAATGTCAGATTCGGCATGAGTTTGATCTCTGGACTAGGAACATTAGTGAGGTAGTCGCCTATCGCATCAGTAGGATGAAGTTGTAATCATTAGAATGACTTGTCTTTATGTGTGGTTTCTTATGACTGGAAGTCTCGACTTTATTGTCATGCTCTGTTTTGCTGTGGGGTAGCGATAATTTGTATCTTGGATACAAGTATTTGGATGTATAAGTGAAAAACTACAAAGCTGTAATATATCCGGGGCGGTGAGCTTTTGTTTCACTTGTATGTCCTATTGTGCCTGCTAAGTCATGAGCCGTAGCGATGAATCGTTCGGCCTTGGGTCTCAAATGGTCCAGATCGTAGGGCTAGTGCCACTTCACGCGTAGGATACATAAGGACTCCCAAGGAGGCACGCTGCTGACAACCCATGGCGCAGAGGGCAAACAACTCATGCACGCTTAGGGATATGCCAGTGACAGGGCCCTTTTCCGAGAGGCTCGATCGTGGCGTGACTAGGGCCTGTGGAGACCATTCCTGCAGACGTTGGGCGAAAAGCCATGCTGCTTGTAGACTCGTCGACCGTATCATGGTCGTGTACAGATTCTGGGCACATAGCCTCATGGCTCCTGACCCAAATGATACCGCCCAGTTGATGGGGAAATATCATTTGGGAGGTCTGTCAACGTGGTCGTAGTGCCTAGGGTAGCTACTTCTATTCGCTATAACTCATTGACAGACCAACTTCGGGAGCTTTCTGGTTATGGCCAGGCTGTTTGGAGAAATGCCCTGTTGCGTTTTGGCGAGGTCGTTGAACACTATGGTAGTGTTTTGGAGAGGTCGTCGATCGTTAGTAGCCGCGTTGTCGTGGTCGCCGTATGTTTTTTATGTTTTTAGGATGATGGTCGTGGGTGTTTTTGGAGTGGTCGCTCTACGTCGTGAGCGTGTTGCGAAGGTCGTCGTATGCCATGAGCGTTTTGCGGAGGTTGTCGTACGCCGTGAGCATTTTGCGGAGATTGTCGTACTCCGTGAGCGTTTTGTTCACATACCAAGTTTGGTTAGATAAGATACAAGGGAAACGAAGCACCTTTATTCATTGTTTGGAGAGTAAACAGTACAAGCTTTATTGAAATATGCTTATATTAGGACATCTTTCGTTACTCGGAGCTGGCGGCCTCTATGCTGACGGGGTTGGACGTGGTCGCTGCTTGTTCTGCTTCCTTCTGCTTCTTCGCGGCTAGGCTGTCATTGGCTTCGGAGTTGTACATGTCCTGGACACGGGGCTTCTCGACGACGTTTATTGTCTGATGTTCGCATCCGTATGCGATCTTCAGGTTGGTACGGAGGCTGAGGATGCCTTGCTGCATCGGGATCTTGAGCACCATGTAGGTGTAGTGCGGAACTGCTATGAGGTTGGCGAGTGTTGGTCGACCAAGTATCGTGTGGTAGGCTGTTTCGAAGTCGGCGACGATGAAATTAATGTGTTCCACCCTCAAGTGGTCTTGGTTGCCAAACTGTACAGGGAGGGTGATCTGGCCTACCGGTGTTGACGCCTTATTCGGGATGATCCCCCAGAAGGATAAGTTCGCGGGCATGAGGTCCTTCTTGGAGTATTTGAGTTGGCGGAAGGCATCAGCGAATATAATATTGAGGGCATTGCCGCCGTCGACCAGTACCTTCCTGAAGCGGCATGTGGCGATGGTTGGATCAACGATGAGCGGGAAACGGCCGGGGTATCTATAATCTGTCCACTCATCTTCTCCAGAAAAGCTGATGAGTTGTTCTGACCAGTCTATGGGGCGAGAGTTGTTCGAACCCTCACCTGTTGCTGCTACTGAGTAGACATCCTTGCGGACCTGGTGACGTATCCTCTCTCCTTCAACAACCATAATGCCCTCGAAGATGGAGTACGTCATTGATGGTGGGCAGAACTCCGGTGCTGGTGGTTCTTGGTCTCTTCCCTTGTCGGGGTCGTCTTTCTTTGCTCTCTTGTCGCTTCTTCCCTTCACCGCTGACTCAAGAAGCTCGCAGTCGCGCATGGAGTGCTTGGAGTTCTTCTGTATGGGACATGGGCCGTCGAGGATCCTATTGTAGCTAGCGTCTAGTTCTTCTTAGGTCGGGCATTCGTGTTGGCGACGTAGCGGTTGTCTCGCCTGTAATCGTACCTCTGTGGGTAACGCTCGGAGTTGCCCGATTGGTAGTCCCGATGGTCACCGGCCCTTCCATCGCTATGGTAGTCTAGTCGACGGTCCCTGTCCCTTTCGCATTCCGGGGAGCGGGAGTAGCGTCGCCTATTCTCCCTACTTCGTGCGGCGTCGTCTTGGTTGGCGTAAGGATTCGCAATCGTCATGAGCTCTTTTATGATTGTTATTCTTTTTCGTGCCAACTTGTTTCTGAACTCGTCGGCCCGCAGACCGTTGGAGAAGATGGCGATGGCCTCCGGGTCAGAGATTTCTGTGATCCTTAAGCGCTTGTCGGAGAAATGCCTAATGTACTCACGGAGACTCTCATTGCTCCTCTGGCGGACGTTCTCCATGTCATAACGTGTCCCCGGCTAGACACACATGGCTTTGTACGTCTTGATGAAGATTTCCTTGAGCTGTTCCCAGCTATCGATGGTGCCTTCGGGGATCTTCTAGAGCCAACTGTTGGTGGAGGTCGACAACATGACAGGGAGATAGTTAGCCATGACGTCTTGGTTTCCTCCTGAGGCGTATACGGCGACCTCGTAGGTGGAGGCCCATTGCTCTGGGTTTGCCTTGCCATCATATTTTTCCACCGACGTTACTCTGAAATTCGGGGGCCACCGGATAGCACGCAGGCGAGCGGAAAGGGGGCGCAAGCTTCCAATAGATCGAGGTGCTAGCGGCAGTGTTGGATCGCGTCGAGGATTATCATCATACCGCAGAGATCTGTGGCAGTGCTCCCTCGGAGGGCTTCGTCGCACCGGCTTTGGTGTTCGTTCGTGCCGCAGGTTACCATGTTCTTCACCGTCTCGTGGTGGGGATCTTCACCTGTACTCCCACGGAGGGCTTCGGTGTGCCTGCTCCGGTGTTCGTTCGTGCCGAGGGTTGTCGCGCACTTCACCATAGCGTGGTGGGGATCTTCGCCTGTACTCCCACGGAGGCCTTCATCGTGCTTGCTCCGGTGTTCGTTCGCACCGAGGGTTGTCGCGCACTTCACCATCACGTGGTGGGGATCTTCGCCGGTGCTCCCGCGGAGGGCTTCTGGGGTGATTCCTGCTGTGTGACTAATCGAAGAATTCAAGCGGGTGAGCCGCTTTGTTGACCTGGACCACTGCTGCCATGAGGTGGGCTCCTATCCTCTCGGTCTCGGGTGTGACGAGGAGTTTGGAAAGCTCGCAGGTGGCCGCAGCCAGGTTGGCACTCGGAGTTGGGTATACTTGGACGTCGTCTATCTGGTCAAACTCGTGTTGGAGGTTGCGTCCTGGCATGCGACCACCGTTCCTCTGCGCTTGCTCGCGCTGTACGCGCGCAAGTCGTTCGTGCTTACAGCGTTCCTCGTCGCGCTTCTCCTGCTCGAGCCGCTCCTGTTCGCGTCGCTGTGCGCGCTCGATGTTGTGTTGTTCTCTTGCGATGCGATCGGCCTCCGTCTCGTTGTCACGGGGAGCACTGTCAGCGGAGACTTGAATAATCATCCCCCTGAAGCCTGGGGGGAACCCTGGGAAGTCGCTGGTCAATCCGGAGGAGTCAGGGGTTTCAGGCGTCGTGGTGGCGACCGAGCCTGACGAGACCGTGCCATCGAGGGACACCTCTGTTGATGGTCCTTAAGTACCAATTTTAACCGTCAACTAAACAAGGAAAAGGATCTAAATGAAACCCATAGCTAGAAATAGGGTTTATACTCACAAAATTCCACGAGTTTTGGTGAATGTCTGTTTCTGCAGGGGTTATCAGGAAATACCAAGGAAAGGCCCACATGTCATGTTTACATAGAGATAATTATCAACCGTATAATTTTCTATACTTAGGAAGGCTCTAGAAGGAACTGGACCAAGCCAGAAGCCAATCAGACCCACACCCAGGGCGCCTGCCCAAGGTTTGGGGCGCCCGCCCTGTCGTTTCGGCCAATCAGGTTCAATCTCGCGGATCACGCCCCACCGACTTTGAGGATGAATCTAAACCACTCGCTTAAGGTCGGTTTGATCCGACAGTCCACGTTCATTTGAGGAGGCTATATAAAGAAGGCCCCTGACCCCCCTGAGGATCATCTCATCTCATTATTCTTCTCCAGAGCAAAAGCTAGGGTTTCAATTAGAAGTAGAGAAGGAGAGAGGTCCCTCTAGTTGTCTAGATCCAGTTCTTCTAGTTCTAGTTCATCTAGTTGTAATTAGAGGTGAGAGAGAGGAGGAAGAGCTAGGAGGAGCTGGATCTGTCGGATCTTCCTCAACATTGTACCTTTGCAGCATCTGGTTCGGAGCAATCTCCAGGTTCTTCATTTATTATTTCTAAGTATCTTATTTCAGTTCTTGCTTTATTCTATTTACGGGATCTCCGCTCGTATGGAGTGCTCTAGTTTTGATATCGGATTAGAGTAGTAAGCCATAGTGTAGACGTGGTGTCTAGACTAGAGTTTACCTGAGTTTGCGCCCAATCCTACGGATAGTTGTGGTAACGCCAGAGGTGACAGCTCTGTAAGGCCTTTGTAGTCCACCACGTTCGGGTTGGTGTTTTTGTAGAGCTTTTGGCAGCCTCCCCCCGACTACCTTTTTCCCAGTCTTTGTCGAGAGTCGGGAAGGTACTGTTGCTCCAAAGTAAGTAGAGTATCATGGGCCTTTGATTAGATAACTCCCTTAGAAAACTCTAAAATCTCTCTACCCAGTTATCTTATCTATCCTTAGATGCTCTTAGTTCTTAACAAGTTCACTTCACGTTCCCCATGGAAATCGATACCCTTGGAATACTCCCGGGTGAAAGCTACAGCGGTATCTGTGCGCTTGCGGATTTATCTGTGTGTGTTAAGGAATACCAACAAGCTTTCTGGCGCCGTTGCCAGGGAACGGTAGCTGTGCTAGTTTCGAACCAAGTCATCCGTTTACCCTTTTCTTATTTCCTTTTTACCAACTTTCTCCCCTTACCATTTTCATCTTACCACATGAATTCCACTCCTATCTATAAATACTCTGCTCCAAAGGGCGACATGTGGGAGCCTCCACCATCTTCAAATCCCATTCTTAGAGATGGCAATGAGCATCGCCCTGCTTTCATAGCCATGGTTCGGGAGCAACCTTTCTCTGGGCTAGAAAACGAAAATCCTTACACCCACCTTAGAGAATTTGAGCAATTGTGTTCCTGCCTCATCATTGCTGGCATGACACAAGAGACCTTAAAATGGAAATTCTTTCCATTCTCACTTTTGGGAAGAGCGAAACAGTGGTATGCTCATTATGTAGGAGGCGTAAATGGGAATTAGGATGAACTTCGAGACAAATTTTGTCTTACTTTCTCCCCTCTTTCTAAAATTGCAGCCCTTAGAATTGAAGTTCTTCAGTTCAAACAAAAAGAGAAAGAGACAATAGGAGCAGCTTGGGCTAGGTTCATAAGTCTTATCAATTCCGGTCCAAACCTTCCTTGCTAGACAATGTCTTACTCTATCACTTCCATCTTGGTCTTAACAAGGAAGCTGCTCTCCACCTTGACCTATCTTCAGGAGGCTCGTTCTCGCACAAAACCATTAGTGAAGGAGAAGCCATTCTAAATAAAATTCTTGAAAATACCCCTTACACTAGAGTTTTTGATGAATTTTCCGAAGAAGAAGTCGAGCCAACCCCCGAACAATACGAGGAGGAACAAACAACCGAATGCAAAATTCCTTCAAATTCTTTGAATGATTTGGTTGCAATAGAACCATCTCCTGTGGGAACACAACACTCTTTAGAGAGTGATGAACCCCATCCTTCTATGTTCCTCTCAGAAATCGAGGTAGATCTTTTTGAAGATTTTGGCAACACCTCGAATTTTCCAGTTCAAGTGAAGCCTCTGGTACACTCTGCATCGTTCGAGGATAAGAGTCTACACAATGATGCTTTCCTTTTAGAACACATTAAAGGACTCTCAGCCATCATGAGCCGTTAGTGGTCGGTAGAAACGGAGTTATCCACTGAGGTAGCCCGAATCACTACTCCCTCAGAGTTTATACTTTGCAAACTTATGGGAATCACCATAAAGGCTCACTATAGTCCTATCGTTGGGATAAATATAATTTCAAGGGCTTTAGCCCAACATCTTTGCCCCAACAAATCTTTGATCCCATCACATAAGCTTCTAATAATTCCGTCTGGAGTTATTCTTGAAAGTTATAGGGTCATAAGGTCCATTCCTTTACGCATAAGACGGTTCGAGTATCGCTTAGATTTTTACAAACTATGACATCTCGGACATGTCTCTCTTGATTAGCGTACCGTTTGGAACACTCTTTCAAGAGCAACCAAACAAGGATCACCTAAATCTCAAGCTAGGCAATTCTTCTATTGTTGTTAATCTTTTAAGATAAAATAATGCAATAGTAGAACCCAAGCCTAAACAAGACCCTTTTGAGGAAGTCTTAGTGGCATTTTTAGAAGACTGGTCTCAACCAACTCTTGATGATGAACACTTCAATCAAGAAGAGGAAGAGCTAGGAGAACCTATCGAAGTAAATCCTTTGGAAGTGCCATCACAACCCTCAATCGAGTTAAAACCTCTTCCTTCTGGCTTGAAATATGTCATTCTCAATAATAACAAAGAAACTCCTATCATTATAAGTGATAAGCTTTGCCAAGAGGAAACCAATAGACTTGTCACTATCCTAGAAAGACATAAATCGGCCTTTGGCTACTCACTCCATGACCTCATTGGAATTAGTCCAGCTCTTTGTACTCATAGAATTCCCATCGATCCTGATCCTGATTCGTCACCTTCGAGGGAACCACAACGGGGACTTTACAATGCTATGCGAGAGGTTGTTAAGAAAGAGGTCTTGAAACTTTTGCACGCTGGGATTATCTATCATGTGCCGCATAGTGAGTGGGTTAGCCCTGTCCAAGTTGTGCCAAAGAAAGGAGGGATGACAGTTGTAAGAAATGAGAAAAATGAACTCATCCCTCAACGCACTGTCACTAGGTGGCGCATGTGCATTGACTACCGGAAACTTAACAAGGCTACAAAGAAAGATCACTTCCCGTTACGCTTCATTGATGAAATGTAGGAACGGCTTGCAAAGAACTCTTTCTTTTGTTTCCTTGATGGTTATTCCAGATATCATCAAATCCCGATCCACCCTGATGACCAAAGTAAGACCACTTTTACATGCCCTTATGGAACTTATGCTTATCGACGAATGTCGTTTGGATTGTGCAATGCTCCAGCTTCGTTCCAACGGTGCATGATGTCTATTTTCTCTAACATGATCGAGAAAATCATGGAGGTGTTCATGGATGATTTTACCGTCTATGGCAAAACCTTTAATGATTGTTTAGAGAATTTGGACAAAGTCTTACAATGGTGTAAAGAAAAGCACTTAGTCCTGAACTGGGAGAAATGTCATTTCATGGTTCAAGAAGGAATAGTGCTAGGACACAAGGTGTCCGAACGTGGGATAGAAGTGGATAGAGCAAAGATTGAAGTTATTGAGCAACTTCCACCTCCCACAAATGTGAAAGGAATCCGAAGCTTTCTAGGCCACGCAAGGTTCTATAGGCGTTTTATTAAAAACTTTTCCCAAATCGCTAGACCCCTGACTAGCCTTTTAGCCAAAGATGTACCTTTTGTTTTCACTAATGAGTGTTATGAAGCTTTTGAAATCCTCAAGAAAGCACTCATTTCAGCTCCAATCATCCAACCTCCAGATTGGACGCTACCCTTCGAGATCATGTGTGATGCTAGTGATTTCGAAGTAGGTGCTGTCTTAGGCCAAACCAAGGATAAAAAGCATTATGCTATTTCCTATGCTAGCAAAACCTTGTCTGGGCCACAACTCAATTATGCTACCACTGAAAAAGAGTTGTTGGTTGTAGTCTTTGCGATAGACAAGTTTAGATCTTACTTAGTAGGAGCTAAGGTAATCATTTATTCAGACCATGCTGCTCTTAAATACTTGCTCACTAAGAAAGATGCTAAACCTCGGCTTATAAGATGGATTCTTTTACTCCAAGAATTTGACATAGAAATAAGAGACAAGAAAGGAGTAGAAAATTCAGTAGCTGATCACATGTCTAGGCTTCAATATAAAAATGAACATGAATTGCCTATTAATGACTATTTAAGGGACGAGACACTCCTCAAGGTAACACACTCGGACCCTTGGTATGCGGATATTGTGAATTATATGGTTTCAGGATATGTTCCACCAGGAGGTGACAAGAGGAAGCTTCAGTATGACTCTTGTTGCCACTTGTGGGATGATCCATATCTCTATCGGGTTTGTACTGATGGGCTGCTACGGAAATGTGTCCTAATGGTTGAAGCCATGAAGATCATAGACATATTGCACGCATCACCTTATGGAGGACACTATGGAGTGTACCGTACACATGCAAAGATCTGGCAAAATGGATTTTACTGGCCAACAATGTATGAAGATACAAAACAGTTCATTAGAAGATGTGTTAGATGCCAAAAGCTTGGAAACATTAATGCTAGGAATGGAATTCCACTCACTAACAACCTTCAATTAGAGTTGTTTGATGTCTGGGGAATTTACTACATGGGACCATTCCCAAGGTCTGGAGATGCTGAATACATCTTGGTGGCAGTTGACTACGTATCCGAGTGGGTAGAAGCACTACCATGTCGAGCTGCCGACTCCAAGAATGCTAAGAAGATGTTCCATGAAGTGATATTCCCAAGATTCGGAATGCCTCGAATGGTCATAAGTGATGGAGGATCGCATTTCATCGACAAAACATTTCGGATGTTCGTAGCAGAATATGGAGTCAAACACAACATTGCAACTCCATACCATCCTCAAACTAGCGGTCAAGCTGAAACATCAAATAAGCAAATCAAGAACATTCTGCAGAAGACCGTGGATGAGATGGGAAAGAAATGGAAGTACAAGCTTCATGATGCACTATGGGCGTATAGAACTGCATACAAAACACCCATAGGCATGACACCTTATCAGCTTGTATATGGAAAAACATGTCACCTACCTATTGAATTGGAATTCAGAGCTCATTGGGCCATCAAGAAATGGAACATGGATCTCCACTCGCCAGGAAGAAAATCAGATGCAAATATCTAAGCTAGAGGAATGGAGAGAAAAAGCTTATCACAATTCCAAGATCTACAAAGAGAGGACAAAAAGGTGGCATGATAAGAGAATCAAGCACAAGGAGTTTACACCCAGTGATAAAGTTCTGTTGTTCAACTCAAGAGTAAAGCTCTTTGGTCATGGAAAACTTCGAAGCAAATGGGAAGGACCATTCAAAGTGATTGAAGTTGCACCACATGGTGCTCTCACACTTCAAGATGATACAGGTAACATATTCAAGGTAAATGGTCAACGTTTGAAAGTTTTTCTTGAACCTGAGAACTTAGAAGAAATTGACTTGATTGAATTTTTGCAATTTAATGATCCAATCTAGAAATCAATCATGCTTTAGACAACTAAGGTTTAAATGGCCAACCACTAATGATTAATCAATTCCACGAGCTTTGTTGTCTATTTGAGTTTAGCAGGATTTAGAAGACTAGACAAGGTTAGATAACTTCATCTACTTTGAGAAGAAGACTCAGAGAAGTGAAGTAAGTCTACACTGTCTAAATGAATGACTATGTCAACATCCAGCTTGGGGGAGAGTACCCCCATGTATCCAGGTAAGTATCTTTATTCACTTAGATTTACTTAGATATTAATTATATAAATTAATAAAAAAATTGTGAGCACATGAAGGTTCACAGTTAAATAATTATGAATCATAAGAGTTACAACTTAGACACTCACTATATCTATGGAATTTTCTTTATCCTTAATAGAGTTTTATTTAGTAATAATAATAATAAGTGTGTTTAGAAGTTGCTAATAATAAAATGAAGAACTCTGAAGATAACTCTATGGAAATGATGAATAGTTGCTCTGCCGTAATTCCTTTCAAGTACCTAGTTTTCAGCCTTGAATTCTCCCGAGTTTTAGATATATCTGTTTTGACATGAAGATTTGCTCTGAATCTGAAACTTGTGGGTTGCGAATGCTTGAGCTAAGTCTAGGTAGTTGATAGGTATGATATGAGAAAGTTGAGCTATTGTTTATCTTGTTCCTAGCAATACTAGAGTTCTGGAGAATTTATCTTTTGAAAATTAAAAATATTACATGATGAGTATCTGTATGACGAGACCTTAAATTCCTACCACAGCCATATATGCATGCCTGGTAGATTAGGAAAACATTCACTATCATATTTATTGCTTGTATTTGCATTGAGTTTTGTCAAGCTTTGTTGACCATTAGAGACTTGTCATGCTTTTAAAATCAAGATCACATACACTCCACTCATATATGCTACTTCTATCCTGGAAGTAAGCATCCACATATATGCCATTCAGATCCACCAAAAAATGCTCTATTCCTACCCTGGGAGTAAGTAACCAAAAATATCCCAGTTCTCCACCTATCCATATATTCCATTACCACAGATATAACTGCTCCAAAGATTTCCTCGTTATCATCTCTCAAAAGTTTTATTATAGAAAGAGACTTGGGGTTGTGAAAAAAAATATAATAAAAAAATATATATAAAGAGAGTAAAACATGGACAAGTGTCCTATCAAAACAATGGGTACTTAGATGCGTGCCTCTCTAAAAAAATGAAGCAAACCCAAGTTCTCTCAAAAGTTCCAAGTTTCAAAAGAGAGATGTATATATATATATATTCATGGAGCATAATAGAATTAGGTCTGCATCATACACCCTCATATACCCGCCATATATCCCATACACATGCACATCTTGATTTGATTGTATGACCTGTTTCTCTGGATCCATTCTTTGACTTTACAATATATGCTTTGCAAGTATGTATGCGCTGTTCTCCCCACCTATGAACTCCACATATTGCCTATTAGTTATAGGGTGAGAGAGAAGGCACATTGTTACTTTGCCTGTTCCAAATAATATTCTGAGAGAAGGCATAACACCATTGTTGCCTTGGTGAGGATCCACAAATACCACATATAGAGAGACTTTGAGTTTTATTTTGAAAACTTTGCAAAACTCCAGGATGAAGGTAAAGTGAAGAGCTTGAGACATAGTGCTTGACTTGATCATTCTACTTTTCAATTACTCAAGACCCAAGTGATCGCTATAAGCTCCATGGTTGAGGGTAATATGGGTAAGTTTGAAAGTCAGAATAGTTACTCTAATCCAGAGGAGAATTCTTGTTTGAACGCATGTGTACCTTTAAGGCGTGAAAGCATTGTAGCAACTCCTAATCCGTCATTGAGTTCACCTTTGCTCAGGGACGAGCAAAAGTTAAGCTTGGGGGAGTTGTTGATGGTCCTTAAGTACCAATTTTAACCGTCAACTAAACAAGGAAAAGGATCTAAATGAAACCCATAGCTAGAACTAGGGTTTATACTAATAGAATTCCACGAGTTTTGGTGAATGTTTGTTTCTGCAGGGGTTATCAGGAAATACCAAGGAAAGGCCCACATGTCATGTTTACATAGAGATAATTATCAACCGTATAATTTTATGTACTCAGGAAGGCTCTAGAAGGAACTGGACCAAGCAGGAAGCCAGTCGGGCCCACACCCAGGGCGCCCGCCCTGTCGTTTTGGCCAATCAGGGTCAATCTCGCAGATCACGCTCCACCGCCTTTGAGGATGAATCTAAACCACTCGCTTATGGTCGGTTTGATCCGACGGTCCACGTTCATTTGAGGAGGCTATATAAGGAAGGCCCCTGACCCCCCTGAGGATCATCTCATCTCATTATTCTTCTCCAGAGCAAAAGCTAGGGTTTCAATTAGAAGTAGAGAGGTCCCTCTAGTTGTCTAGATCTAGTTCTTCTAGTTCTAGTTCATCTAGTTGTAATTAGAGGTGAGAGAGAGGAGGAGAGAGCTAGGAGGAGCTGGATCTGTCGGATCTTCCTCAACATTGTACCTTTGCAGCATCTGGTTCGGAGCAATCTCCAGGTTCTTCATTTATTATTTCTAAGTATCTTATTTCAGTTCTTGCTTTATTCTATTTACGGGATCTCCGCTCGTATGGAGTGCTCTAGTTTTGATATCGGATTAGAGTAGTAAGCCATAGTGTAGACGTGGTGTCTAAACTAGAGTTTACCTGAGTTTGCGCCCAATCCTACGGATAGTTGTGGTAACGCCAGAGGTGACAGCTCTGTAAGGCCTTTGTAGTCCACCACGTTCGGGTTGGTGTTTTTGTAGAGCTTTTGGCAGCCTCCCCCTGACTACCTTTTTCCCAGTCTTTGTCGAGAGTCGGGAAGGTACTATTGCTCCAAAGTAAGTAGAGTATCGTGGGCCTTTGATTAGATAACTCCCTTAGAAAACTCTAAAATCTCTCTACCCAGTTATCTTATCTATCCTTGGATGCTCTTAGTTCTTAACAAGTTCACTTCACGTTCCCCGTGGAAATCGATACCCTTGGAATACTCCCGGGTGAAAGCTACAACGGTATCCGTTCGCTTGCGGATTTATCTGTGTGCGTTAAGAAATACCAACGACCTTCTCGTCAGAGTCGCTAGAGATCGCGGAGATGATGACGGTGCTGACGATTGGTGCCGCAAGGATCTGGTCAGAGATGGGTCGGAACACCAGGTCACCATACCCGCGAGGCCTGGTCGCGGTCGTTGCCTTTGCTGGGGCCCGATGACGGCGTAGTCGATGACCGTGGTGACTGGACAGTCGGCGTTGTGCCATCTAGAGGAGGTCGATGCAACTGACGATTCCGGCGTTGGAGCGATCGACGGCGTCGACTAGGTGTCGATGCTAATGTCCTTGCACGGATGGTACTTCGGCGTGGCGAGGCGTCGTGGAGGTGACAGCGCGTCTGCCCCGCATGGAGTGGATCCAATGGTCCAGGACATAGATCCGATCTGGAGCACAGTGCCGGACGCGGAAGGACCATTGAATCCGGGAAGGTGACCGCTTGACGAGCCATGAAGTCGATGCACACACCCCTTACCTGGTGCGCCAACTGTCGACAAAATATGCGTCGCAGTCTACCTAGGGGTACCCTATGGTAGTAGATTGTAGGTGGAGGTGTGGCGACGGCGATGAAGCATAACACAGAGAGCGTAGACATGGCGATTTATACAGGTTCAGGCCGGCAAATCGCCGTAATACCCTACGTCCTGTGTTACGTTGTAGGATTGATATTGCGTATTAGGTTACAAGATCTGTAGATGATCTAAGAGAGTTTTTGAGGGGGGTCCTTGCTCGCCTTATATAGCCGGGGAGTAGGCTTACAATTTCCCTATCCTAATCGATTACGATCGGTCTCTTATGGCAAGGGATCCGAGCATATCTACTAGGATCTTCCTTGGCGAGCAAGACTTCTTCGGAGTCCTTGGCGAGCACGGTGGGCTAGTCGCGTGCCGCAAGGCCTTGCGGGCTGGGCCGTCCACTGGTCGGCAGGCCCATAAGGTCCCTGGGGATATGCCGAGGTAATATCCCCGACATGACCACATTCTAGAAGGCAGTTGTGGGCCCAAGACCCCTAGGGGGTCGCCGATACCCCAAATGGGGCAACCACCTCCCACTAGGTCCCTGACGAGTGGGGACATCTTCTAGAAGCCTTGGGCAGGGCCCACCTGCCATAGGGGGTCGGCCGATACCCCCTAGGCTCCCTGAAGCTCCTGGTGAGTCCCCCACACATTTAACACATGTTGAAGATCAGAACCCTCCATTCCAAGTCGGTTTAGAGGCGATGGATCCAAGGGCTCAAGGTTGAAGCCTCCCGGATCGATGATGTAGCGGTGCAGTAGCCCCTACTCCACCTTCCACTATAAATAGAGGCTCACACCCCTCTCTTCACTCATGGTGGACAAGCCTACAATCTCATTTGCTTAGATTTATCTTAGTAGTTAGTCTAGTGTGGGAGTTAGAGTAGAGTTCAGCTGTACTCGGGATTTCCGGAATTGTCTCCTGGAGAGTCTGGTACAGCTCTTGTACCTTTCCCTTTTTGTCAGACTTTACTTTATTCAATATAATGGGAATTGGAGCCCGATCTTCCAGTAGGTAGTTGATAAGTCAAATTGTGGAGATCACAACGTAGATGATCCAAGGACTCCGACCAAACAGATCGACTTCCTTGCAATCACAACACGACTTCCTTGCAATCACAACACCACTGCTCCGATGGTTATGAACCGAGCACGAAACCCGGATGACCTCGACAAGAAGGCTAATTCCTGCTAGCAATTCTAGAACACAAGCAAGAACAAGTAAAGGCAATCTGAAATTGCAATTTGGGGTCTTACAAACCAATGTAGCAGCCTAGTCGGTCTGGTACAGAGGCGAAATCTCACAAATGAAGTGTGCAGATGCAATCTAAGCAAAATAGATGCAATCTAAGCAAAACCCCCCATTTTCTAGTAGTACATAGGTGATTTTTGTAGTAGAAAACAAGTCTCCTAGAAGGCTATGGGCGCAGGCCAACAAGTGTGGACGTGGAAGACCAACTGGTTCAGCTTCCATGAAGTCTCTTGCAGTTCTCGCGCGTCTTTTCAGCTTCAGTGCAGCCTTCACTAAATATACCATAACTATTTATTGGGAATTCCAAATGATGCTCCGTTTGTTGGGTTGGAAAATACACTTGATAGGCTTTCCAACCATCTATAGCATGCTTCGACACCGATTTCTCGGCGTAAACCTGAATGGACATCGCTAGCAGATTTCCGTAGATACAATAATTTGGTAAGTTCCTGTACATCACAGCGAAGTATGGTGATTTGCACAAGAATTTCTCGGCGTAAACCTGAATGGAAACGAATCATTTTATCCTCATCACGTTCTTGTACATCACAGCGAAGTATGGTGATTTGCATCTCTTGATAGTAGTCATGGACAGATTTATTTCCTTGATTTAGTCGCTGTAATTTTTTTCTTAAATCACGTTTATATGTTGTGGGAAGGAATCTACCATGCATAGCTCGCTTTAATCTATCCCAAATGTTAGGTTCCAAACCAGAATTAACAAACTCATTCCACCCCAAAATAGCATATCTTGTGAACTCACAAGTAGCAAGACGAACTCTATGAATTTCAGGAACTAAATGGGTGTTAAATTTTTGCTCAACAATCATCTCCCAATCAAGATAAGCATCTCCATCATATGATCCATCAAAAGAAGGGATGGCAAACTTAACCTTAGAATAAGGATCAGCGCGACCATTGTTACCTCCCCTACCTCGGCGGTGGTGGTTGTGTCGCTGTTGGTCATGGCCACCATTCTGTCTATCGTCATCTTGTCCAGCATTACTAGCATCATCGTCCGCTTCATCTCCATGGATGGACTCTAATGGAGGCTGCTCAAGATTGCCAACACAAGTGGTAAGGTTTCCGATGCTTTGCTGAATATTCTGAAGGATCCGCAATTGGGCCGTGTGCTGTTCTTGCAAAATATTGTTGAGTTCACCCTTCAACACGCAATCGCTAAATTCAGTAGGAACAGCAGCACCTGACATGATTAGTAAACAAAGGACAGTAACAATGAGTAACCGAGTAACCCTATCAACTATGGGGTAGTATAAGTGGAATCACACACACTCAAGCACCTTTGCCACATGCTTGCAGGTGTTCTTACCAACGCAGCAGGGCGGTCAACCGGTGGCTGGTTCGTGATAAACCCTCGAGCGTGGGTAGATTGCAAGGAAAAATCTGCTCGGACAGAGAAAAGGTGGAGCTTGGAAGGCTCAATATGTAGCAAGGGTTAGCAAATACTTTGAATAGAGTTGCAAAGCTGAAGAAATATCCAAAGAACAAGTCACAGTTGCTGGTCCTTAACGTGTCCCTAGACCTAGGACAACAAGATAAAAGAAAGGACCAAGCACCAAACACACTGGCTGAAAGAACAAATTTCTTCTTGTTTCCTTCCTTCTTTTATAGTATGTTTTTTTAACTCTATTTTTTTTCACAATACTTTGTTTCTTGTTTTTTTTTACGTTGCCAACGGGAGCTCTTGAAGCTCTCTTTTCCCAAGGAGTGGAGATTGATTCTTTCTTTGGAAAACCTTTTCTTTCTCTTAACCTCTTCTGTAAACTAAAATACAAAGCACGAAGATGAACACAAGATGTGTAACTGCCACACAGGAAGAACAAAGTAAAAGCAACCTTGGCAAAGATTCTTATAGAATTGCATAAACTAGGCAGTAAAGAGAAAGCAGTAATAGGATTTTCTAGATGAACAAAGAGGGCTGCAGTAGCAGGGCGATTGATACAAGGCGGCTTGCGACCTATCTAGGGCTGAGCATGGCGAGAATAAACACAAGGCGGCTTGCATGGCAAATCGAGTAGTGAGATGGCTCGATCTGTTGTTGGGGTTGCGGAAATAGGATAACAACACAAAACAAAGCACGGGCAATTGAACTAAGACCAAGGACACGATTCTAGACCAGCAACAAAAACTCAACCACAGATATAAATTCAACAACGCGTAACTAAAAACAGTATTTCAAAGGCACAAAAAGGTTATAGGACAGCGGAAAATATGTGGATTTTTTTTTGGCTTTTTGTGGACTATAGGTGATGAACACACATAAAACTAAAAGGAATAGTGAGATAATACCTAGCGGTAACCTGAGAATTTGATACCAGATAATGGGAATTGAAGCCCGATCTTTTGATAGGTAGTTGATAAGTCGAATTGTGGAGATCACGACGTAGATGATCCAAGGACTCCGACCAAACAGATCGACTTGCAATCACAACACCACTGCTCCGATGGTTATCAACCGAGCACGAAACCCAGATGACCTCACCAAGAAGGCTAATTCCTGCTAGCGATTCGAGAACACAAGCAAGAACAGGTAAAGGCAATCCGAAATTGCAATTTGGGGTCTTACAAACCAAAGTAGCAGCCTAGTCGGTCTGGTACAGAGGCGAAATCTCACAAATGAAGTGTGCAGATGCAATCTAAGCAAAACCCCCCGTTTTCTAGCAGTACATAGGTGAGTTTTGTAGTAGAAAACAAGTCTCCCAGAAGGCTATGGGCGCAGGCGAACAAGTGTGGACGTAGAAGATCAACTGTTCAGCTTCCATGAAGTCTCTTGCAATTCTCGCGCGTCTTTTCAGCTTCAGTGCAGCCTTCACTAAATAGACCATAACTATTTATTGGGAACTCCAAATGATGCTCCGTTTGTTGGGTTGGAAAGTACACTTGAAAGGCTTTCAAACCATCTATAGCATGCAGCACGAGGCTTCTCAAGTTGGTACAGATTTCTATGTGAAGTTGAAGTACTTGTCAAATGATCTTAGTCTTGTGCTTGAGCGTAAACTTGGTGTGTAGGTTGAAGTTGGTGTAGACAGCGGTTGGCTCGATGTAAATGGTGTATCAAGACTTGAGGTAGCTCTCATGATTTGTGCTGGTCCCAAGTTCCTAATCAATAAGATATCACAAGACCTTAGTAGCATCACATCCTCATGACTATTACTATGTAACGTAAGGAACGAACGCACCTCATAATTCAAATGACGCGCACGAACCCTTGTCATTGGTCCTACGGAAATCTGTGTCGAATTAGTGATAAGGCTTGTATCTGACGGAACAATGACCTCATCACAATATATTACTTGTCCTCTACTTTACTTAGTATTTACTTTGAACATTACTATACTTGTTATAGTATTGTTATATGCTTTTACTTATTACTAGCCTTTATATTAATAGTTTGTAATCCTTGTGGCCTTTCCCGTATGCGATCATTGCCTGTCATAGGGTGCTTTGGTTGTAGATCACAATTAAAGTAGTGAGTTGTGTGTAAGTGTGGTGCTTATACATCATCTTACCCTTGGTTATCGTTTGCTGCACGGATTGTTTGTGGTAGCTAGCAAAAGAGTGACAACCTTGTCTAGTCTTTGTATCCCACCACGTGTTCTTAGGTAAATTCTTAAAAGGTAAGACCCCCATAAAAAGAGAGCGCGGTCTGGTAGGAGTTTTGTCCTCCTACTGATTTATCCTCTCGCCTAGCATACTTGTATTGAGGAGGCAAACTATTATGTTTAGACTAATTAATTGACTAAGCACATTGAAGTAGAGTGAATTACATAGGAGTTCTTATCTCTCTCGTTGTCCTCCCGCCTAGCTATACTTACTAGTTATCATAAGTTATCATTTACCTTGGCTTGTTTATTCAGCACCGTTCCTATCACATTATTCGATTACCCCCTATACTAGTTGGTACTAAGTTGAGGTGCTCTCTAGGATCTCTCTCTAATTATCATTTCTAGCTCTGCTTTCCCTTGGGAAAATATAAATTACGATACCTTGGAATACTCCTAGGTGAAGTGCTACAACGGTATAATCTGTGCGCTTGCCAATTTATCTAATAGTCAAAAGAAATACCAACAATCAGCCACCACACTATTGAGCAAAAGATAAGCTTGGCCCCACTAAGGTAAGTGTTTAATTTTAGCATTTACATTCATGCATTTTGTTGCTTATCTTTGCTTGCATCTAAAAAAATCTGAATATGAGAAAAGAAACAAAAAAATATTTCCCTTTACATGTTCTATGAATGTTTATCTCCCTTATGGAAATGATGAATAGTTGTTTGTTAAATGTTTCTCTAGTGCTTAGTTTACAACTTGGTATTTCTTCATGTATGGATTACTTGGCTTAATTGAAACCATCATGAATCTAAAACTTTTGTGGGTTGCAAATGTTGTAACTAAGTCTAATCTATTGTGAGACATGATATAACAAGACAAGAGCTGTTATAATATTATTCTAAACAAAAATGACTATTGAAGTTTTATTTCTTCAAAAGATAAAAATACTTTTTTGTTCTTCAATGGTGAAAATTCCTACCAAAGCCATATATGCTCTTTCATGATATAAGCTTTCTACATAATATCACGGAACCGCCCTACTAATATAAGATCAGGCATGATTGTCCCCGTTTAACACGTTGACACGCACATACTTTCACTTATACCAGTCTGGTAGTCCACAGAGTATCCCGAAGGACCCCGGCAAATGAACAACCCAACCGGGACCGCTTGATTAAGTAAACACCAATCATTTACACGGAGTTTTGCAGCGAAAATAATATTACAAATAAGTTCATAAATAGCGATACAAGTCTGGGTTCAAAACTGTTTAATGAAACAACATACCTTCAAAAAGATTATAGTAACATAAGTTGAAATACATTGCTAGCTTAAAGTGACATCCTCCAACAACATCATATAGATAAGAATAACTACAGAGTCACCAAGCCCATCGGTGGTTAACCACTCCTTCAGCAGGACGAAGCCCTTCACCTGTAACAGGGTGGGATAAACCCTGAGTACTCGAATGTACTCAGCTAGACTTACCCGACAGGAGAGAAATAAAAGACTCCCAAGGATATGCAAGGCTCATATAGTGGAGTTGACATGATAGCATAATTTTGCAAAAAGAGCATTACTGCCTCCTATCTTTCAATATTTTAATCAATATTTTAGCACCAGGATTAGTAAATCTTACCAAGTCTAGATTTGCACCTGATCTAGAGCAACCACTTAATTAAAACATCACAATAGTAACCATATCCAGTTTGGCATGTAAACCATATAACCATCTTTTGGTTACTTGTTAGGGTTCAAGTTTCTACAGTGGAGGAAGATCTTTCAATTTTCTCACTGACGAGGAGTGACCGCGATTCGAATCGAATTCCTATCCAGCTGGAGGTTTATTCCTCAATCACACCCAAGCCTCCCCCGTCGGGTTGTCTTTTGCGGGTTACCTTCAATATAACTCGGGTTTATGCCGTGGGTCCCCATGTACATGCATGAATAGCGATTCACGGTAGCCAGGTCGATCAAGCAGTGCTTGCCCTTCGTGCCAGGCCAGGACGATCAGGATACTTGCCCACGGTCTAGTATTCCGCTCGCGGTCCTCCATGTCCCAAGTAGGAGGGATTTCGGCTCGAATTACAGAGTTAGGCTTCGCGGTCGAAACCAGTTATTCGGCCAGCTATGAAGGAAGCATGCGTTCAATCTCGGCAGATGTCCAACCACGATCCAGTGCCTAACGACACAGGCGGAGAGAACCCGCTCACAAGACCTCCAAGTCAAGTGGCTCACATACACCTTGTCCACCCAGTCTCGATTTATTACTTCCATATGGTTATTTCCACGATAGCAAGTATAGCCAACCGTGACCAGTATCAACCTATCATCGTGGGTGATAGCAGACCAACCACTCTACCGGTCTAAACAAGGCTAAGCATATGTTTCGATCCTAGGCCTATAAGGTTCTTTAGTTGGACAAGGAAGATATAATGCAGCAAGGGTTTTATTCAACTCCTACTAACTTAATGCACAAACAAGTGATAGTAGTATAGTTAAAATACTTGGAAAGAGAGTAAGATAGGTATATAATGCTCTAGGGCTTGCCTTGGGACTCGACACAAAGTCAGCGATGGTTAGATGACACTTGCTTGGCGATCTCTTCAGATCCACGCTCATACTCTTGGTTGTTCCATCTTTTGGATTCATCCATGAACACCACCTTTTGGTTGGCTCCACCAAACACCGTCTACGGGTTTGGCTCCAACCATCACATCTCCACATCGTGTACCTAGCGTACCTAAATGAGATGTAAGATGCAAGTGTATGAATGCGATGAAAGGAAACACACAACACATAAACAAGCATACAAGACCAACATAAGAGTATGAAAGACATACATAAGCACTCATAGAGCAATTTTATTAAACTACTATAACTAAACTCTAGCATCAAGCAAGCAAATCAAATATGACATAAATTAACTTCATCCAATCTTAGCCATTACAAGCATGTAACGGCCAAGAACTACTCAACAACGATAGCATACAAGAACTAGGGCTGCTATATGACAACAATCACATAATCATATAGATTTATTTGAACTAATCATCACACATGCATATCACGGGAGGATAGCAATCATATCGACAATAACATATTAATTAACTAATTCAAGCCATTGCAAGCATTCGATAAGCACACAATTTATTTAATTACTTGTTACTCTAATATAGCATAAAAGGCTAACAAACATGTTAGGGATAACATGCTCACCATCCTGAACACAACTTTGCAGGAGTTCATCACTCAAGAACTAATAAAAAGGATTCAATCCAACAAGCATGAACTAGAGTAATGAATTTAACATGCAAAGCGAAATCTGGACAGCAGCACATATGTTACTTGTTTCTAAAATAACCGGAGTTATAAGCATTTAAAAGAGGTGATCTTAGACTTTCTGGAAAGGTATTGAAATTACCTACAACATTGCTATTACCACTGAAAGCTAATTCAAAAGTTAAACAATTCAATTATGCAATTGTTTCAGATCTACACAAGTAGGACAGAAAAGTAATATTACATTCAAACATGCATAACTTGAGTTACAAACATCAAAAAGCCTAAATCTTAACTTCAGAAGAAGCTTAGTAAACTATCTAAAACATTCATATTATCACCCAATGTGATTCTATACTTAACAAGGTTAAACAAACCAATTGAGCAACTTTGTCCATACTTTGGGCAGGTTTGACATACACTTCAAGATTCATAACTTGAGTTCTAAAAGTGAGAAAAGGATGGTTTTATATATTTTGGAAATCTTAGAACATTATGCTCCACTTTTCTATTCATGTCAACCACCAAAAACAACATTAACATCATGAAAATAATTGTCTAACAAACACTGCACATGCAACCCACAATTGAGTGAGACAATTAAAACATACAACTAAGCTGAAGTTCAGAGACGGCTAACTCAAGTTCTATTTATCCAACACATGGTTCTTGACTATTTGCAAAGGTAATTAAATTCTCTACAAGTTTTTTTAATCATCTTAACATGATTCAAACCTTAACAAACTCTAAATAAGCGAAGAATGCATCTCTGTCCAACAAGGGGGCAAATTCAGACACTCTTCTTTAAACAACCATAACTCAAGATGCAGAGCTCCTAAAAATATGAACTTGGACATTCTGAAAAGCTTAATAAGTCCACTACAAATGTTCCAACATGCCCAAGATATGATTCCAAGTTTAACATGGTCAAACAACACAAACATTCAGATCTGTCCAGAGAATGACAATTTTCAATTATCAACTTGATAAATCCATATCTCTTAAACTATTAAATATATGGCCATGAAAATTTAACACAAGCTTCATCATATTATTATCTACAACTTATTCATTATACCAACAGAAAAACAATATTTTATACACGAAAAACATTAATCTTCAGAAAACATGCATGCAGTCCAAAATAGCGAATATGACATTTGTTAATTTTTTAACTCACAAACTATGCAACATTTAGTCATGAAATTTTAACCAAACACTTTTCATAGCAATAGAAATACACCATAATTATTGCACAATTTTTGGAACACTCCTCACCGGTGACAATTATTTAATTCACACAATTAGCCATACAAACCCTAACTGCATGATTCAACTTTTGAGCAATCAATTCAACACAAAGCATGACATCCAATAGACCTATTGCGTAGATAAATTATCAAGGATTCCAAAAAGTCTCACCACACATCCATGCGATTTTTCTTTGATTTATAACGAATTTCCAAAGGACTGCATAAAAACTGAGATTGAAAACGAAGGGAGATGGGGAAGGTCATGTTCCTTCTGTTCTTCACCCATGGAGGCGGTGCCAGGGATGGGGATCGTCGTGGTGGCCGTGGAGGTCGAGGCAGAGGGTGTTGGAGTCGCCGGAGGAGGTGCCTGAGGCGTTGGTCTTGCTGTCTAGAACAGCAGCAGCAGCAATGAAGAGGAAATGACGGCGGCGTCGGCGGTTCCTGTCGTCTTCGGCAGAGGCAAAAGAGGGGGTGGCCTGCTGGCCTCCACAGCAGCAGCAGAGAGCTCGGCTTCCTTGCTTGACATCGGCAGCAGCGAAGGGGAGGAGGCCGTCAGAGGAGGAGTCGTGGCCGGCCAAGGGACCTAGGGTTTGGGGCGAGCAGGGCAGGGGCGCTGCAGGGCCTGCTCGGCTGAGGAGGAGAAGGGAGCTAGGGTTTCGGCCATGGCTGTGGTAGGGAGGAGGAGGGAAGCCATGGGAGGGATGGAAGGAGAGCTTGAGAGAGAGGAAGAAGGAGAGCAGAAGTTGTTGCTCTGTTTTTGGCCGATAGAAAAAAGAGGGAGGGGGAGGGCGAAGTGAGAAGGCCAAGGGATGTCGACATATGAACCTGTCCCCCTTCCAAAAGTTTCCCTTTATTATGAAACTGCCACTGCTTTCCGATTCTTTCTCCCGAATTCCAAACCGCTATCTGAAACGTTCGTCCGAGTATACCGTTGCGAAGGTCTTGTCGAATAGAGCAACTTTGCTTTAAGCATCACTGTCAAATTTCAAAAGGTTTGTGAATTATGAGTTCCCGGAGAAAATCTCGTCAGGACTGAAAACTGGCATTCCGGTGATATTGGGACCGAAAACTGGCATTCCGATGATCTTCGGGCACCTGTTTCACTATTTTCGGAGATGATTCATGCCTGGGTCCTTGAACGAAGTTTGTTCCTCTCGATCTGATCTATGACTTCCGTTGAAGGCATGTCACCATGAGAGATCTCCACGATGTCGGTCAACGATGGTCAAAAACATCATCGGTTGCGCTCGGATCAGGGTTCGGAACATTTTACGGGCATTTTCTCTGTTTCCGGGCAACACGAACCTTTCACGTCTTTTGGGCAAGGTCATGAGGTTTGGTTGAACTCATATAATTATTTTCACTTCATAAAGTAATCCCGATAATTATATGAATCACTGTTCCATGTGACCTTTTGATTCCAAACTTTGCGAAACTTTTCCAATGGTTCATATGAATGGAAATAGAGATGAGATGTATGAAACAAACACCTCTGATAGTCATTTGATCTGATATAATTAGGCTTAATTACTTCTTAGCCCGTTCTTAACACCGATGGTGTTACAGCCTTCCCCTTAAAAAGAATCTCGTCCCGAGATTCGGAACGAAAGGCTTTCTAAGGAGAGCAGCATGTTACCCATCTTCCAACATCAGTTAGAGCATTGGCAACTCAGTCTTCGAGCGTTAGGATGGCTACTCTGGTCAAGACCATTTCCTGATACTTACTATTCTTAGGAAATTTTTGTTTGAAGAATTTCCTTCATTGACTTCCATGAAGCATTGTTACTTTGGGATGAATCCAAGATAGTACAATACTTTATTCTTGAGATACCAAGGATGGTTCAGAGCATATGACCACTCATAAGTATCTCTTCTTCCAAACACTATAGCATACTTCATGACATTTGTACTAAACTGCAACTTCTGAGGGTTAAACCTTATTCACAAAGTTCAAAAAGCAGTCCTCTACCAAGCGGCTCAAGTATAGCCTTTTATAAGGAATGAGGTCATTAACCGAGTAAACACCATTTGAGATGATGAGGGACCGATTAACTAACCATCAATGTCCGGGTTAGTCGTATTTGTCCAATTCTTCCGATGTCAACCCATGGAAAGCTACATAACGTTCCATGTGTGCAGTTCTCTGTCTCTCTGATGACAACACTGTATTATCTAAGTCTGTTGAGAGAGAGCGGTGAATGTGATAGTAGAATCTGTCAACTCACACTGTTGTTGGTCATACTTTAAGGGGATCATCACATCCAAAAAGCAACAAACATCTAGGTTGACATTTGATGCGACCTCTTGGGTAAAAACACATAGAAGATACCAAGAACAAGTTAGCATCGGAATCCTTTACTGAAAAGGACACTAATAGGGCTTGGAGGACAACAAAAGTTGTAAACCTTCAGCAACTAGAGAACAACCCACATCAAATAGGAGAATCACTTACATGATGTAGTTGTACTGTAGTAGACCAGTCTTGTTGGACTACTTTTGACATTGAGTCTTCCTTTCTCATGTCAATGACCAACTTCTAGAATCTGTTGTTTGACACTTTTCAAAATGTTTTTTTAACTCGCATAGGCATAGGTTCATTTATAGAAGATCTTGATTGATCAGACATCATCCATATGAGGGAACAAAAGCAGTGTACCTCAGGGTACACAGAGTCTTCTAGAGCGTAACCAATGGCAACACATTGACAATGCTACCAGTTAGGTATCATAGGAAACACATTCTTTAAAAAGGAGAAAGAACAACAGTCAATAGAGAAATTGTAGATTCCCTATATTCTGGCTCTTAGTCCATCACTCCAGAGACTTCTTCTCTATAGTGCATGAATTTTGGTAGGCACACCAGTAAAAGAGCACTTTGACTACCGACCAAAATTCAATTCCAACCACGTGGTTCAACTATCCACACAAACACCTTCTAAAACTACTTTGCTTTGGAATGATAGCGAACCAACTGACAAGACATCTATCATCTTTGAAGCTTTACTCATCTGAGCCTCAACCCACTTAATACATTGAAGTATCCTAAGCGATAAAAGAGCTCATATAGTTGTTAACAAACTAACCATGTTTAAGCCTCTAATCGATAGCTTAAAGACAACATGTATAGAATCCTGAATGTACATGAACTTCTCACTTTTCTTTTCTTGCCTCACACATTGTGGTGTATTCTGCACTGCTTAACTCTTCATGTTGTAATTGCATCTTCTTGTTAAGGAAGAGGTTAGGGTATTCTCTCACATGTTTCCTAGAAAACACCCTTAACCATTGACTTATGCACAGTGTGAAACGGAACCCCAAAATGCCCCTGAGCAGGCTTATAAAAGTTACCGGGATCAACACTACCTTTTTACCCCGAGTTCATTTTCACTTTCACCTCCCTGCCTTCGTCTTCAACCTCCAGCCGCTCCGAAGAACATGAGCTCGAGCAAACAGAACCCTTCCACAATCCAAGGACGAACTACAAGCACCCTTCAACTCCAATGGCGATCCAAGTCAACATCCCAAAGGTAAAGTTCCATCTCCGCCTAATCCAACCCTCTGCTGGTTCTTTTTCTTGTATAAACTCGGATTTATCCCCATCTTTTCTGATTCGTCCCATTCTTTTCTTCAAACCCTAGGAACTGTACAACAAGATAGTGATCCCACTTGTTGATTCCAACTTAATCTGCTTAGGCCCCATGGGCAATCCAGATCCCACCTTTATCATCAATGCAGAAACCAATCGGGTACCATTCAGATCCGAGTGTTTTGGTCTAGGATTGTGGAAGGACGCCTTCCGGTCATGGCCCAAGCCTACCAAGGGTTGGAAGAATTGGTACCTTAGGGTAGCCAAATCACAGCAAGTGTACTGGCAAGAACGCAGCCTGGATCAGTGTATCAGACTTTCAATTGCCGATATGGAGAAGAACGAAAACCTGTTAATGGCAACCTCATATTTCTGGTCCAATAGCATGAACGCCTTCCTCTTTAGGCATGGACCATCCTCCCCAACCCTTGCCGATGTCTACATGTTGACCGTCTTAGACATCACCTCTGCCGATACCTTCACCCTCTTCAACAGAAAAGCCGAGTACAAGGTGAACACTCGGAATATCGGCGGTTGGACGGGTTACATCAATGAGAATCAGAAAACCGGATCGGTAAACCAATGGGAGCACGCCACCTTCCTGAATATGTGGTTAGAGAAGTTCATCTTCTGCGGCAAAACCGTCAGCCCGACTACCATGCATCTCCCAGCGGCTGAGCTACTTGCCGATGGAACAAGGCTTCCCTTAGGCAGGTACCTTCTTGGATCAGTATACCGTTTCCTACATCAAGTATCCCAGAAGCTACTGCTAGGAGAACCCATCGGCAATCTTGGGGGCCCCTGGTGGTTTGTCAATATGTGGCTGAACGCTCATATGCACAGGGCCCTCCAGTTTGATCTGTTTGCCCAACAATTCCCGAGGGACATATCGGAATATAACCGATATGGGGATGATGAATCGGCAACTCCCCCTCCACTAAATTTTGGAGAGGCTATTATAGTACTGCCAGGTACCGATGCCGATACAGAGCACCTCGGCTACTTTTTCCAGAAGTTCTACAATGGACTCCCCTCCATGGAACGGACCTGGTGGCCATATATCGATGAACACAATTAGTTCCCGCTGCTGTTCAACCTGACCGATGGGAACCTGCCCGATAACCGAGCGATCATGAAGGCCAGCATCACTCCCCGAGCGATTCCAGTGAATATCTTCGGATACGGGAAGAATGCCCCTCCTTATGAGTTCTACTACCCATCGGTGGCAGCGAGAAAACTGGCATTCGGCCAACTACCCATCAAACTTTGCTACTCCAAAGTAGTGAGGCCAAGGCAGACAATCTCCAGCGCATTAGACTGGAATAAAGTCGTCAACCTTCCTGCCGATGTCGATACGTCAGATATCGACTTGTCTTCCTGGTCGCCAACCTCCTTCATCACTAACGAGTACAAGTCTTGGTGGCAAGAGTGGAAGTGCCAGCTATTCGCCAACTCTTCGCACTACTATTGGCACCTGATTGACGCCGATTACATCATCCCTGATGACGCAGTAAGTCTTCCATCCGATGTATTTTTATTACTTTACTTTCGTCATCGGCACTTAACTCCTTTGCGCTTGACAGGCTGATGATCCGATCCCCACAACAAGCAATAGTGGCAGTCCCTTCAATCTTCGGATAATGGGCCCCATATCAATCATCGGCAATAAAGCCCCTATGTTGGCTGCCTTCACGCCTCAACAGGTACCTACGTCGACACCTACAAAAGCCCAGGCTACATCGGCTGCTGTTGTTGCCCTAACGCGGGTTTATGCAGTAAATTCATCTTTACCCGTACCTATTACATACTGTGTTATCGGCAATATTCTATTTTGTATAACTTGCTTTGTATTTTCAGGCATTGTGGTCATCGGCATCTGCTTCCAGCAGACGAACACCTTCCAGCCCATCTGCCGATGCCCCCCGGTCTTCGTCCAAGCGGGTTGGTTCCCCTGCTGCTGCACCAATGAAAAAGAGGCGCCTAAGACTGGCTTCTCCTTCGCCATCGGCTCCAACCGCACCATCAACTACCGATGCGCCACCAGCAGGACTGCCTCCGGTCCCAGTCGCCCATCCAACCGCCGGCGGGTCATCGGCAGATCCTTTATTAGCTCCGGTCTCGGATCAACCGATGGACGATGTCCCCGATCAGGAGACAGCAGCTGCTGCGATAAGCGAAGCGGCATCGGCATCGGTACCATCGGCTGGACCCCTCAATGAAGAGACAACACCCGCCGTAGCAGCAGAGGTAGCATCGGCATCGGCACTAGCTGAGGTTCCCGATGAGAGAGCAGCATCGCCGCCATGCGAACCAGCCGCCACATCGGAAGCAACGCCGATAATAACACCACCAGCACCGATGGTATCGACTGCTTCTCCAACCCAATCATCGGCATCTACGGCCGATGTCCAATATGAAGCCGGACCATCCAGCATACCAAGTCCTAGGCAGGAGATCCGCTTCAAGACGGTAAGTCAATCACCCTAAAGTTCATAGTATAATCTTACAATCGGCATATTTAAACTCCTCTGTTTTCAGGCTCAAGACTCCCCGGACAGTCTCTTCTCCTATAGCTTGAATCCTCAAAATGAAGACGGCCGCCAATGCCTTATTCAAGTAGACGGTCTATTTTCTTTTGCGGTCGATATCCCTGATGACGACGAAGAGGAGAGTTCGGTCCCAACCTTGTCGGCAGAGATCAAATCCAAGCTGGAAGAGTTTCTTTCCTTGCTGCTACAAGATACGTCCCAGCTCATTCAGGACTCATCGGCAGCAAGGACCATTTTCAAGGATATCCAAGGCCATCTCCCTGCCGACATGGTAGAAGTCCTTCTCCAGGCAACTTTCCTCGACATCAAACAGATCCAGTATCAGAGGCTTCTGCGTCGCATTGCCGATAGGGCCACTCAAGCCAAGAGCGAGGAAGAGAAGCTTAAGTTTAAAAATATCGCCGATGAGAAGCACAAGAGCATCGGTCAAGCAGAAGTCTCCATCAACAGCCTCGACCAAGAAGTCCTTCAGTTATCGGCAAAGAAAGAAGAATTATTAGCCGAATTACAAAAGGTTGAGGTGGCCTTGACCGCAGCCAACCAGAAGAAGACCCAACTATCCGATTCCATCAGGGTTCTGCGGCAAGAAAGGGACCAAAATGCTCGACAAGCCATCCTGTGGAAAAAGAAGATCAAACCGGTCGAGGGCTCCGCTGACGCCGATGCCAAAGAGATGGATGAGATAGAGCAAATTTGCCTGCGTGCGATATCAGCCATCCATTATTTGTTGTAATCTGTTCGTAGTATCGGCAAATGTAACTTTAACACTTTGATCTTGGCTCTTGTAATATAACGTTTATACGCTTTTGCCGATGTATTATAATTTCTCTTTTATCGGCATCCGACCGAGCACTATGCATCTACCCATATGCTAGGGTAATACCTTTTTAAGTATTTGTCGTTGATCGCTCTAGAGAACGCAACTCCTTCGAGGGTTTCCAAAATGTAAGCATTACCAGGAGCAGACTGTTTTACCCGATAAGGACCCTCCCAATTAGGGGACCACTTTCCAAATTTAGAGCTCTTAGTCCCAATCGGTAAAATCAACTTCCAAACCAAATCACCATCGGCAAATTCCTTTACCTTTACTTTCTTGTCATACCATCTGGCAACCCTCTTCTTATTCTCTTCAATGCTAATCAATGCCCTTAACTGATGACCTGCCAAATCTTATAACTCATCTTTCATCAAAGTAATGTAATCATCGGTCGTTAGTTGATCCTGAGAAGATAATCGCCTAGAACCAGTTTTGATTTCCCAAGGTAGGACAACATCGTGTCCATAGACCAACTGATACGGCGAAACCTTGGTTGCACCATGACAAGCCATCCGATATGACCATAAGGCTTCGTTTAGCACCACATGCCACCTTCTAGGGTTCTCTTCAATCTTGCGCTTAATAAGCTTGATAACCCCTTTATTAGTAGCTTCAGCCTGACCATTAGCCTGGGCATAATAAGGAGAAGAGTTTAACACCTTGAAACCCATGCCAGCAGCAAATTCATCAAAATCTCCCGATGTGAACATGGTTCCCTGATCGGTAGTAATAGTCTGAGGAATACCAAATCGGTAAACAATGTGCTCTTTAACAAAATCCACCATGTTTGCCGATGTCACCTTCTTCAAAGGAATTGCTTCAACCCATTTAGGAAAGTAATCGGTAGCAACAAGTATAAACTTGTGTCCTTTGCTCGATGGCGGGTAAATTTGGCCGATGAGATCAATAGCCCATCCTCTGAACGGCCAAGGCTTGATTATAGGATTCATTGCCGATGCAGGCGCCCTTTGCACATTACCAAAGTTCTGACAGTCCTGGCACCCTTTGAAGTAGTTGAAGCAATCTTCAAGGATTGTCGGCCAATAATACCCATTCCGCCTAATCATCCACTTCATTTTGAATGCCTATTGATGTGCCCCACATACACCTTCATGGATCTCACCCATCAACTCTTTCGATTCTTCTTTGCCGAGACATCTAAGCAAAACTCCATCAATCGTCCGATAGTACAACTCATCGTTGAGGAGCACATACTTAGTAGCTTGGAACCTTAGACGCCTTTCAACTTTCCTAGATGGATCCCTCAAGTAATCGGCGATCTCCTTTTTCTAGTCATCGACAACTGTTACCGATGTCGTGACTTCTTGAATCGGTTGATATCCTGAGGCATTCTGTGCTAACCGATTGGCCTCTTCATTATGCAGCCTTGGAATGTGCTCAAGGCGATACTCTTTGAACTCCCTTAACAACTGCAAACACCATTCATGGGCAGCAATCAAAACTTCACTTCGGCACTCATACGTCCCGATCAATTGGTTAATCACCAACATAGAATCACCGAAGATTTCAACAGCATCGGCACGCACTTCCCTAAGTAATTCCAACCCCTTAAGTAAAGCCTGGTACTCAGCCTGATTGTTTGTTGAAGTAGCGACAATCGGCAACGAGATCTCATACTTCTGTCCTCGGGGTGAAATCAAGAGAATACTGATACCTGCTCCATCCTTGCATGTGGACCCATCAAAGAATAAAGCCCAAGGAGCAATCTCAACAAAGCTTACCATATTGCAATGTTGAGTAACAAAATCGGCCATTACTTGACCCTTAACAGCCTTAGCTGATTCATACCTCAGGTCAAACTCAGACAGTGCCAAAATCCACTTACCGATTCGTCCACTCAAAATCGGCATTGACAGCATATACTTGACCACATCATCTTTGCATATAACAGTGCATTCAGCCAATAGTAAATAATGCCTCAATTTAATGCAAGAGAAATATAAACACAAACACAATCTCTCTATGGCCGAATACCTGGTTTCAGCATCCACCAACCTTCTGCTCAGGTAATATATCACACGTTCCTTCCCTTCAAACTCTTGAATTAAGGCCGATCCGATAACGCTGTCATCGGCAGACAAATATAACCTGAAAGGCTTCCCGTGTTGAGGTAGAACCAAGACTGGAGGATTCACCAAGTATTTCTTAATCTCCTCTAAGGTTGACTGCTGCTCTTCTTCCCATACAAACTCTTGATCGGCTTTCAACTTTAACAGGGGGCTAAAGGATTTAATATTACCAGATAGATTGAATATAAACCTTCTGATGAAATTAATCTTGCCGATCAAGGACTGCAACTCAGTCTTGTTCGTAGGAGCAACTACCTTGTTAATTGCATCGATAGACTTTCTGCCGATTTCAATGCCTCTCTGATGCACCATGAAACCCAGAAACTGCCCTGCCGATACTCCAAATGCACACTTGTTAGGATTCATCTTTAACCCATGCTCCCTAGTGCACTCCAATATCTTCCGCAAATCGGTAAGATGCTTCTTGAAGTCTCCAGACTTAACCACCATGTCATCAATGTAGATTTCAACTATTGTGTCGATATACTTATGGAAAATAAAATTCATCGCTCTCTGATAAGTAGCACCGGCATTCTTCAAACCAAAAGTCATGACTACCCATTCAAATAAACCAACATGACCTGGACATCGGAAAGCAGTCTTGGATATGTCTTCTTCAGCCATGAATATTTGATTATACCCAGCATTACCATCCATGAAGCTAATAATTTGATGTCCAGCAGCAGCGTCGATCAGCAGATCGGCAACGGGCATCGGGTAGCCATCCATCGGCGTAGCCTTGTTAAGATTCCTGAAATCAATGCAAACACGAAGTTTTCCATTCTTTTTATACACAGGAACCACATTAGAAATCCAATCGGCATATCGACATTGCCGAATAAATCCAGCTTCGATTAACTTTGTAATCTCGGCCTTGATGTCGGGTAAAATAGTAGGATTGCATCGGCGCACAGGTTGCCGATGTGGCTGGAAACTAGACTTGATGGGTAACCGATGTTCAACTATTGATCGGTTTAAACCAGGCATCTCTGTATAATCCCAAGCAAAACAATCTTTATTCTCTTTCAATAAATCGGTTAACTGTTGCTTACATTGGGAATCTAACTTAGCACTAATAAAAGTTGGCCTAGGTTTACTACCATCGCCGATGTCGATCTCGAGCAAGTCATCGGCAAACGTAAAGCCCTGCCCCAATTTTCCGTCATCGGCGAACTGATCCATTAAAACTCTTCCTCAGGACCGACTGCTTGGATCGGTTTGATACGATAATCGGCAACCTTGAGGAAGTCTTTGTCCCAGGCTTCGCCAGATATGCACCTGGTCTGCTCGTACGTCTCCGATTCTGCCGATGCGACAGTAGATGGGGCTTCACTTCGGATGACTTCAATCCTGTCTCCGATCCACTCTACCAGACTTCGATGCATAGTAGAAGGAATACAGCAATTGGCGTGGATCCAGTCCCTTCCCAGTAGCAAGTTGTAGGTGCCTTTGCCACTGATCACAAAGAATGTTGTCGGCAAAATTTTACTGCCGATGGTTAAGTCAACGCACACTGCCCCCATAGCTGTCGACATGTTGCCTTCAAAGTCCTTGAGCTTCATGTCGGTCTTGACTAAGTATTGGTCACCTTTCCCAAGCTTTCTGAACACGACATATGGCATTATATTGATTGACGCGCCGCCATCTACCAGCATCTTCGTCATCGGCTGCCCGTCCACCTTGCCCTTAACAAATAGAGCCCTTAAGTGCTGCCTCTCATCATCGGCAGGCTTTTCAAAGACCGCCGTCATTGGATCTAGCACCAATTGTGCCATATCGGCAGCCTCTTGATCATCGCTGACGGGCACCATGAACTCCATCGGCAACATGATGACCATGTTGATATCTGCCGATGGACTCGTGTCCTTGTGCTTGGGCCTCCATCGCTTCTCCCTCAAGAGTTCTGCATCGTCGTGCAGGTCATCGCAGCGTTGGCGCTGGATCCTTCTCTTCTGGGTCTTGGTCAGACCCTTAGGGCACCACGGAGGAAGCCTGGTCTTCCAGACTGGCTGGTGCTGCTTTCCACCACTTGCATCGGCACTTCTTCCGATGTTGGGATCTCTGGAGAATATCTCTTCATCGGGTACTCTTGCATTGACCATCTCCTCCAGCTCCTCCTGATCAACACGTCTGCCAAGCCGATCATGGACACTGAGCTTGCCCCCCAGTCGGTCATGTGCCGATCTGTTCTCTCTGAGCGGCTTGGCGTACCTGGGTGCCTGATCATCAAAACAAGGTCTCTTACCTGACCGATCGGCAGCGTAGTACCCATTGCACTCCGGACAGTTATCGGCAGTGGGCAGTTTGATGCCCTCCTCCCAGCAGTGGATGAAGAAGGACACCTCCAGTGGTCCTTGTGTTGAAGCCATTCCCAATGCTCCTCTTCTTCTTGCCGATACCGTTCTTCACGTGATTGCCGATGATCTCGTCTTGACCGGCTATGTGTGATCACAACTCCAGAAGCCTTGTTGGCGCTGTTGCCTTCATCGGCAATCTTCTTGCCCTTTTTGTCATCGGCAAACCTTCTCGTGTCGTGCTCAGGTACTTGGTGGCTAGGGTCTACCAATGAGTTTCTCCTGGCAGCTTCCGATGTCAGCACTCTGGTTTTTTCACTGATCTCCACCATATTGTTTGGGAACAGGTGCTGATCTATCTTCATCGGTTTCTGGACTTTAGAATTTTCAAACTTAATACGCCCAGATTCAATCTCTGACTGCAATTGCTGCCTGAATACCTTGCAGTCATTGGTACTGTGCAAGGTTGCATTATGCCACTTGCAGTACCTAATCTTCTTGAGCTCCTCGGCCGATGGAATTACTTGGTTGGGCGCCAGCTTGATTCGCCCTTCTTGTAGCAATAAGTCAAACATCCTATCGGCCTTGGTGATGTCGAAGGTGAACCTTTCAGTTTCTTTTTGGCCGAACGGACAAGATACAGGCTTCTTATCCTTCACCCATTCGGCCGCATCGACATTCAGCTCTTCATCCGACCCAGAGTCTTCTTCTTCCCCGATGAAGGTCACCTTCTTGTTCCAAGTCTTCCTGGGCTCAAAAGCTTTGATATCTTGGTCGGCAATCCTCTGCACCAGGTGACTTAGACTGTCAAATTCTTGGGATGCATACTTGTCCTTGATGTGCGGCAGTAATCCTTGGAAGGCCAAATCTGCCAATTGCCGATCATCAAGCACCAGACTATAGCACTTGTTCTTCACGTCCCGTAGCCTTTGCACAAAGCTTTCTACCGATTCGTCGTTGCGTTGCCTCATCTTGACCAAATCGGTAAGCTTCTTCTCATGTATACCAGCGAAGAAGTATTTGTGAAATTGCCTCTCCAGATCGGCCCATGTAATTATAGAATTTGGAGGCAACGATATGAACTATGTGAATGCCGATCCAGACAATGACAAAGAGAACAATCTCACCTTTAATTCCTCCCTGCTGGCAGCTTCCCCGCACTGGATAATGAAGCGGTTGATGTGCTCCATTGTTGACGTGTCGTCTTGGCCGGAGAACTTAGTAAAATTGGGCACTTTGTACTGATTTCGAAGAGGAATCAAATCATACGCAGGAGGATACGGAGTCCGATAAGAGTACGTGTTGACCTTGGGTTTGATGCCGAATTGTTCTTTCATGACTTCGGCAATCTTACCGACCCAGTATGCGTCCTACTCTTGCTGACTCATTGGCTGGTTATTGACTGGTGGAGTCAGCTGACGCGCCTCTTGAAGATGATGCGGAGTAGTCGCGGGCGCGGCACTAGTCATCTGAGCACTATGCATCGGTTGACTCGCCGATGGATAGTTTTGCACACTTAGCGGATTAGGCTGACTCCCTGTATTCATCGGCTGCTGTACCGATGGTCCGCTCTGAGCATGCACTGGGCCTCCATAATGATACATCGACACGCCAAGCTGTTGAGCTGACGGCTGGTTGACCCATCCAGGATTATAAATCATCGGCATATGACTTACCGATGGCTGATAGCTGACTGGAGCATGTGGCTCCTGTATTCTGGAACAGTCGATCACCAGATTGTCTTGGTGATGTAGCCACATCGGCAGATGGTTCCACCGGGGTGGAAGACGCCATTGGGATTGCCGATGGGCTTGTAGATGCCAATCCAGGTTGATGATACGCTGGACCGACATATCGTGGTGCATGTCCTTCTTTGAATGATTGCGTGACAGCATTGTAGACAGTATTGGACATCACGTTGGAGTGGCTAATTAATGCTTGACTTACAGCGGCATTAACCATCTCCTGTAGCTTACCAGGATTGGCGTCGTACGTGACCTGCCGTGGCAACGGCGGGTCTTGCTTCTGGATTGCTTCGCCGCTCCTGCTGAGGCTGAAGGATTTGAGATATAACTGCTTGTAATCCTCCATAGCCCGCTCCATGGCCTGCCTCTGATCATCTTTCAGGTCGGCCTCAGACACTTCAATGGCATTCCTCTGGTTAACGTCGGCGTGATCACCCATGACAGATGTGTGGATTTGTATAATCGGGTCCCACTGGGCGTGCCAAAAGAGGTGTTGACACAAAAAGCGTCAGGATCTGCGAACACCTCGGGCTATTACCCAAAGCTCGGTATTCAGGAGGCGTGCCAGTCGATTTGACCAATCAATCGACAAGGATGATAACTAGAACAAAACTGAACGAGATGACAGCGATGCGCCCGGACGTTAAGGCTCAGATTGATCAAGGATAACTAGAACAAGATCCAATCCAGACAACGGCGATGCGCTCGGATGCTGGGATTGGGGCTTGATCAGGATAACTAGAGCAGAGCTGAACGAGGCAAACAGCGATGCGCCCGGAATGCCAAAGCTCAGAGGTACTCCCACGCGAAACTTGCAAGGATTTGACAGAGATCAAGATGATGCAGCCTGTCGAAGCTTGAAAGAACTCGTTGATAACTACAGCTAATGCAAAAAGGGTAAATTGCGGTAAAAAGTAGAATAAGAATAAAATTGGTTTGTTTTTTGATTGGATTGATTGTATTTTCCATGGCCCTTGGGCACGTATTTATACTCCCGCATGGAGAGTTGTACAAAGACACGACACGTATCCTTCCTAAAACAAACTCCTAATTTTAAGGAAACTGACTCGTGCAGGAGCCGCAATATTTATTTTCCTAAACAAACACACATATTTTAAAGGAAAATAAATGACTCATGCAAGAGTCGGACTCAAACTACTATAATAATAATACTGGTACAAAACACCAGTTTCCTTATACTCCTTTTCGATGGAAACTTTCCATCGGCAGATTCCTCCAATCCGCGACTTCCTTCTCTGGCCACCTGTAGTCTTCTGCCGACACCAAGCACTAAGTCACCCTATACTCATCGGCACTCTATACCCATCGGCATTGGCAACACTTCCCGATCGGCGACCTTGTACTGATAACTGCCCTCACCAATCAATCCGTCAGCAATCGGCAACTACTCCTTATCGGCAATCGGCAATGCCTTCTTATCGGCAATCGACAATACCTCTTCGTCGGCAATCGGTAATTTGTCCCCCCATCGGCAATCGGCAATACCTCTTTGTCAGTAATCGGCAATGTCTCTGTCGGCAATCGGCATCAGCAACTTCAAGCTATCCGACTTCACCAATCAACCTTTGTCGACAAGGACCATTCAGCTTCCATCGGCAGCACACTTAGCCTTCTCGCAGTATACTCCCATCGGCAATATTGGCTCAAGATTTCCTGCTGCCGATAGAGAACAGCTGTTGACCAGCCAAGCCTTAGTTCATTTGACACGTGTTGAAAAACGGTGTCAACACATATATTATGAGCTCAAGCAAGCATTGGAAAAAAATCAATCAATCACACTAGCTTAAGCATGATTACTAAGCACCAAAACTTCATACATAACAAACATTCCGCCATACCAACATGTCAATAAACATGCAAAATAAGGTGGTAAGATGTTCTATGATCTAACACTTAATTTCTTTTACCATGTAGATGCATATTTCTTCCCTAGCAAGCAGACAAGTTTTAACTTACGCCTAGCAAACTTGTTCTTAGTCATGCATCACATACTAGTGTGTTTACATCTACAAGCTATAACATCAGGAAAATATATGAACATAACAAGCTTAGTGCATCTATTACATTGATACATGAAAAGGATGGATGAACTGCATTTAAATAGAAACATGCATTTCTACTTAAATGATGATAGTAAGATACATCCTAAACATGCTAGAAGGGTTATTGATCAACCTTTCACTAGTTGACATGTACTTATCAATTTGCTCATTTAGCAAGATAAAATTGATAACTACTCTTTATAGCGCACACTAAACTTCTAGATGAGTATAGCGGGTTAATTATGTACTTAAAGTTAACTATAAATGCTCATGATTTTTAAACACGTGTACCAATCTACTAAACCTTAGAAAGCATGTTACTAGTAAGCTATGGAAATTTATTTTACAACTACGTGATACATATAGTTCTCATATGCATTTATCTATTCCTACATGGGACTAAATGATGTCACAGGTTAAATCACAACTATCTAGTAATACGCTTACATAGCAGGTTTAAAAGTATTAACTAAAGCATGATACGACGGCTTTAACAAAAATTAAACCATGTATCATTGAGCATGTTAACTTCAAGTTCATAATTTTCAAAGTTCGAGTGCACCTAGCAAGGATAAAAGACATTGTATGTAAAACATTTTTACACAACAAGCTTTTACTATCTTACTCAGAAAAGCACTCTAACATAACGGACCGTGCAACATACAAAACAATACTCCACAACAAGTTTTATAGTTCCTTTAGGTAGAGCATTGCAAAACACAGCAAATCAAATTAGTTGCACTAAATTTGGATATCTCTAGCTCATGTTAAAACATTTCATAGATCTAAAATTATTTCTTAACACAAGCAAGGTAACATCACATAGCACAATCTAGCAAGGCTATTCGAACAACAAGAATAAAGGCACCCTTCTCTAGTTTCTTAACAAGAAAGCTAGCACAACACCTTGATCACATATTACTTATCATTAGAAGCAAGGATGAGAGAAGCACAGTCATACATGATGCAACAATCATTATGATGTATGCTCGTCCTATTCATCCTCACAAGATTGTCAGCCAAAGGCGACAATCACGTTCTATATCGGTGGCATAACACGCACTCTCGATATATAGCTAGTCGTTAACTAGATCATACGTATTCGTGGTTAGTGTACCCGCAGAAGATTACATTTTAGTCCATCCCAACAGTATGAATATAATGCATTGCTGAAATTTAAATCTAGTACTCACTTAGGTGTACACCATGTATACACGTAAGCAGTATATGCACGGTTGATGGTAAGAATGACCCTTTTTGTTACTATCAAAATACCATCAACATCCTCATAATCGAAGAAAGACAAGCATAACATGAGCATATTTTATCCAATAACTAGTTCCACATGTCCCTTGAGTATTTGATTGCAGGTAATGACAAATGGGGACATTTGGGAGCCAGTGGGCCCACATAGGGGGTCGGCCGACCTCCCTATGGGGCCACTAGGCCTCCCATGCCCCCATGATCCAAGAAACACCCTCCAAAGCACTTCTTAACCCTTGGATTCACCCTGTTCTACCTCTCAACGGTTCCGATTCACATCACATGGATCCATGGGCCCACATCAAGGAGATTAACATGACAAATCATCTCAGAACAAACACCCAACGCAGATGACATGTGGGACCACCCTCTGGAGAGAGGTGGTGGGCCATAACCCTTATATGGGGTCGGCCGACCTCCTAGGGTGGCCACCACCCCCCCTACTTGGTCCTTGACCAGTGGGGTATCTTCTAGAAGAGCAGAGAGGGCCCACATGCCAGTAGGGGGGTTGGCCGACCTCCCCTAAGGCGGTTCAGCATCCATCGACCTCCCCCCACATCAAACACATGTTGAATATCTCCACCATCCATCCTAAGACGGTTCAGAGATCGGTAGGATCCTACGGTGGCTGATGAAGGTGGCGCGGATCTCTGACGTGACACCGGAGTAGCCCCTACTCCACCTCTAGCTATAAATACCCCCGAAGGCCTTCACTCTCACTCATGCATCAATGGAGAAACACTACTCCATAGTATCTTAGCGGAGCTCTGCAGTAGTTCTATGCTAGTTGGAGGAGAGTGAGGGAAGTCTTCTGGAGAAAGCCCCGGGCCTGTCGGGAATCTTCTCCGAGTTCTACCTCAGCGGATGCGAGTCTCTTGTAAGTGACTTCTTCAGAGTTCTTTATAGCATTTAATATTCTAAATCTGGTTTAGCTGTTATACAACTTTTCGCGCTTGTTCATCGCTTTGCTCTAAGTGAAGTGCTTTAATCTTATGCATGGGTTAAAGTAGTAATAATAGTGTAGACGTGGTGTCTAGACTAGATCTTGCCTTTGTAAACCGCTTATCGCATGGAAAGTCAGTGGATGCTAATAGCAAGTGACAGCCCTATCTAGTCTTTGTATTCCATCCCGTGTGTAAGATAAGTTCTTAAAAGGTAGGGCCTCAATACAACATGATGGTTGTAACACCCCAGGTGTTAATTTCCAAATAATCAAAATTAGGTTTAAACATTCTTTTTGGATCAATCCCTGATTTCAATCTCTAAGTCTTGGGAAAACTGTAGCAAGTTGCCTTCTTGTGATAATTTTCTTGTGCAATTTCATGAGTTAACTCTTTTGCATTATTTTATATGAGTGAAGTACTATTCATGATAGAAACAATGAAACAAGTTTCATAGATTTTGGAGCTCATTGGAATCTTTGAATTTGAATTCAAAAATAGCAAAAATTAACTTTTTCTGGGTTTTGTGGATTCCGCATTTTTAGTTTTAATTACCAAACTTTGGGTGTTAATATTTATCAAACCTTTTGAAATCTGTCAAACTTCTTTTTACAATGGTGTTCTACTTTTCTTGCTCTGTCTAACGGTGCTTTCGATTGTTTAAATTGGTTTACAGTTTAATTTTTGGAAGAGATCAAAGTGAGTGGCATTCTTGTAAATACCAATCAAATTCGTGGGCTTCTTTCTTTGGCTGGGCTGGGTCGGCCAGCATGACACCTGCGTGTCCTTCCCCCGTCGCCCGAGCTTGCCCAGCTCGACACCTGCTCGGTGTGCTATCAATCGGCAGAGGGGAATTGGGGAGCCGGCCTCCTTCCCTGGTCTCTCTCCCTCTCCCATTCTGTCCTCCCTCCAGCTCTGCTCTCTCTCCCTCTCTGCCCTCACGGCTCAGCCTGGGAAGGCCGACACCAGTGCCGCCCCCTCCTCCATCGCCCTCCCTCTCCTTCCTGCTGCTGCCTCCAATGTCCAGCAAATCCCCTCCTCCACCATCCCTGCTGCCCTAGCAGTGTTGCCTCCCTTCTTCCTTGGTCCCTAAGCTAACTCGGCCATGGAATCAAGCTCAAATCCATGGTTCCCATGAATTTTCTACGGTAAAGGGTTGAAGAAAGGTTGGTTTGGTGAGGGATGCTTTTTATTGGATTTTTATGCAAATATTTCATGACTCATGAATTTACATATAAGGGCCTGGTTGATTCCTAGAAAAGTTAGGGTTCCTCATTCAAATGAAAATCCCGTAATTATTTCCCTCTTATTTTTCTGATCTTTGGAAACTCGTGTTAATTCATAGAAAAATCGTATGCATGTGTTTTTGGACTTTTTGGAATCCTCATGAAGTTCTCTATATAGTCGATTCATAATATCTGGTGGTCTAGTTCATAGATTTTGCTGTAAAAATCCTTTTGTACAATCATGTCAAATCTGTTAAGATGTTTTTTGTTATTTTCGTAGCCACTGTTATACTTGTCGAATAAATCTAAACAAATTATGGGATGTTTACAAGTTTATTCTTGATTCTTGGTTAAAATTTCATGATTTTAGGCTTTATGGTTGTTGAGTTATAAAAATAACAAAATGGCTGTATCTCTATTTAAGACTGCTGTTATGATGTTTGTTGAGAATTTTATTTCGTGGTCAAGATGATGTTTTCTATGGCTGAGTTGAATACCAAAGTGATAGATAAACTTGTAATCCATCCACTGTTAAAATTTCATGGTCATAGCTTTTATATTTTAGGAGTTATGAATTTTATAATTTGTGTTGTGAATCTGTTTACTCTCTGGACAGAGCTGATAAGAATGCGTTGTTTGAGCAATTTACTTTTAGATTCATGCTTTGACACTGTGCAAATATTTGAATTATATTTCTTAAGATTTCCAAATTGTTAAGATTCATATTTTTAGGCGTTGTACATCTCAGGTTATAGCTGTTTAAAGTTGAGTGCAGAATCTGCCTTGTTGTTTAAGTTGATTGCAATAGAGCTTTTGTCTTTTTCATAGAGGCTTATATACTTGATTAAATGACATGAAATTTGTACAGTAGACTTATGGAAGCATGTGTAGGCCTCTGTAATTTTTATAGAATTTATTATGCAAGTTTGATATGTGTTCATATTTACACCTAATTATCTAAATAAATTAAGAAAGTGTATGCAAAGAATTTATTTAGGAATGGACACTATGTTTTGTAGTGTTCATTCGTCATGTGTGACCTGTTGGCAAAGTTGGTTTTGTCCAATTATATGTTTGCAACATAAGTTAATTTTTATTTATTGCAATTGGAAGTTTCTGGACAGTTCTAGGGGCAATGTAAATTACCCTATGTTAATGATGTTTTATGAGAATATTGTGAATACCAAAGTTGTAGACAACTCATGTATCTAGCTGCTGTTAAAATTTGGTGGCATTTGGCCAAGTAGTTTATGATTTATGCATGTTGCAAGTTGGTAATTAGAAATGGCTGCTCTCTGTTTTTCATAATCAGATTCTGTAATTTTGTGTTTTTGACTTATTTAACTTGTGAATCATGTTGTGCTAGTTTGGAATGAAATGTAGATAATTTCATAAGATTTCTAGAATGTCTTGTTGCAAATTCTTTGGATTTGTAAAACTCTAGATATGATTAAAATGGTGACTGCTGTCTTGCTGTCCAAAAACTGCATGCATAAGTAATTGTTTAACTTTATCTTGGTTGTTAATCTAATGATTAACTCTTGATTAATGAATGCTTGCTAAGTCTTAAGATAAGCTCAAATTGTGTGTTATGCTTTAGATTCTTTTATATCCAAATATTATGTTTGGTAAGCTTAGTTAATCAATTATGGATGTCTATGCTTTGTTTAATGTTGTGATGCCTTGTGTGCTTTAAATTGTCTTGTTTGACTAAATTTATTAGTTAGTCTTGATTGCTCTATACTTTTTATAACTTAAATTAAGTAAATCTATTAGTATCATGGTTGAAGTATTTAGTCCATCCAAAAGCTATGTTTGATTTATGAAGCTATTGTTTGTTGTCCTGAAACTACTTGAGTAGTTGTTTGTAGTAGCTTGTTTTCGATTAATTAAATCTAGTACCTGATCTTGATTGCTTGATGCTTGATAAAGCTTGATGTAAGTATCTTATATGTCATGTTTGAAGTACTTAGCATGTACAATCTTGATGCTTGATAGTTTTGTTTAATTAACTAAAAATGCATATATCTTGTATGATCTCTTGTTCCCTTGAAATGATTGTTTGTAATGCAACTTTGTGTTATCAATTCCTTGAATTTATACATTTGCATCTTTGCATCTCATTAACGTACGATAGATTCATACGTGATGGTTAGTACCAAACCAGAAGACGGTGATTGGTGGATCTATCCGAAGGTGTATTAATGAATGATTCTAGAAGATGGTTAATCTCGGACTTCTTATGTCAATCAATGATCCTCGCCAAGCGAGTATTATCTAACAAACACCGACTAGTGTTCTTATCCAGGCAAGCCCCGGTGCATTCAAACCCTTCCTTATTTTTAAAAGTTTTATTGAAATACATTATGGTTAAGTATTGCATGGTTAATATTCAAATAAATTCCTACTTTATGCATAGCCTATCCTTGAATTATTTATTCTTGTACCTTGATACCGTTTTAAAAATACAAATGATGCTTTATGTTGCTTAGCAATGCTTAGACCGATAGAGTCAGATGATTTCCTGTCATCTGCGAGAATAGGTGATAACATGATTGCTTCGGCAATGGTTCTGTTTTTGAGAAGAATAGCGGATTGTTGCGGCAAATGGCTATGTCTTAAAAAGGAAATGATGAAATGTTGGAAGTAATAAATTGAGACCAGGCGGACACGGTGTTTGGGAGCCACCAGATGTGGATATCTGGTGAGCGGGTTCTCTCCGCTTGTGTCGATTAGGAACCGTCCGTTGTAGACCGTCCAAGGGTTGTGACTTTGGAGTACTTATCACATACTCCGGGAAGCTGGACTCTGGCTATTCTCGTCTTAAGAACGGTTAACCCGCACTGGGAGTGGAGAGATGGAGAGAGTAGTGTGTACCCTCCAAGTTAGCGAACTGGATGGAGGTGTACTGTGCTCTCGGGTGGCAGAACCCCGGTTTTGGCGAGAGGATCCAGGGAAAGGTAGTCATATGCGTGCTTTAAGCGGCTGTATATGTCGTGTGATAGGGAAGTCCCCAGCTGGGATAAACCGGTTCGAATCGTCGTGTTCCTCGGAAATGGAAACATGACCCTGTCCTCTACCGCGTAGTAATACACTTAAACTGGATACTTGATGGTTCCTTTTGGAGATAGTTGTTGCCTCGTTATCGATCAAAACATTCAGATCGGTACTTGAGTAACTTTTATGAGAAACTAAATCAATTTCAATTCTTTTTATAAATGCTCATTTATGCAAAACCTTTGATTCTTGTAAAACCCCACCTTGAATCCTATGACTTGCATACCTTTTGTCCACCAAATATTTTTATTTGTCGGGTAAGACTTGTTGAGTACTCCCGTACTCAGGGTTTGTTAACCCTTGTTGCAGATGAAGCTCCAATTGCGGTGTGTACAGCTCCGTGCTGTATGATCGTAGATATGTTGAAGATCAGTCATGGTATAACTCTTGGGCAGAGTACCTGGTTTGATTGTCTTATAATATGTACCACCAGCTTGATGTAGTAATGACACATATGTTATATTTCTAAACTAATGGTTTGTAATATGACTTATGTCTTCGGCTATTTTGATGTAAATTTAAAAATTTTGTATTACTTCTGCAAATCTATAATGAGGATCCTGCTCGGAAATAGGTGGATGACCCGTTGCAAAACGGCGACACCTGACGGACTAATTAAGACTTGGTTCATTTGTTGGGATTAAGTCAGGTGGACGTTAATCCTAGCAAGTGGGCCCTGTTTTTAAGAGGTTCTGTCACAATGGCACGGTCCGGTTAGAGTTTTGTCCTCTTTCTGATCTATCCCATCGCCTCCTGCAAGAGAAGGGCTGATAAAGCTAGTATAACTAGCTATACCTTGTTAGATATCTTTGCTATATCGAACCTCTCAACCCAGTTATCATAGTCTCCCTTGGTTCATCATAGGACATATCCATAATCCTAGTTAACTCACTTCTCGTTTCCTGTGGAAAATACGATACCTGGAATACTCCCGGTGAAAGCTACACTTGACAGCCGTACGCTTGCGATCTTTTCCCATTTGCCACTTCTGGTGTCAACAAGCTTTTTGGCGACGTTGCCGGGGAACGGTAGTTGTTTTAACTAGAACCCTTTGGTCCTATTATCCTTGTTTCTTTTAATCCCTCCTTTTCATATACACCATGAACCAATCATCCATCTCTTATCTTGCATCTCCAAAGGGCCATAGTTTGGAACCACCACCATCATCACATCCCATCCTTTCACCTAGGTTTGAGTTTCGCCCTAGCTTCATAGCCAAAGTTCGGGAACAATTTTTTTCTAGGGATGAAGATGAAAATCCTTACACTCACCTACGTGACTTTGAACAATTGTGTTCATGTGTCCACATCCAAGGGATGATGCAAGGTACCCTTAAGTGGATGCTATTTCCGTTCTCTTTGACAGAAATAGCCAAACGATGGTACTTTCGCAACGTAGATAGTGTAAACGGAGAATGGGAAAGGTTACAATCCAAATTCTGCCTAGCTTTCTTCCCTATCTCCCGTGTTAATCGTCTTCGAATAGAGGTCCTAACCTTTAAACAAAAGGAGAAAGAGCCTCTAGGTGCGGCATAGGCCCGTCTTCTAAATCTATCATCATCCGGCCATTATCTTGCCATAACCAAGCAACATTGTTACAACACTTTTATGGAGGTCTTAGCATAGATTCCGCACAATTTCTTGATATAGCTTCCCAAGGAGCCTTCCTGTGTTTACCCGTTAGTGTAGGGAAGAATCTTCTCACGAAGATTCTTGAAAACACTCCCTTTACTAACGATTATAATGAAGGACCCGAGGAAGAACAAAAACCAACCCCTAGAAAAGAAACCTCGATAGCCAAATCATCACCACTCCTATCCAAAGATTCTGCCATTGATCTTGAACTACAAATACCACAAATCTTGAAGGAAGAAGAAATCCAACACACAAACCATTCCTTCAAGTTCGAGGCCAACCTCCAATCTGATCTTGCTAGTTTTGGGAATGCCCAAAAGTATGCTTTCCAAAAGAGACCTCACCTTTCTAAACCTCTCATGAAGGGATCTTTCCAAAAGCCTCCCAAATCAACATCATCTTACGCCTCGACTTCCCACATGGCACATCAGGAAAGGCTTGGGATTCCACATAAAGGAATGTTGAGTAAGCTTATAGAAGGAGAACTAAAGTGTTTAGAAGCCAAATCTATCCTTTCTTTCTCTATGCCCATATCTGACTTATCTTATGAACCCATCCTTGATCCTGATGATCCCCCATGTGTTCTTGCATTAAAGTCTTATGATGACCCACTTAATGACTCTGGTAATTCATTAAGACACCCGAGGTATGGAAGCCGTGAGGGTCATAAACCTAACCAAGAGGAGCATAGTCAACAGTTAGAGCCTCTATCTACCGTTGTAAGCCAAGAATGGTTGGATGAGGCCGAATCTTCAAAAGAAGTCACTAAAATTCCCACACATGTGAGGAGAATATCTTGTCAAGTGTTGGGCACTGATGGTGAAATTTGCTATGATCCTAGCCTCGGGATCAACATCATTCCTCATTTCCATGTTCCAACATCATCAAAGGATCATCTATCCCAATCACAAAAACATCTTCGACTCCCCAATGGTCATGTCCTTGATTGTTTAGGAGTCGTTCATGATGTTCTTGTGGTGGTTAATGATCTCAAGATCTTCCTAGATTTCCATATCTTTGACCTTCTTGGACTTTCCTTTCATCTCACCTTTATCGGAAGGCCAATCATGAGAATCTTGGAGAACACTTTAGGAAATAAGAAGGTTGGTCATAGAATAGGTGAAGAGTATCTACCCATTTGGTCTTCCCGACCTCTCAGCAAAGGGTTAGAATCTAAACTTGTTCTTGATCCAATGGGTGAGCTTATGTTAATCTCGCCAACAGCCATGACCCATTCAAGCCCTGAGGATGACTTGAAATGTCATGAGAAAGAAAGTGCTCACCCACCCCTTGAAAGGGAGAATGATATCAATGAGCATGGAAGTTATTCCTTCATCTTCCCATAAAATCCATGCTCAAGTGAAAAATCTCCCAAATCAATCCTTCCCTCTACCATCACTACACACATGATCTACAACCCCTTCATTCTTCTTGTTTCAAAAATCATTGCAAGGAAGGTTGTAGATGTGTTTTTCTATAATAAATTCTGCAAATCTCATAGTGGTTTTGGTCTTGAGGATAGGTTCAAAAATGTTGGAGTTGAAGGGGAAACCGCTTCACTAACATGAGATGCAACTTGAAGGTTTCCCAAAGACAAGCTTGTGTCTTAAAAATAAGCACTTCCAGGAGATAACCCGATCCTTATTCTTTTCTATTAAAGTTTGCTTAAAAATATATAAAACAAAATAAAAATATGTTTTTTAAGTTTCCCAAAATTTTGAAATAAATAAATGACTTTGCAAAAAGAGATTAAGGGAATATTTGTCAAAGTGTTCCTTCCGGTATTTTTGTCATTAACCATTTCAAGTTTGAACAAAAAGAATGATGGAGCAAAACACAAGGTATGTCCAACCAAACATCTTTCAATAATGAAGCACATTCAAAAGAAAATTCCACATCCTAGACTTGGAATTGCTCATTATCAAATGTTGCAAAATCCAAGTATGGGGGGAGTGGATCTCTCTAAGAAATTCATGCCATGCTTCATTGTTTAATTTTATTTGGTTGTCTCTACCTTGCTTTCTCTATATACATTGCTCATCTTGCTAAGTCATAGAAATAATAAAAACTAAAAAAAATAATGCTCATATGGTTCACCATCCATGCTCTTGTCTCTTCTTAAATAACTCTCTTTATTCTTTAATGCTTCCTGAATCTATTATGAGTAAGCTTTGGTTTGGGAGTAGTGCGCATACTCCTATAGGATCTTTAAATTAAGCATGGTGCTTAGGTTAAATAGACTTCCTTAATCAAATTAGACATGGTGTCAAGTTTGATTATTGAACCAAAAGTATGCTTGTATAGAATTTGGTTGTACCTTTGGACTAACCCATGCATGATAACTTCAAAATTTTGGTGGTTAAGTCATGAGATCATTCATAGAGACAAATCAAGGTTTGAGGTAGTATAGAGGTAATATTACACATCTTTGCCTTAGCCTTGCTTGATTTTTAATCGGTGAACAATGAGGGAGCATCCCTTTCTGTGCTAAAATGCTAAAGCCAACTTTTGTATAGCATAGAAGATGCCCTTCATTTCTATGACAACATTGCCCTTGCTTCAAAATATCTGTGCATTCCCTCGGGTGTGTGTTGTCCACTAATCCTTCGCAGGAGAGAAGCAATGAATGGAGGAAAGGGTCTGAGTACAATGCAATGATTCATAGGAGAAAGACCATTCATCGTCATCAAGGTCGTGACACATGGAATCGTCACACTTCAAGATTACGGTTGTGACACCTTTAAAGGTAAATGGTCAATGTCTTAAAGTTTTTCATGAACATGAATCACCTGAGCATGAAATTGACATGATATATTTTGTCCTTAATCCAATTAAGAACTAAAATCTACATGTGTTTAATTTCCTATTCATTGTTCGTGTTTGACCTTAGACATAGCCTATACTTAGCCTTATATCTTTCACCACGAAAAAGTTGGGCTCATTTGGCCCCAAAAGGAGGTCGGCCGATCTCCTCTAGGATCTTCAGGGCCCGACATCGTAGAACTTGACCTGTGGGACCTTGAATCCTGGCTTGGTCGAGCCAAAACTCACCAAAGTGAGGTCAGCCGACCAGGGTTTTGGCCCTTCAGCCATGCACATTGCTCCTGAGCGTTGGACCAACATTCCTATCTTGTTTCCGGAACGATCCAAGTGAAAATAGAGGCAAAGGATGTTGGTTGCTCTCTTCTTAACCTCTCCCTCTCCTTCTTCCTCCTCTTACCTTGTTCTTCTTCACCACCAATAGAAATTCCATCTCCTCTTATTTCCCTTCTCACCTTCCTGGACCTCACCATGGCTCCACCAAGAAGAAGATGAAAAGAGCGATTTGGAAAACCTCCTACGTGTTGTTGCTAAAGCGAGCATTACCAACTTAAAAGAAAGGGCTTCTGAGGAGAGAATGGCGCATCTAGGTCTTGAAGATAGCTTTAATGATCTTCGCATTATCACTAATGCAAAGTTCAAGCGCTTATCCACAGCCATTGAGAGAAAGGATCTCCTTACCTCTCCCTCTCCTTAGCCATCCTCTAGAGCCATCAACACAACTTACATCATGCCTCTGATAGAAGAGAGCATGACAAGATCCTTGTCATCCCTTATGCTAAGGCCACAGGACTTTCTCTCTCCACTTTCTCCCTTGGCACACCTTAGCCCTTCAACAAGATACTTAGGCTTGATAGTCTCTCACTCATGAATCAATGAACACATGCCTAAGCTATTGGTGACAAATGAAACTCTTGGTTCTGCTAATATCTTACCTGAGCAGAACCCCTGCATTTGATCCCTTTCTGTTCTGTGCTCCAGTATGCAGTGAAACAAGTATGGGGGGATATCGGTCGACACCTGAAAGCCCAAGTTTGGTTTTGGTTAATTGATGAAACCTATGGACTAACCCTATGTGCTAAGTGAATGATCAAGATAGGGTGATCCAACATGTGAGATGGAGCAATGTGCATGATCATGGTGATTGATGGATCAAGTGCTCCATGGACTATGGAAAAGAAGAAAGAGAAAAACAAAAAAATGGTCAAGGCAAAGATATATCTATAGGGACATTTTTGGTTTAGTGATCAAGATATTATAGAGAGTGTGATCACATTTAGGATAGATAGCCGTACTATCAAGAAGGGAAAACTCGTGTCGATTGCGGTTATCATGTGCCACTAGGTTTGCATTGCATATCCATATAAAACAAACCTAAGTGGCATAAACATGAACTTAAATCCAGATATTTCAAGAAAAGGCTAACAAGGGCAACAAGTGTATGGATCTCATGGTGTTAGCACTTGAAGGCTTGGAGAAGAAGAAGCAACTCGTTTGGACAAAGAGACAGGGTCCGGACGCTGACAGGCTACACTCCGGACTAATGAAACAGCGTCCGGTGGGCAACCCTACTTCTCGGTCTCGGTAGACAGGAGATCCGGACGTAGTTCTGTGTCCGCACGCAGTTCTCCGGACGCGCGTCCGGAGGCTCGGAGCTCTCTGTTCCTCACTGGTGGATTTATCCGGACGCTAAGCTTGGTCCGGACCATGGACTCCGGACCTGCGTCTGGGCTTTTGGAGCTCTTTGGAACCTCTCTGCTGAGGTCCAGACGCAAGGCGATGAAGGTCCGGACGCTGCTGTTCCTTGCAACCGGAGACACGCGGCAAATCCAGACAAGGGCGCGAACGGAAGAATTCAAATGGCAGGCGAACCGGACGCAGGCAGATTGGTCCGGACCCCAAGCTTCGCGCGTCCAGATAGTGCGTCCGGACTCAATGACAGAGGCTCGGCAGCTCGGTTTATGAAGGGTCCGGACGCTAACAATAATCCGGACCCCCCATGCAAACAGTGTCTGGAGTCACGCAGAAAGCTGTGAAGAAGGGGTAAAACGGCTAGCTTTTGATGGAAGGATATTTATATGTTTTGGTTGGCTCAAGGAGCACTCTCTTGCACCTCTCATTCATTCTCACTCATTGTGCTTGCTTGAGATAGCCCCCAACTCACTCTCTTCACTCTTGATTGCATATTTGTGAGAGTTTGAGTGATCCAAGTGCTTTGATCATTGCATTGCATCTTACTGGCACTTGGTCATCGTCATCGCCACGGGATTTCTTGTTATTCTTGGTGTTTGCCAACACCTAGACGGCGCGGCAATTGAGGAGAAGCTTCGGCGCGTGTTGGTGATTGTTCGCTACCGGCTTCATCGACTTGGTTTTCTTTGTGATTGGCTCTCTTTATTGACATCCATACATCACAAGGCATTGGTATATCAATCACCTCTATCTCTTGCACTTATCTTTCTTATCTTGCCTAGTTAGCTTGTTAGTTAGTTTCTCTTGTTAGTTGTTCTTGCTAGCTTGAGCTAAGTGCCTTAGGTTCTTGCTATTGTTTGTTAGGCACTTAGCTAACTAGAATTGCATTGGATAGGTGGCTTCGCACCCCTAGTAGAGCTAGAGCAAAAAGCTTTGCTTAATTGCCATCTAACCTTTTGCTCTAGTGATTTGTAGATATTTTATTAGGCTATTCCCCCCCCCCCTCTAGCCATCTAGGACCTTTCAAGTGGTATCAGAGTCGTGGTCACTGCTATTATCAAGGCTTAACAACCTTCGGTGTTAGTGATGGCTCAAATACAATTCAATCATGTGGGGAGCAAACCGCCAATGTTTGATGTCACCTCATTTGATTATTGGAAGAGAAAGATGAAGATGAATCTAGGCTCAATACATGAGAAGGTGTGGAGTGTGACCGAACATGACTTTGTCATTCTTGATGAAGCCGCTCCCACACCTAGAGAGCAAGAGAACTGGCAATGCAACACCATGGTACTCAATGTGATCTACAATGGCATTGATTCCAAGGTGTTTGAGCAAATCAAAGATCTTGACAAGGCAAGTGAAGTGTGGAAAAGACTTGAAGATACTTATGAAGGCACTTCAACGCTAAAGAATGCCAAGTTGTACATGCTCAAAGACAAGCTATCTCATTTCAAGATGAAGGAGGATGAGTCTATCCCGGAGATGTTTCATAGGCTCCAAGTGATCATCAATGATCTCAAGAGCTTGGGTGAGAAGGTCAAGGATGAAGACTTCTCAAACCACTTCCTTGGTTGTTTGTCCAAGAAATACAAAACCTTGAGGTAAATAATTAGGAAAGATGGTTTGGACAAGATCACTCCCAATGAAGTACTTGGTGAGATCATGATCGAAGAGCAATACAATGAGGAAAGTGAAGAAGAAGAGGTCAAGGAAGAAAAGAAATAAAAGAAGAGCTTAGCATTCAAGGCTTCATCATCCAAGAGCAAGGGCAAAGCAAAGAAGCAAGAATCAAGTGATGATGAAGATGCTAGTGACATTGATGATGAGATGATGACCCTCTTTGTGCGCAAGTTTGGCAAGTTCATGAAGAAGAAGGGCTATGGTGCTAGAAAGAGAAGAGATAACTTCAAGAGCAAAGAATATGAGAAGAGATGCTACAAGTGCAAGAGCACCGGTCACATGATTGCGGATTGTCCCAATAATAGTGATGATGATGAGAAAAAGAAGAGCAAGCATGACAAGAAGGAGAAGAAGCTATCATTCACCAAGAAGAAGAAGGGTGAATCTTATATGGTGACTTGGGATAGTAGTGACTCCTCCGATGATGACTCTAGTGATGATGAGAGGAAGAAGTCCAAGAAGAAGACATTGGCTAGCATTGCTATCAACAAGCCATCTATCTTTGATACTCCTTCATGCTTCATGGCTAAGCCATCCAAGGTACAATCTCATGATGATAGTGATAGTGATGATGATAGTAGTGATGATGAGGAGGAGTACTCCAAGGAAGAACTAGTAGACATGATGAAGCAAACTTATGAGTGCTTTGAGAAGAAGAGGAAGGAGTGCAAAGAATTGAACAAGAAGCTTAAGGCTCTTGAACAATCCTTTGATGAGCTAAATGGCTCTCATGAGAGGCTAATGGAAGCCCATGAGAAGCTTGAGAGGACTCACTACAAGCTTGAAAAAGCTCACTCCTCCCTCCTTGATCAAAACAAGGATAAGATTGTTGCATCATGTGATATTGGAGTTACTTGTGATATTCTAGATGAATCATTTTTCACTCCTATCATTGTTGCACCAACCGACACTAGCATATCCACTTGCACATCTACTAGTGATAGCTCAAAGGATGATGCTACACTAGTGATTGAAAATGAAAAATTAAAAAATGATGTTAATGAACTCACTCATGCTTTGAGTAAGGCATATGGTGGAGATGCTCGTGTGCTAAAGTGCTTTGGTAGCCAAAGATTCTCCCACTACAAAGAGAGATTGGGCTATACCCCAAGAAAGGCAAGGCCGCCTTTGTAACTCCAAAGCCTAGCTTTGTGAGAAGCAATGGTCGATATTTCAATAGTTGCAAGCAAGTGGGGCATGTTGACCAATATTGCAAACTTAACATGAGCCAAATAAAGTTTGCTAAATCTACCTCCATGCATTTTGATTCATGTTATATGCTTACCAAAAGTGCTAAAGGTATCATGGCTAAGTATGTTAGCACACCCATTGTTGGCCCAAAGAAGAAGGCTATTTGGGTGCCAAAATCCTAGGTCACTAACTTTGGAGGACCCAAACAAGTGTGGGTACCTAAGAAAAACTAATTTTTTTGTAGGTAAATTACAAAGCCGGAGGAAGGCATTGGGTGCTTGATAGTGGGTGCACTCAACACATGACCAGGGATTCTAGAATGTTCAAATCAATCAACTCCAACACCAATGATGGCATTGATAGTATTACTTTTGGTGATAATGGCAAGGGCAAGGTCAAGGGTCTTGGTAAGATTTCAATATCCAATGACTTGAGCATATCAAATGTCTTGCTAGTTGAGAGCTTGAACTTCAATTTGCTATCCGTGGCTCAATTGTGTGATCTTGGATTTAAATGCATATTTGGGGTAGATGATGTTGAGATCATTAGTGTTGATGGTTCAAACTTGATCTTCAAGGGCTTTAGATATGAGAACCTCTACCTAGTTGATTTCAATGCTAGTGAAGCTCAATTGTCAACTTGCTTGCTCACTAAATCAAGTATGGGTTGGTTATGGCATAGAAGACTTGGTCATGTTGGCATGAAGCAATTGAATAGATTGATCAAGCATGACTTAGTGAGAGGCTTGAAAGATGTTGTGTTTGAGAAGGACAAACTTTGTAGCTCTTGTCAAGCCGGCAAACAAGTTGGTAACACCCATCCCAAGAAGATCATGATGAGCACTAGTAGAGCATTTGAGTTGTTGCACATGGATCTATTTGGACCAACTACATACACTAGCATCGGTGGGAACAAGTATGGATTTGTGATAGTGGATGATCTTACAAGATACACTTGGGTATTCTTTCTCAATGACAAGAGTGATACATTTTCCACCTTCAAATCTTTTGTCAAGAGATGTCACAATGAGTTTGAAACTACCATCAAGAAAGTGAGAAGTGACAATAGAAGTGAATTCAAGAATACAAGAGCTGATGAGCTATGTGATGAGCTTGGAATCAAGCATCAATTCTCAGCCAAGTACACTCCACAATCAAATGGCCTTGTTAAGAGGAAGAATAGAACATTGATTGATATGGCAAGGTCTATGCTTAGTGAGTACAATGTGAGTCACTCCTTTTGGGCCGAAGCTATCAACACCGCTTGCTACTCTAGCAACCGGCTATATTGTCACCCATTGATGGAGAGGACACCATATGAGCTATTGAATGGAAGAAAGCCCAACATTGCATACTTTAGAGTCTTTGGGTGCAAATGCTATATCTTGAAGAAAGGCACAAGACTTGGAAAGTTTGACAAGAAATGTGATGAAGGGTTCTTACTTGGTTACTCAACCACAAGCAAAGCCTATAGAGTGTGGAATTTGGCTAGTGGTATACTTGAGGAGGTTCATGATGTTGAATTTGATGAAACAAATGGCTCACAAGATGATCATGAGAATCTAGAAGTTGTGAGTGGATCTCAATTAGCTAATGCAATGAAGAACATGGATATTGGTGACATTAGGCCAAAGCAAGTGATTGACATAGAAGATGACAAAGATCAAGTGCTCAACTCACCTCAAGTACAAGCTAATAACTCTCAAGTGCAAGATCAAAAAGTTGCTAGTTCATCTCAACCAAGTGCAATCAATCAAGTTCCAATCCTCCAACCAACCAACATTGCAAGAGATCACCCCATTGATCAAATAGTTGGTGATATTGCAAGTGGTGTTCAAACAAGATCAAGATTGGCATCCTTTTGTGAACACTATTCCTTTGTGTCATCCATAGAGCCCACAAAAATTGAAGAAGACTTACAAGATGTTGATTGGGTCAATGCTATGCATGAAGAACTCAACAATTTCACTAGAAACCAAGTTTGGGAACTAGTTGAAAGACCCAAGAACTACAATGTGATTGGCACAAGATGGGTATTTAGAAACAAGCAAGATCAAGATGGTATAGTTGTGAGAAACAAAGCAAGATTGGTAGCTCAAGGTTACACACAAGTTGAAGGTCTTGACTTTGGAGAAACTTATGCACCAGTTGCAAGATTAGAGGCAATTAGAATTCTATTGGCCTATGCATGTGCACACAACATCAAGCTATACCAAATGGATGTGAAGAGTGCTTTCTTGAATGGATACATAAATGAGCTAGTATATGTTGAGCAACCTCGCGGATTTGAAGATGACAAGAAGCCCAACCATGTGTACAAGTTGAGAAAGACTTTATATGGCTTGAAGCAAGCACCTAGAGCATGGTATGAAAGATTGAGGGATTTCCTCTTATCCAAAGGGTTCATCATGGGGAAGGTTGATACTACTCTCTTCACCAAGAAGCTTGGCAAGGATCTATTTGTGCTCCAAATCTATGTGGATGATATCATATTCGGTTCAACCAATCAAGATTTTTGTGAAGAATTTGGTAAGATGATGGCAAATGAGTTTGAAATGTCAATGATTGGTGAACTTAGCTACTTCCTTGGTCTCCAAATCAAGCAATTGAAGAATGACCCTTTGTGAGTCAAGGCAAGTACATCAAGGATATAATGAAGAAGTTTGGCTTAGAAGAATCTAAAGGCATTAGCACTCCAATGGGAACTAATGGACACTTGGATAGTGATGCTAGTGGCAACATGGTGGATCAAAAGTTGTATCGGTCTATGATTGGAAGCCTACTCTATGTGACCGCTTCTAGGCCAGATGTGATGTTTAGTGTATGCATGTGTGCAAGATTCCAAGCCTCTCCAAGAGAAAGTCACTTGAAGGCTACAAAGAGGGTATTGAGGTACTTGAAGCATACACAATATGTTGGATTGTGGTATCCCAAGGGGTCTAACTTTGAGTTGATTGGATATTCGCACTCCGACTATGCGGGATGCAAGATTGATAGAAAGAGCACATCGGGCACATGTCAAATGCTAGGCATGTCACTTGTATCTTGGTCATCAAAGAAGCAAAATAGTGTGGCACTCTCTACCGCCGAAGCCGAATACATAAGTGCGGGAAATTGTTGTGCTCAATTGCTTTGGATGAAGGCAACATTGAATGACTATGGGATCAATTTCAAGCAAGTGCCATTGCTATGTGACAATGAAAGTGCGGTGAAGCTAACCAACAATCCGGTTCAACATTCAAGAACCAAGCATATTGATGTGAGGCATCACTTCATAAGGGATCATCAACAAAAGGGTGATATCAAGATCACAAGTGTTGGCACCAATGATCAACTTGCCGATATATTCACCAAGCCACTTGATGAGAAAAGGTTTTGCAAGCTAAGGAATGAATTGAACATTCTTGATTATTCAAACATGTGTTGATGCACCCCTCTTATATGACATGCCTCTCCTTCGAGCAAAGCAAGGTACAAGTTGATTGACATGTCATTCATCCTCTATTAGGACTTGTTAGTGCATCTAGACATCAACTCATTAGGATCATTCATGAAAAACCAAATGAATTTGATGCTTATATGGTACCACTATTGCTTCTATGCTTGATTTGATCTAGTGGTAGCATATGACATGTTTGTGGGCTTGCAATCCTAGTGCTTGATCTAGACTATGACCTTCAATTGGTTAACTCAACATGGGCAAGATAACCATTCTAGGATGTGTGAAGAAGCTTGTTCATGGTTTAAACTGAGTAATATATATTGAACAAGTAATCTAGATTGAGCCACATCTAAGCTTCTCTCCAATAATCAACTCTTTGAGCACATCTTTTATGATAATAGATGACAAAGGGGGAGAAGTAAGTAGTAAGACAAAAAAAATAATTTTGAAAATTTTGAAAAATGAAAGCACACAAGTAGGGAGAGCAAGCCTATGAATAAGTTGTTGCATATCTTTGTGCATTCATAAGTGCTTGCTTGCATATGTACTTACATTCATGATATGCTTGTGTGGTGATTGCTAGAAACTAAATTGACTTGATGCTTGAAGTACTAGTATGCTTAGAGTATAGCATCTTTTCTAGTGGTATTTCAAGTGTGCCCCTCAAAGTGTTTTCCAAGAGGTTTCTAGGCATTCATGGTGCTAAGGATGGTTTCATATTGCACTCCGATTGGTATCACGCTTCAAAGGTCCATCCTACACACCTTAGCATCATTTGGTAGCATTCACTCTCCCACAATTCTTATTCATGCATATGTGATCAAAATGAACCAAACTCATATATCACATATGTAGGGGGAGCTAATACTACCAAAGTGAAATTTTCATCATATATATATTCTTTTATGAAAGGTTGTCATCAATTACCAAAAAGGGGAGATTGAAAGCCCAAGTTTGGTTTTGGTTAATTGATGAAACCTATGGACTAACCCTATGTGCTAAGTGAATGATCAAGATAGGGTGATCCAACATGTGAGATGGAGCAATGTGCATGATCATGGTGATTGATGGATCAAGTGCTCCATGGACTATGGAAAATAAGAAAGAGAAAAACAAAAAAAATGGTCAAGGCAAAGGTATATCTATAGGGCCATTTTTGGTTTAGTGATCAAGACATTATAGAGAGTGTGATCACATTTAGGATAGATAGCCGTACTATCAAGAAGGGAAAACTCGTGTCGATTGCGATTATCATGTGCCACTAGGTTTGCATTGCATATCCATATAAAACAAACCTAAGTGACATAAACATGAACTTAAATCCAAGATATTTCAAAGAAAAGGCTAACATAGGGCACAAGTGTATGGATCTCATGGTGTTAGCACTTGAAGACTTGGAGAAGAAGAAGCAACTCGTTTGGACAAAGAGACAGGGTCCGGACGCTGACAGGCTACACTCCGGACTAATGAAACAGCGTCCGGTGGGCAACCCTACTTCTCGGTCTCGGCAGACAGGAGATCCGGATGTAGTTCTGTGTCCGCACGCAGTTCTTCGGACGCGCGTCCGGAGGCTCGGAGCTCTCTATTCCTCACTGGTGGATTTATCCGGACGCTAAGCTTGGTCCGGACCATGGACTCCGGATGTGCGTCCGGGCTTTTGAGCTCTCTGGAACCTCTCTGCTGAGGTCTGGACGCAAGGCGATGAAGGTTCGGACACTGCTGTTCCTTGCGACTAGAGACACGCGGCAAATCTAGACGAGGGCGTGAACGGAAGAATTCAAATGGCAGGCGAACCAGACGCAGGAAGATTGGTCCGGACCCCAACCTTCGCGTGTCCGGACTCAATGATAGAGGCTCGGTAGCTCGGTTTATGAAGGGTCCGGACGCTAACAATAGTCCGGACCCCCCATGCAAACAGCGTCCGGAGTCACGCAGAAAGCTGTGAAGAAGGGGCAAAACGGCTAGCTTTTGACGGAAGGCTATTTATATGTTTTGGCTAGCTCAAGGAGCGCTCTCTTGCACCTCTCATTCATTCTCACTCATTGTGCTTGCTTGAGATAGCCCCCAATTCACTATCTTCACTCTTGATTGCATATTTGTGAGAGTTTGAGTGATCCAAGTGCTTTGATCATTGCATTGCATCTTAGTGGCACTTGGTCATCGTCATCGCTGCGGGATTTCTTGTTATTCTTGGTGTTTGCCAACACCTAGACGGCTCGGCAATTGAGGAGAAGCTTCGGCGCGTGTTGGTGATTGTTCGCGGTCGGCTTCATCGACTTGTGAGAGGGCTTGTACCCACCTCGGCGGAGCGCCAAAGGGTAACTCTAGTGGATTGCTTGTGTCATTGAGTTACTCTCATTTGGGTGGTTTCTTGTGGCGCCCGGGTAGTGGGCTTGGCTTGTGAATTGCCAATTAGCCACCGAAACACCACTTGAGTAGTCGACACAACGGGGACTAGCTTGGTGGCAACCAAGTGAACCTCGGGAGAAAAATCATCGTGTTCATCTTGTCTCCCGGCTACTCATTGGTTTTCTTTGTGATTGGCTCTCTTTATTGACATCCATACATCACAAGGCATTGGTATATCAATCACCTCTATCTCTTGCACTTATCTTTCTTATCTTGCCTAGTTAGCTTGTTAGTTAGTTTCTCTTGTTAGTTGTTCTTGCTAGCTTGAGCTAAGTGCCTTAGGTTCTTGCTATTGTTTGTTAGGCACTTAGCTAACTAGAATTGCATTGGATAAGTGGCTTCGCACCCCTAGTAGAGCTAGAGCAAAAAGCTTCGCTTAATTGTTATCTAACCTTTTGCTCTAGTGATTTGTAGATTTTTTATTAGGCTATTCACCCCCCCCTCTAGCTATCTAGGACCTTTCAACACCCCCAACATACTTTTTTACCAGATCGACCACGGAATCATGATGTACACAATCATGACACGCCCCACGAAAAAGTTGGACCTCATCGGTCACATTTGTGCATCGACCGATGCACGTTCGGGCCAAACAACAAAACTGACAGAGCAGAAGAACATTCAGAAGGTAAGATATCTATTTCAGGGACCGAAGTAGTGAAACGGCTCCGAGGTGGGGTCGGTCGACCCCACCAAATATCCCCAGGCCCACCAGCCAGCATCCATGCAACATCCTCATCAACTCTGACTGGTTTGCCACATCTCCTTCCCTTTCTCTTTTATGTTTTTATTTGCTTAACTCATTTCCCTTATAAAAATAAAAATAAAAATAAATTTTATTTCTTCATGAAATTAATTGCTTAGTTTATTCCCCTTTTAATATTGAATAAAAGCAAGAAGATCACATTTGAAACTAAAATTTGAAAAGTGACATGATCTATGACGTTCTGAGGGTAAAAGCGTCATAAAGATGAATTCTTGCTTTTTCTTATGCTAGTGGGAAAAATATCTTGATAGGAAACCATATTAACTAAGTTGTTGATCAATGTGATATAGGTTCTCGACTCATGATTCATACCCTGCCTATTTAAAGTACTTGGAGATTAATTTTTGAAAACGTCATAAAACCATAATGTCACTACTCCTCTATAGTGAGAAATTCCTACCAAAGCCATATATGTTTATACATGATCAAAAACCTTCCTCATATGCTTCTTGTATTTTCTTTGAGTTTGGTCAAACCATGTGACCCTTATTGAGAATTTTGTCATAATTCAAAGATCAAGATCACGTACACACCACATATAAACGCTGCTTTTACACAGGAAGTACGCAAATCATGCCTTTCATTTACTTGTTCCATATCATCCAATAAATACTCTAGAAATATGTTATGATGTCTCTCAAATTCTTCAAAAAAGATATGGCTATAAAAAATGATGATGAGCAAAAGCTCAGCAAAAAAAAGAAAAAAAGATAACCATATCTCAAACAATCATAAAGTTAGAGAGATCATACATAGTTAAAGAGTATAATAAAGTCCACTACCATATTCCATACACATGCACATCTTGATCTAGGATTATGACATTCTTTTCCTTGGATTCTTGTTTTGACTTTACAATATAAGTAATGCAAGTATGCTACATTGTTCATCCCTATCTAAGCTCCACATAAGCAATTTAGAAGTAGGAAGATACAAAGAAGGCAATCTCATGTTATGCCTTGGTAAGGAATCATACACCTTGTGAGTGATCTAGAATGCTATATGAGGAGTAAGTTGACTTATGTGCTTTCCTTTGAAAAACTTATCAAAAACTCCAAGTACTAAAATATGATTTGGGGAGATGACTCTGCCTTGAGAACTATTCCATTTATCAGCCTCTCAAAGATATATGCTAGACAATACCACATATCCCACTTGTATAACAAAGTGTCTTGAGTAAATCTTTATGCTTGCTTTATACTTTGAGAATATCATAGTTATGTTTACTTTCATCCTTTACTCGAGGACGAGCAAAGAGGTAAGTATGGGGGATCTTGTTGACGGTAAGAATGACCCTTTTTGTTACTATCAGAATACCATCATCATCCTCATAATCGAAGAAAGACAAGCATAACATGAGCATATTTTATCCAATGACTAGTTCCACATGTCCCTTGAGTATTTGATTGCAGGTAATGACAAATGGGGACATTTAGGAGCCAATGGGTCCACATAGGGGATCGACCGACCTCCCTGTGGGGCCACTAGGCCTCCCATTCCCCCATGATCCAAGAAACACCCTCTAAAACACTTCTTAACCCTTGGATTCACCTTGTGCTACCTCTCAACGGTTCAGATTCACATCACATGGATCCATGGGTCCACATCAAAGAGATTAACGTGACAAATCATCTCAGAACAAATACCCAACGCAGATGACATGTGGGACCACCCTTTGGAGAGAGGTGGTGGACCACAACCCTTATATGGGGGTCGGCCGACCTAGGGTGACCCCCACTTGGTCCTTGACCTGTGGGATATCTTCTAGAAGAGCAGAGAGGGCCCACAGGTCACTAGGGGGGTCGCCCGACCTCCCCAAAGGCGGTTCAGCATCCACCGACCCCCCCCCACACCAAACACATGTTGAATATCTCCACCATCCATCATAAGACGGTTCAGAGGTCGGTTGGATCCTACGGTGGCTGATGAATGTGACGCAGATCGCTGACGTGGCACCGGAGTAGCACCTCTACTCCACCGGAGTTCCTCCTTGGGCCGCTGCCTTTCCCCTCCACTTGGCCCACTCGGCCACAACCGCCACGGCCCAGCGCGCACACAGGGGCTCCCCTTCCTATCTCTCTGCACCACCGACAGCAGGGGCCCACTAGTCAGCGTTTCCCTCCCTTTCCCTTTTCTCTCTCTGTCACCGACCGCTCTGGCCCACCTGTCATCGCCTCCACCTCCCTTGTTCGTGCCAAGTTCGAGTCGGAACCCCGACCTCCCGAACCGAATCCAATCCCGAGAAGCTCGGGATTTCCTTCTTGTTTGCGCCTCTGGACGCGGTAGCCATCTACAAAATGCCTGCCGCCTCCCTATTCCCCATCTACTCTCGCTGCGTCTCGCCCTAGCATAGCCGCAGTGCGTTCCCGAGCTTGAGCACCGCCGCCGTCGCCATTAACGCCGCCACAAGCTCTGGGTTGCCCGTTAGCCTTTCCCCGTCCATCGAAACAAGGTTCGGAGCCTCGTAAAGCTTTCCCCGCACTCGGTTTCGCGTGTCTTGGCCCTCATCGTCGTGTCACCGCTCGTAGGGAGCCCGCACCCGCCGCGACGTGTCGCCTGCCTCCTCCGCGACCTCTCCAGCCGCGAAAAGGGTTTGGGGTGAGTTCGCGCCGACCCGCTCTATCTCCCGGACCCCTCGGTTCGTCGAATGGTACCCCGTGTGCCCCTAACGCCTTGCGCCGCCGAGCTCTGGGCTGCAACCATGGAGGACCGCCGCGTCGCCTCCCTGTTCCCTGCCAGCGCCGCTGTCTCTTTCCCTCTCTCTAATCCTGGCCCTCTGTTTTGGATCCAAGGGCCGAGATGAGCAGATACCCCTTCGATTTGCCACTTTGCTAAAGAGACCCTGGAAAGTCTTAGGGCTCAACCCGCGCTCCTTTGGCGTATTCCCAGAACGCGTTTTCTTTTCCAGAAAGCGTATTTCCTCCCGGGCATAATTCAATTTGTTTTAAAATGAAAAATCATAATTTCAGAATTGCCAATTATTTTCAAAACCCTTTATCTTGCTCATTTTAAATCTGTTTTCGTCCATTCAAATTGCGTTAGGTTCGTAATAAAATTCTCTTTATGTTAATACCACTGTTAGTTACTTTTGGAAAAGTAAGTTCATGATTAGATTTAATTTAATACCTTTCAATAGGAAACCTTGTTTAATTCATATCTTCGTCGTTCTAGCTCCGTTTTTCGTGAACGAAACATCGATGTGATCGTAGTGATGCGTAGATTAGTTTTATAAACCTTTTATCTTATTTTATTACTGTTGGGTGTACTGTTCTAATCATAGTCTTGTTTGCTTTGTGTATGTTTTCCCGTTGGTTGAATGGTGTTGATTGTTGATCGGTATAGACGTTGAGCAATCCGTTGAAGAGCCGGAGTTTTTCTTTGATCAAGACCAGCAGGACTAGCAAGAGTTCTTCGAAGAAGGCAAGTATAACATAGGATTATCCTTGTTGTCCTATTCACAATTAATATAACTCATATGCATGATATTCCTTGATTACCATAGATTGATCCTAGTGATTGTTACCCTGAATACCTTGTCACCTATGTTTTGATCCACCATATATGATTAGTTTTGCTAGTGCTCATATCAGCTGTACATGATCTTAACTTGTTAATGACTATATGCAATAATGGTAAAACTCGCTTTTTAGCAACATTGGATTATAGGAGCTTATCTGTCGGCAAAATCTGGGATATACAGTACAACCACGAGGGCTATATGGCTCTGGCTTTAGCTCAGTATGGGGACCTTTTCTAGCTTGTTCAGTGGTTACCTTTATGGCGCGAAAGGGGTGTGCCGAGACGGGTATAGTGTGGTTCCTAATCTTTGGGCATAGCCGCGAAGAAATGTGACCGTGGACAGGTTGGCTCTATATCTCCTTACCATGGAAACCTTGCGGCCCTAACTTGTTAGACGAACCCCTGAAAGGTTTTATAGTGTACCCTGCCCGCTCACCTCGGTAGTGTTTTGGGAGTCATGATCCCGGGCATATGGGCAAACACGACTCGTGGGTAAAGTTGTACACCTCTGATCAGAGTTAATAAACTATCATGATAGTCGAGCTCACGGACATGAGCGGCTCGGAAAACTCACAGAATTATTGAGTTCTTATTTCTATGTGGCTTATGCAAGTGTTATTTATTTATTGTATATTATTGTCATTTACTTTATGATCATGGATATTTGAGCTTTTGCAATTTACCTTGGCAATTGTTGATGTTAATATAAATTTGATCTACTTAAAATGCTCACCGCTATGAACCATGCATACCCTTTTGAGCTTCATGAACCCCGTGTTATATTTGTTGAGTACGTATGTGCTCACCCTTGCATTCAAACACCACAGATGAAGATTGGGTTGATGATTACCGCAATGAGTACTAGTCTTGGAGTAAACCAGTCAACTAGTCCCTTGGAGCTTCCGCAGTTATCCTCGTTAGTTAAAGTTATTTGTTTGAGTCTACGTAATGAATATTTATTCGCTATGTAATAAGCACTGTGATGGTACTTTTATGATTTGTCAACTCATGTGTGCGACTATTCCTGGGGTGCACATAAGCCTTTTATGCACTTGTTTTTGTTCTTAAAAACGGGTGTGACATGCCTCATTGGAGAAACACTACTCCTTAGTATCTTAGCGAAGCTCTGCAGTAGTGCTATGCTAGTTGGAGGAGAGTGAGGAAAGTCTTCTGGAGAAAGCCCCGGGCATGTCGGGAATCTTCTCCGGAGTTCTACCTCAGCGGATGCGAGTCTCTTATAAGTTCAGCTCTTGTAAGTGACTTCTTCCGAGTTCTTTATAACATTGAATATTCTAAATTTTGTTTAGCTGTTATACAACTTTTCACGCTTGTTCATCGCTTTGTTCTGAGTGAAGTGCTTTAATCTTATGCATGGGTTAAAGTAGTAATAATAGTGTAGACGTGGTGTCTAGACTAGATCTTGACTTTGTAAACCGCTTATCGCATGGAAAGTCAGTGGATGCTAGTAGGAAGTGACAACCCTATCTAGTCTTCGTATTACACCCCGTATGTAAGATATGTTCTTAAAAAGTAGAGCCTCAATACAACATGATGGCGCGGTCCGGTTAGAGTTTTGCCCTCTTTCTGATCTATCCCATCGCCTCCTGCAAGAGAAGGACTGATAAAGCCAGTATAACCAGCTATACCTTGTTAGATATCTTTGCTATATCGAACCTCTCAACCCAGTTATCATAGTCTCCCTTAGTTCATCATAGGACATATCCATAATCCTAGTTAAGTCACTTCTCATTCCCTGTGGAAAATACGATACCTGGAATACTCCCGTTGAAAGCTACACTTGACAGCCGTACGCTTGCAGTCTTTTCCCGTTTGCCACTTCTGGTGTCAACATGCACCATTTCCAAAAGTATTACCCCACACATGAGTATAACATACATGTAGCTCCAAGAAATATGACTTTGTACGACGATTTTCTCGTGACAATGACCAAATTTGTCTAAGTCATTCTGTTTTACGACGTTATTTAATGGGAGTTTAACTTTACGACGAAAATTATATGCTCGTCACTAAGATCTAGAAGTAGTCGTCGTAAACCAAAGGATTTCCATATTACGACGAACTACAATTTATCATGATATGCTAACAAACAATCACTATTATTTATGATTTGAATTTTAACATGATAAGCTCAACTCCACTAATAGTATTTTGATTATGTCTTTTTGTTGAATTGTACAAACTAACTTGGATGGAGAAACAATTAAACCCAAATGCTCTATATCTTGACGAGATCTATGCTTGCTATTTCTCCCAATTCCAAATCGCCATCTTTTTAGCCATCTCCATCTTTTTCTCTCCTCCCGACGCTCTATGCTTGCTATTTCTCCCAATTCCAAATCGCCGCCCTCACTCCGCCCGTCCGGCTGACCTGAAGCAGCAGCTCCGCCCCCCACTCCGCCTGACCCGAAGCAGCAGGGACCGCCCCCACTCCGTCCGACGACGCAACAGGCGCCGCCCCTAGGATGCCGACTCTGCCCGACGGCGACTACCTACGTCGCTCCCCCAGACCCTCGCTCCTCACTCCGCCGTCCTCTCGTCGACTTACGCAGCAGGTGCAGTCCGACCCCCTTGCTCCCCCACCAGAAGTCGCGACCCCCCTCCCCCACTCCACGCACCAGGTCTGATCCCCATGGCCCCTGGTCGGAAGGTGGGAGCAAACATGCCGCAACCAATAGGTAAATTCCTGAAATCTGTTGATTTTTTGAGTTACTGTTAGGGATTTAAGCTAGTTGTTGCGTGAACTTGTCTTGTGCCATAGTGGTAGTGCCCGTTCATTTTTCTTTGATTTTTTTGTGGGATTTAAGTGAATCCCTCATATCTAGGTTTGTCTCTACGCGTAGTGAATCTGCTCGGATTCAAGTGAATCCCCCAGATCTAGGTTTGTCTCTACTTTTTAGCGTAGTGAATCTGCTCACCATATATGAGGAAGACAATGGAAAAGGTTCATCGGCTATCATCTTCATTTAGCATAAGACCTTATCACTAAGGAATTGATAGAACATTTCAACTAAAATGATTTTGTTATTCAATAATCCCCTTTTGCCCGTGTATCCTCTTGTTAAATTGTAAATGTAGTCCATACATCAATATGGTTATTCCAGCAGCAGGGCCTGTCTACTTGTGTCCTCGACTGATTATATAGCCTAGAACTTCTTGACATTGTTGTTTTCTAAATTTTGGGTAAGCATTGAATGGGATTTTTTAAAGGAAATACTAAATATAAAAAGGCATCCACATTATGGTTCAATAGATTATGGTATTCTGGTTGCTGAGCAGAGGATAAAAATGAACTAGCATGGTCTATCTGCTTGTCTCCAAGATTATCTAGCAAGTTCTTGACATTGTCATTTTTTTAAAAAAAAAAATTGGATAAGCATTGAATGGAATTTTTCAATGGAAATACTAGATATAATTAATTTCCATGTGCATTCCATTACCACCTTGTGACAGCATAAGTTACTAAGTGTACTTTGAGTATTTTCTGTACCTGTGATGATGAGGTATTTGCAATCAAATTACTTACCCTGCTAAGTGTATAGGTGACTGTTGCTGATAGAATCACCATTTATTGGGTTCTTCATTTCTGAGAAATATGCTCTCCTATTGTTCTGCTTGCTTGTTTAATGTGTATAGGTGAATGTTAGTGAGTGTACTTTGAGTATGCAGCTGATATTTCTTTTTAAATAAACGAGCAGGAAAGAAATAATGTTGTGACAATTTGGGTTAGATCTGAATATAATAGTCTATATTGGACGTCGACTCTCTATCATGCAGTATTAGTTTTGCTAGCCATTACAAAATTTTAATAGTGATGTTTAGTATGCATTGACATGTGTCAATGTATGCAAAAGCTTGGACCACTTTCAGCTATCCCTGTTAGTGTTCCATTTCTGTGACAAAACTAAAACTAATTGACTGCTTGAGTAATTTTCACCCTTCGGCAATATGTTCATGCATGCACATGGCAATTAGCTGCTAACTTTAACTTTTCTATATTTGGTCTCACTATTTGCAAACATGTTCTAGCAACCATCTGATCTAATTTTAATAAATTTCAGGGCTGCAAATTGGTAGCTGTGGGCACCTTGCAGCAAGTGTATTTAATTTAATTTCAGGGCAGAAAATTGGTAGTTGTGGGCACCTCGCAGGAATTGTTTATGTTGGGACAGTTACAACATACCACATGTCATTATAGGATCAATTTTGCGTAAGTATTTCTACATTGCGTCTTTGAAATTTTCTCTATAGAGCTTCAACGGCTACTAAATAAAACAGCTATACATAGTTGCACCCCTATCCCATATAGTTGTAATTCACCTTGCAGTATTTTCATTCTTCTGTTAATTAGGATTTTAATCTTCGGTGATGAGCTGACGATGAAATGTTATGTGAACTCTGCCTTTAATTTGTACTTCCAAACCAATTTAGATAATACATGGTGTGATAATGTACCCTTGTAACATTATCAATCTGTTCCTTTTAATGCCTCTGATTTATGTTTGTGTTATCTGTAAAATATATTAGTGTAGAGCCCTTTAATGCAGAGTGCTAAAGTTTGTCTGTGTAGATCATTTGGTGCGATACATAGTTGTTTCATAGATATGCCTTATTGCTTCCATGCCTTTAGTTTTCCTTATGTTGACAATATCATAAGTAGGTGTAGGATTTGTATGTGACTGGTCCAGTCAACTCTAAAGTAATTTGTTGTTTAGAAAGTGCTGCTGTTCTTGGGATTATGGGTTACACTTTCTTTAGGGTTCCTAGTTTTGTGCATATATATTCAGGAAGTTTGTCTAATAGACACTATTGAACTACTGCCTTTTGGAATTTGAATATTGTTACACCATGGATGTCTGTTCCAGCGAGCTATTTGTTAAAAGAGAATCTGAATATTGTTACACCATGGATGGCTCTTCCTAACTAATTTTTTTCATGTTAGGCTCAAATGGAAGCTATCATGGCTCAATTTGACAAGATGGGGAACAACCAAAGACTCTTGGAGAAGCAATTGCTCATGTTGGTGCAGCAATTAGACAAGAGTTGGTGCAGCAATTAGATAAATTTCATGGCTATTATTTTGCACTTTTGAGGTTCATGTATTTTTGCTTGGGATTGACATGAGAATTATTTGGACATGCAACTATTAATGGATCTGATTTGCCAAGTGGTGTAATGAATGTGGCCATTTTCAATTTGCTTGTTGGTTATAAACTGAATTTGTTAGCTATAATATATTGAATTATAATGTTATGTGACTAACATTTTGAGATTTTACTATCCTATGTGGCACTTTTATAGGCATCCATGGTCAATGGTACATGATATTTTCTTTGCTTATTAACGACGATAATCGAGCGTCGTAAATCAACGACGCCACTATGGACGTCGCAAAAATTACGACGAGAACATTAGTTTTGTCGTTGAACACCTTTAGCTACAGGGGACGTCGCAAAAATTACGACGAGAACATTAGTTTTGTCGTTGAACACCTTTAGCTACAGGGAATAGGGGACGAAAGAATTTTCGTCGTGCTAGCGTCGTAAACCATGAAACATGACAATTTGTAGCTTCTACGACAATAATGCAATGTCGTAGAAGGTCAAAACTCTTGTAGTAAATATGCAACAGTTCAACACAATATAATCATCACTGTATAGACCGACGGTTGTCTGGTCATACTCTCACAACTCACCTTACCTTAGCATAGGTACGACGTTGCAGAAAATAATTCTGTCGACATATATGGCTTATTCATATATGAAGGCTACCTCGACAATTTGACCACATGGTAGCATAGTGCGGTCCTGTATACACACCTTGGCCTGGGCGCAGAGGTATTGATCCATATATTACCATTCAAGTGGATGACACCCATACAATTCCAACCTGTATGGACAAGTGAAAATAGAAATATGATGCAATCCCTAAGTTAGTACTTAAATAAGCCACCTGATAATCCTAAGTTGGGCTTAACTGGAGGATATTGCTAGCATAGTTTTTCAAATTAGTTTTGACAAACTTGCCTATAGCTCAAGTTTTAGTCCAAAATAGCATTTGAAAAATAAAACTTTGTTTTAAAATCCATGTAAATGACAGTATTATACTTAATCTTGCTCTGATACCAGCTGTCACGGAACCGCCCTACTAATATAAGATCAAGCATGACTGTCCCCGTTTAACACGTTGACACGCACATACTTTCACTTATACCAGTTCGGTAGTCCGCCGGGTATCCCGAAGGACCTCGGTAAATGAACAACCCAACCGGGACAGCTTGATTAAGTAAACACTGGACCCCGTTTAACACGTTGACACGCACATACTTTCACTTACACAGAGTTTTGCAGTGGAAATAATATTACAAATAAGTTCATAAATAGTGATACAAGTCTGGGTTCAAAACTGTTTAATGAAACAACATAGTTTTGAAAAGATTATAGTAACATAAGTTAAAATACATTGCTAGCTTAAAGTGACATCCTCCAATAACAGCATATAGATAAGAATAACTACAGAGTCACCGATCCCATCGGTGGTTAACCACTCCTTCAGCAAGACGAAGCCCTTCACCTGCAACAGGGTGGGATAAACCTTGAGTACTCGAATGTACTCAGTTAGACTTACTCGACAAGAAAGAAATAAAAGAATCCCAAGGATATGCAAGGTTCATATAGTGGAGTTGACATGATAGCATAATTTTGCAAAAAGAGCATTCCTACCTTGAGTCCTATCTTTCAATATTTTAATCAATATTTTAGCATCAGGATTAGTAAAGCTTACCAAGTCTAGATTTGCACCTGATCTAGAGCAACCACTTAATTAAAACATCACAATAGTAACCATATCCAGTTTGGCATGTAAACCATATAACCACCTTTTGGTTACTTATCAGGGTTCAAGTTTCTACAGTTGGAGGAAGATCTTTCAAGTTTCTCACTGACGGGGAGAGACCGCGATTCGAATCGAATTCCTATCCAGCTGGAGGTTTATTCCTCAATCACACCCAAGCCTCCCCCGTCGGGTTGACTTTTGCGGGTTACCTTCAATATAACTCGGGTTTACGCCGCGGGTCCCCATGTACAGGCATGAAAAGCGATTCACGGTAGCCAGGTCGATCAAGCAGTGCCTGCGCTTGGTGCCAGGCCAGGACGATCAGGATACTTGCCCACGGTCTAGTATTCCGCTCGCGGTCCTCCATGTCCCAAGTAGGGGGGGATTCCAACTCGAATTACAGAGTTAGGCTTCGCGGTCGAAACGAGTTATTCGGCCAGCTATGAAGGAGGCATGCATTCAATCTCGGCAGATGTCCAACCACGTTCCAGTGCCTAATGACACAGGTGGAGAGAACCCGCTCACAAGACCTCCAAGTCAAGTGGCTCACATACACCTTGTCCGCCCGGTCTCGATTTATTACTTCCACATGGTTATTTCCACGATAGCAAATATAGCCAACCGTGACCAGTACCAACCTATCATCGTGGGTGATAGCAGACCAACCACTCTACCGGTCTAAGCAAGGCTAAGCATATGTTTCGATCCTGGGCCTATAAGGTTATTTAGTTAGACAAGGAAGATATAATGCAGCAAGGGTTTCATTCAACTCCTACTAACTTAATGCACAAACAAGTGATAGTAGTATGGTTAAAATACTTGGAAAGAGAGTAAGCTAGGTATATAATGCTCCAAGGCTTGCCTTGGGAACCGACACAAAGTCAGTGATGGTTAGATGACACTTGCTTGGCGAGCTCTTCAGATCCACGCTCATACTCTTGGTTGTTCCATCTTTTGGATTCATCCATCAACACCACCTTTTGGTTGGCTCCACCAAACACTGTCTACGGGTTTGGCTCCAACCATCACATCTCCACATCGTGTACCTAGCGTGCCTAAATGGGATGTAAGATGCAAGTGTATGAATGCGATGAAAGGAAACACAAGACACATAAACAAGCATACAAGACCAACTTAAGAGTATGAAAGACATACAGAAGCACTCATAGAGAAATTTTATTAAACTACTATAACTAAACTCTAGCATCAAGCAATCAAATCAAGTATGGCATATAAATTAACTTCATCCAATCTTAGCCATTACAAGCATGCAACAGCCAAGAACTACTCAACAAGGATAGCATACAAGAACTAGGGCTGCTATATGACAACAACCACATAAGCATATAGATTTATTTGAACTAATCATCACACATGCATATCACGGGAGGATAGCAATCATATCGAGAATAACATATTAATTAACTAATTCAAGCCATTGCAAGCATTCGATAAGCACAAGATTTATTCAATTATTTGTTACTCTAATATAGCATAAAAGGCTAACAAACATGTTAGGGATAACATGCTCACTATCCTGAACACAACTTTGCAAGAGTTCATCACTCAAGAACTAATAAAAAGGATTCAATCCAACAAGCATGAACTAGAGTAATGAATTTAACATGCAAAGCGAAATCTGGACAACAGCACATAAGTTACTTGTTTCTACCATAACCGGAGTTATAAGCATTCAAAAGAGGTGATCTTAGACTTTCTGGAAAGGTATTGAAATTACCTACAACATTGCTATTACCACCGAAAGCTAATTCAAAAATTAAACAAGTCAATTATGCAATTGTTTCAGATCTGCACAACTAGGACAGAAAAGTAATATTACATTCAAACATGCATAACTTGAGTTACAAACATTCAAAGAGCATAAATCTTAACTTCAGAATAAGATTAGTAAACTATCTAAAACATGCATATTATCACCCATGTGATTCTACACTTAACAAGGTTAAATAAATTGTTGACGAAATATGTGTCGCAGTCTACCTAGGGGGTACCCTACGGTAGTAGATTGTAGGCGGAGGTGTGGCGACGGCGATCAAGCATAACACAGAGAGCGTAGACACGGCGATTTATACACGTTCAGGCCGGCATATCGCCGTAATACCCTACGTCCTTTGTTTTGGTGGCTGGATTGATATGAGTATTAGGTTACATGAGGTGTAGATGATCATTTTGAGGGGTCCCTGCTCTCCTTATATAGCCGGGGAGCAGGGTTACCGTTTCCATATCCTAACAGATTGCGATTGGTCCCTTAAGGTAAGGGATCCGAGTCTATCTACTAGGATCTTCCTTCGCGAGCAAGACTTCTTCGGAGTCCCTGGCGAGCACGACAGGCTGGTCGCGGGCTGCAGGGCCTCGCGAGCCAGGCTGTCTTCTAGTCGGTAGGCCCATAAGGTGCCTGGGGATATGCCGAGGTAATATCCGCAACAAGTCCCCGAGCACGCTGCATTCTTCTGGTGAGCTCGTAACATCGTCCTTGGAGGCGCTCAGCTGGTCGCCTCCACGCGACGTCGTCGTTGTAGGGTCTCGACCAGGACGCTTGGTAAAGGCGCCGCTTGGAGAAGCCTCCTGGCCAGGTCGGGCTGGTCGAGAGGGTCGTAGCGTGATCTGCGACCAGGTCGCCTTGCCGAAGGTTGTGGCTGCTTGTCAGAAGAATGTGAAGTGCTGAAGAAAAAATTTTGAAAAGTCCTTTCCTGGTGAAGTGTACCCACTTAGACTCTGCAAAAAATAACACAGAAATAGCCCACGTCATGGCGGCCGCGGTCCAGGTCAACAAGTTGGGCCCCCCACCTGAATCCTTCGGCCAGTCCCACAGCAAGAACCACCCGCGAAGCCCTCAGAGGGAGCACCGACAAAGATCACCACGATACGACGACCAAGAGTATGACAAGCCCCAACGCGATCGAACACCGGCACCGGCGCCCCGAGCCACAGGGGGACTGCGTCCTTTCTCCGCTCAGCTCCATGCCATCAGGTGGCCCCAGAATTTTAGGGTAACGTCGGTGGAGAAATACGATGGCAAGGAAAATCCGGAACAATTGGCGACCACCTACGTGATCGTCGTGTACGCCGCGGGAGGAATTCAAGACGTGATGGCCAACTACTTACCAGTGATGCTATTGACCTCCACCAACAGTTGGCTTCAGAAGATCCCAGAAGGCACCATTGACAGTTGGGAGGAACTCAAGAAAGTCTTCATCAAGGCATACAAAGCTACGTGCGTCCAACTAGGGATGCGCTATGACTTGGAGAATGTTCGTCAAAGGAACAATGTGAGCCTCCAGGAGTACATCAGGCGCTTCTCCGACAAGCGGTTGAGAATCACAGACATCTCCGACCCAAAGGCCATCGCCATCTTCTCCAACGACCTATGTATGGACAAGCTCCGAAATAAGCTCCGAAATAAGTTGGCCCGCAAGAGCATAACAACCATAGAAGACCTGATGACCATCGCGAACCCTTACGCCAACCAAGATGACGCCACCCGCAACAGGGAGAATAGGCGGCGCTATTCTCGTACCCCAGAACACGCAAGGGATAGCGATCGCCGACCAGATTACCGAAGCGAAAGAAGGCCCAACGACCGAGAGCATGAATATCGAGACTACCGGTCGGGTAACTCTGAACGCTACCAGCAGGGGTACGACTACATGCGCGATAACCGCTGCATCACCAACACGAACACCCATCCAAGGAGGAATTGCGATGCCAACTATGAGAAGATCCTTGACGGCCAATGCCCCATACATAAAAACTCCAAGCACTCCATGCGCAAGTGTGATGTCCTTGAGTCAGTAATGCAGGGAAGAGGTGATAAAAGACCGAAGAAATACGACGGCGACAAGGACAAGGACAAAGATCAAGAACCGGCAGCGCCGGAATTCCGAACAGCCTCAAGGACGTACTCCATCTTCGAAGGCAGCATGGTCGTCGAAGGGGAGAGATGACGCCAACAAGTCCGCAAAGACGTCTACTCAGTCACCGCCGTAGGAGACGACACAGCCAGTGCTCGATACCTCGATCGGTCGGAACAACCTATCAGCTTCTCTGGGGAAGATGAGTGGACAAACTACAGATATCCCGATCGTTTCCCACTCATCATTGATCCAACCATTGCCACGTGCTGCTTCAGGAAGGTGCTGGTCGACAGCGGCAGCGCCATCAATATCATCTTCGCCGATGCGTTCCGCCAGCTCGACTACTCGAAGAAGGACCTCCTCCCGGTGAACTTCCCCTTCTGGGGGATCATCCTAGATAAGGCCTCCACACCGGTGGGGAAGATCACCCTCCCCATGCGATTCAGCGACCAGGACCACTTCAGGGTCGAGAACATCAACTTCATCGTCGCCGACTTTGAGACAGCCTACCTTGCGATACTCGGTCGTCCGGCACTCGCCAAGCTGATGGCGGTCCCGCACTACACCTACATGGTGTTGAAGATCCCAACACCCCAAGGCGTCCTCAACTTCCGCACCAACTTGAAGATCGCATACGAGTGCGAGCAGCAGACAATCAACACCGTCAAGAAGCCCTGTATCCAGGACACATACAACTCCGAACCTAGCGACAAGCCCGCTGCAAAGAAACCAAAGGAAGCAGAACCAGCAACGACTACCGCCGACCTCTCCTGTGATTAGATATAGAGACCCTCAGCCCTCAGCGGCGCGAGAAGATTTTCAAGTTTAAACATGTTCCAATAAAGTTGTACTATGTACCTCTCTATTAATAAATAAAGATGCAACATTTCCCCCATATTCCGTTTAAACAGTTCGACCTCTATAAGAACGGTCACAACATTCGGTGACCACTACAAAACGCCCATGGCGTTCGGCGACCACTACAAAACACTCCCACAACGTTCGATGACCTCTCCAAAACACTCTCATAGTGTTCGACGACCTTTCCAAAAACGCATTACGGCATTTTCTCCAAACAGCCTGGCCATAATCGGAAACCCTCGAATCTGGCCTACTGATTTTCATAGCGTATAGAAGTAGCTACCCTATACGCTATGATCATATCGACAAGCCTCCCAAATGACGTCTCTCCAACAACCAGGAGACATCATTTGGGTCGGAGGTCATGAGGTTATGTGTCCAAAATTTGTACACGACCACAATACGGTCGACGACTCTACATGCAGCATGGCTTTTCGCCCAGCGTCTGCAGGAACGGTCTCCACAGGCCCTAGTCACGCCACGATCGAGCCTCTTGGAAAAGGGCCCTGTCCCTGACATCTCCCTACGCGTGCATGAGCTGCTCGCCCTCTGCGCCGCGGGTTGTCAGCAGCGTGCCTCCTTGGTAATCCCTATGGTACCTATGCGTGCAGAGGCTCCGAGCCCTACGATTCGGGCCATGGGGAACCCAAGGCCGAATGATTCATCGCTACGACTCACGACTTAGCAGACACGACAGGACATACAAGTGAAACAAAAGCTTACAGCCCCGGATATATTACAACTTTGTAGTTTTCACTTACACGTCCGAATACTTGTATCCGAGATACAAACCGCCGCTGCCCCGCAGCAAACAAATGTGATAGGAAGGACATCAAAAGAGAAAAGGACCACAGTCTAGGTCAATTATTCAACATTATAGCCTCATTCTACTAATGCGATAGGCGACTGTCTCGTTAATGTTCCTAGTCCAAAGCTTGAATTCATGTCGAATGCGACACTGCGGGCTTCAATACCTAATGATGCCAGCTAGGTCGTTACCCGGCGGCCCAAAACGATGGCACTCTTCCCAAACACAGATATAAGGATCATGGACAACCAACCTCGGAGCGTCTTCTGGGGAACAAATCCTCCTCTGTCGCCAAATAACGTGAAGATCATCACGGGACTAGAAATGAAGACGACTTAAGCCAAGGTTACCCCACCTGCCATCTGACAATATGCCGCCACTAAGTCGATCGACGATGGAGAGCACTTCTGGGTTCGCACGATACAACACCATAGCTCTGAAGTACATGGCGACATCATCTCCAGCCGCCATCGCCCGACCAATAAGCGCCTGCCCTGCATGATCTCGTCCCCACAACATCAACCTCTCCACGCTGTGAAAGCATAAAGCCTCTCGATGATCGACCTCGAGGAAGCGTTGCTCGAAGTTGGACTCCAGCAAGGGGCAGTAAGGTCAACAATAGCTCTGAATTCGTTGAAGGGATAGGAGCCGAATCATCGTACCATCATCACAAATCCTCTGGAAGACACGATACACTCAGCGAAGATTCAGGTAATCAAAGATGCTATCACCATTATCGATGACACGTAGAAAGATTTGGAAGAGAAGGTCCTCCGGCAGGATCAACAGGGTGCTAGATGCCATGGCAAGGCGTGCGCGATCAGCATCCATCTCTCCAGCAAAGCCGGCGTGCCCCCCCGGGGTTCTTCCTGGCGACGATGAAGCCTTCTTACTCTTGCCTACTTTTGTGGCTGGCAAACGTGAAGAAACTAGACAGGGCGGCTGGGAGTTGCTCCGATTCAACAAAACATATAACACAGAGTCATCATCTCTTCGTATCCTGCATGTATTCCTTGGGATGTAAAGACGTGACCCTTCCCGTTCCTCCACCGATAAAGTCCCCCTTTTATACCAAACGGCGTGGCGCTTCGCCTTCCAAGGTTTTTTGAAAATTGCAACGACCTAAGAATTACAGTTTGCCTTACATGGGCCGATAAACGTAGTTTCACTGGCCCATTTATCTTTTAACAGAAACTCTTTTAGTTTTTCATTTAAAATTACGATTGTCAATCCCTTAAATATTCGCTACTCCGCAGTCCCGGGGACTGTAGGATTTAATTTTTTCTTCAAGAATTTCCTTTGCATATATAGTACCTCCACTATAGTAAAACTAGTCGTCAAACTACACCATAAGCATCAACCCTCGGGGACTTCGTCAAACTGCGTACACCGGGCAACGCTCGGGGACTGCGACCACGACACATGGAAGGCGGAGCGTAATAGCAAATACTCGGGGACTGAAACTCGGGGATTGCAAACAAAATAGAGTAATATGATCCTGATACAAGAACCTCCCAGCTCCTTACATCAGGCTCGGGGCTACGGGTATTCGTAGTCGTTTTTTACAAAAACTTATGTTTCAGTCTTTAGTTACAATTTTTATGCAGTCTTCACCTTTTATAAAGCTCGGCACCACGTGCATACTTCACCTGCTACCAAGCTCGGGGACTAAGTGGGTACACTTCACCTAGCGGAGAATGTACTGATTATTTTTCTTGACAAAGCTCTGCTATTTCTGTTTTATTTTTTGCAGAGCCTAAGTGGGTACACTTCACTAGGAAAGGACTTTTCAAAAGTTTTTCTTCGGCACGTCACATTCTTTCGACAAGCAGCCGCGACCTTCGGCAAGGCGACCTGGTCGTAGATCACGCTACGACACTCTCGACTAGCCCGACCTGGCCAGGAGGCTTCTCGGAGCGGCGCCTTTACCGGGCATCCTGGTCGAGACTCTACAACGACGACGTCGCGTGAAGGCGACCAGCTGAGCGCCTCCAAGGATGATGTTGCGGGCTCACTAGAAGAATGCAACGTGCTCGGGGACTTGTTGCGGATATTACCTCGGCATATCCCTAGGCACCTTATGGGCTTACCGACTAGAATATGGCCCGGCTCGCGAGGCCCTGCAGCACACGACCAGCCCGTCGTGCTCGTCAGGGACTCAGAAGAAGTCTTGCTCGCCAAGGAAGATCCTAGTAGATAGACTCGGATCCCTTACCTTAAGGGACCGATCACAATTTGTTAGGATATGGAAACTGTAACCCTGCTCCATAGCTATATAAGGCGAGCAGGGACCCCCTCGAAATGACATCATCTACACCTCGTGTAACCTAATACTCATATCAATCCAGCTACCAAAACACAGGACATAGGGTATTACAATGATTTGCCGGCCTGAACCTGTATAAATCGCCGTGTCTACGCTCTCGGTGTTACGCTTGATCGTCGTCGCCACACCTCCGCCTACAATCTACTATCGTAGGGTACCCCCTAGGTAGACTGCGACGCATATTTCGTCTACAATATCTTCGCGGGATTTATTCGATATATATTCTGATTTGATCCCTTTTATTGATCTTTTCTATAATGGTCCATGGAAAATAATTGAATACCAAAACTCGTGGAAATTATTAGGTAAAGCCCTATATTTCTATATTTTACACATGATTGATCCATTTATTCTATTTATAATTGTATTAAAAGTTGACGCTGATGACCGTCAACAAGTTCCCCCACACTTAGTCTCAAGAAAAGTTTGGTTAAGAAATATAAATTTAAGACATAACTTAAAGATACACTTTATCATAAGACTTTTGTTGACATTCGTTAAGTGCAAATAGAATATGAAAGATTTCCGTAAGCGCACAGAATATCATTGTAGCATTTTACCCAGAGGTTTTAAATATTGTAACCATAGGGAAACGCATGAGATTAACTACGTGGTAACAGAACCAAAAGGGGTAGATATAAACTAAGGTATAAGGTAAAGATTAAACTAAGGATAACTTGGTTGGAAACAACTATCAAGGATAGGGTCGATAATAGGATTATAGAGAGGATAACTCAGGTCTTCTAGTTCTAACTTGGATAAGATATATGTCTTCTACGATTTATTTGGGGCCATTATCTAGAAGGATCACAAACAGAGTACGCCACAACTTAGATAACTATATAGCCTGCGAGGCCGTATAACGGGATGTGGAATACAGAGGAACAACGCACCTGCCACGTACGCGATCTGCCACCATCCGGAATATCAGTGGACATTCATGTTTACCCTAAGTCTAAGTACCACTTACACTTACGATAAAACTCTAACCCAAGCATGTGTAAGGATTAAAGCACTCAAAAGAGCCATGAACCAGAAGAACAATATAAACAAAATCTTACTTACATCAGAAGTCAATTACTGAAGACATCCCAGGAACAAGCTCACGAAGAAGTTGATCCCGCCGAAGTACAAGCCGAAGAAGAAGCACAGACAGGCTGGTACCTCCCCCACAACTCTTCCTCGCTCCCCATCTCTCTATTATCTAGATCTAAGAACTAATAACTAGAGAGGTTGTCCATTCGCGGGACACCTCTAGCCTATGATGGATTGAATTGAACTAGGATTAACTGAGATTGAATAAGATAGAATTGAATGCCTCCTGGGGGGCTGTGCCCTCTTATTTATAGTGCAGCGGGGTGCACGACAACCATTGGATCAAACCGAATTAAGGTACGACCAAGATGACTCCTCTTAGGCGGTGGAGGAACCTTCCAGAAGGCGGTGGTAGGCGGCCCCAGGGGGTGCCGCCCGTCACAAGGTGGGGCCGGCCAACCCTCTAGGTGGGCCTCTCGGGCCCATCTTCCTTCAGGTGCCTTCTGGATCCTTCCTGAGTCCGATGGAAACTATTTCCATGTAGATTTCTTCCGATATTTTCTCTGATTTGCTTTCCTTTATATGTTAATCTGGAATAGTCCCTGGAAAATAATGAAACACCAAAACTCGTGGAATTTGTTAGATAACAACCTATATTTCTATTATTTATATTTGATTGAGCCATATACCATGTTTATAATTGCATTAAAAGTTGACGCTAACGACCGTCAACAAGCACCCCAAGCTTACTCTTTGCTAGTCCCAAGCAAAGTCTTTCTAATAAACTTGGATCAGGATTTGCTGCAATGCTTTCACACCTTAAAAGTTCACATGCTTTCAAACAAAAATTCTTCTAAGAATTAGAAAAAACTACTCTAACTTTCGAACTCACTTGGGTCACATGTATTACCTTTAACCATGGGGTTTAACTATCACTTGGGTCTTGAGTAATCGAAAGACAGAGTAATCCAATCAGGCACTATGTCTCAAACTCTTCACTCTACCAAAATTCTAGGTTTTGTAAAGTTTTCGAAATAAAACTTAGAGCTTAATTGTATGACACCCTCAAGTCTCTTATGTATGTCGTATTTGTGGATCTCACTGAGACATTAATAATGTCATGCCCTCCTACACTAGTAAATATAGTGGAGTTCATAGGAATGGCTTAACAAGGTTAGCATACTTACTTTGTATATATTGTAAAGTCAAACAATAGATCCACAGAGAGTCAAGTCATACAATCAAGTCAAGATGTGCATGTGTATGGATATGGTGGATATAAGGTGGTGATATATGGTGGTGATGGTAATGATGGTGGTGCTGGTGAAAACCTAATTCTACCTTGCTCCTTGAAATGAATCTCTCTTTTGGAATTTTGAAATTTTGAACAACATGGCTAGAGAGTCTGAGCTATCTTATTCTTTATTTTTTTCTGAGAAGTGCGTCGGACACTTGTCCATTTTTAATTCCTCTCTTTCTTTCTTTTTCTCTTCTTTTTTTTTCAAATAGCTTTTGCATACCTCGTACCTCCATCACCAAGAAAAACTACTGAGAGATTATAACAAGAACTTTGGAGCATTTGTTGAATGAAAGATGGGAATGGAATGAATATTTTGGTGGTGGTTACTCTCAGTGTAGGAGTAAGACCTTTTTCTGGTGGATGAATGGCATGTTGTTGCGCCTACTCTAGTGTAAAGTAGTGCATATTTGGGTCGTGTGTATGTGATCTTGATTTTAAAAGCATGACGAGACTCCTCACAGGGTCTAAAGGTTGACAACACTTAATACAAAGACAAACAACATGAATGAGTTTTCCTAATCTAAATGCATATATAAATGTATATGGATTTGGTAGGAATTCAAACTATGTCATAGAAGAGCTCATCATGTAAGATCTTAAATTTTCAAAAAATAAATCACCAGAACTTAGTATTGCTAGGAGTAAGTTAAATAGCAGCTCAAACTTTCATGTCATATCTCCCAACCACCTAGACTTAGTTTAAGTATATGCCTCCACAAGTTTCAGGTTCACAGTAAATTCTTCAAATTAAAGCATTTTAACCAAAACTTAGGTGAATCCAAGGTTGAAAACTAGGTACTTAAAAGGGATTACGGCAGAGCAACTATTCATCATCTCTAAGACAAAATTATTGTTCATAACTTTTATTGATTCTAAGTAAATTAAACACACACCCTAACTATATATCTTTATTTAGGACTCTTAAGAATCGACAAACATGGACCTTCATGTGCCCATATATTTTTGGCAATTATAAGTTTTCTTATGATACTATGGTGAACCTTCATGTGCTCACATATTTTTAATATTTTATGACTATAAGATAGACTCGATAAATAGCATAGGTATACTTACCTGATAAGTTGGGGTGCCCTCCCCCCATGCTTGATTTTGCTATGGCTGAGTTAAATGATCTTTGGGAGTAGCCTTCTAGTTGGGCTCACTCCTCCTTGATGCTTTCAATCCTGCATGGTTATAATCCAACAAGAACAAACAAAACTCGAGGCTCCATTATGACAATGGGTTAGCGGTTAACCAAAAGAGTAATTGAATACTCTCATGAGATAATTTAAACTTTAGTAGATTCTAGCAGGAATTGAATATCTCATCTCTTTTTAGGATTTTCTATTTTATAATGCAAGAGGAATAAAAATTATTTTTATGCCACCACAGTAATTTCCCTTATGGTATTACCATAAGTTCTCTCACATGGGGTTTAGTGTTTTTATGTTACAATGATAAATAAATATTTATTTTGTTTTTAAACATGCAAAAAGATAAAGGTGGTAAAACTACTAATGATAACTAATTAGATAGCTACCATTTTTACCTTGTTGCAAAGGAACGGGATTTATAGTCTACCGATAAGACTAGATAGGAGAAAGTACTTACTTGTCAGATTTATCAACCGAGGTTGACTCAGACGACTCCTCTTTGTGTAGTGGTGCATCTTTGTTCTCCTCCCACCATTCTTGTACCCGTGCTCGTGTTTCTTCTGCTTCTTCTATTGCGATTTGGTCTAATGGGGTTCCTTTACTGCTTCATGTTCCTTTTCTTTAATTTCATCCTGATCATTGGATTGGTATTCATATCTTGAAACTTTGATAGGATAGTCCTCCCATCCATCCTTCAACGACTAGGTTGCTTGATGGTGGGTGTGGCATTTCCTTTATTGCGTTGCTTCTTGGGCTGCACATGATTAGTATAACTATTGAATTTACAGCATACCTTCCCAATGGGTAAGTTGAAGTGGATTTGTCCAGATCTGATGAAGATGATGGCTCTGGTAGTGTTTAAGGAATGGTCTTCCTAGGATGATAGTCATATCATCTAAATCCTTTGACATTGTGTTGACATTATGAATTAGCTGCGCCTCGCTTGTGAAAGTTATTGGGGCTGATGTGACTCTTTATATCTTCAGTATGAGTTCACCTCAGGACTTTCCCAATTTGATATGGAAAGTTTTCCTGCAGGGGTTAGTCCAACAAAATATCCAATATATACTATCAGTTCAAAAATCAACCTAGACACCATGTCTAATTTCAATTAGGAAGATATTTTAACCTAAGCACCATGCTTAATTTAAAAGCCTTTAGAAGTAAAATCATAATACCTATGATTTATACTAAGCACCATGCATAATTTAAAAGGTAAAAATACTTCAAAACCTAAACATCCAATATAGCAATTAAAGGTAGCATGACGAAACTATGAAGATTTACTCTTGATTTTATGTAGTAGTTTGAGCATGCCTTAAAGGTAGGGACAACCAAGATAATGTAGCAACATGAAAAAAGATGTTTTATGGTGGTTTTCCCCCAAGCTTGAATTTTCTAAAAAATCAAGATTGGATGAATGTAATTCAATGTTGCATATTATTTGGACATACCTTATGCCTGTCGTTCCTTGATTCTTTCTGTTCCAAACCTGGAAAGGTTAGTGACAAGAATACCCGAAGGAATATAAATATCTTTATGCTCATTCTCACAAGGGCAGCGTAACAAAAAGGTGAAGACTTATGTTAGGATCTTGGGAGGTGCTTGTTTTAGGACACTAAGCTTGTCCTTGGGAAACCTTTTAAGATATGAATGAGTGAAATGGTTTCCCCTCCATTACGTATCTCAAGATTCAACATAACGAGATCTTCAATATTTATTATAAAGATATGCATCGACAACTAGCCTTTTGAAGTTTTTATAAATGAAAGTGTGAGGGTGTTGAAGACGTCATATGTGGTAATGATAGAGAGACCAATTGGTAAGGGAGATGTCTCACATGAGCATGGATTTGAAGAGATGGTTATGGAGTAGATTCCATGCTCACTGATATCATCTTCCTCTTCAATCTCTATGGTGGATTCATTATGGATGTTCAAAGTTTCAATTGGATTGGTGACTCTCGAATTGTTCTCGTCTAGGGACTCTTCTATATTTGGATAAGTGATGTTTTCAAAGGGAGTTTAAACTAAAGCAAGGTTGTATTCTATTAAGGCTTTCGTATGGCTTAGCTCTCCTTCTATGGCATCACTTGACATGCCATCCTCAAATTCTTCCTAGGGGGAATAAGGATGTTTTTTAAGAGAACCCTTCTTGCAAAGATTTGATATATATTCACTTGAAGTTCTCTTATGAAACTGGAAGTCTAAACCATCAGCATTAGAAAGATTAGAGTTTTCAAAGGGTGGAATTTCTTCTTCCCTTGAAGGATTTTGAGCTATTGATGGTTTATGATTGATAGTTAAATCTTGGGATTGGAGTGGTTGTGATTTAGCTATCAATACTTCCTGTCTAGAAATTGATTTCTTTTCTTTCTTAGGGATTGGATTTCGAAGGCTAGGACAAAGGATGTTTCCACTTAATGTCAAGCTTACGCCATGCCTCACTAGCATACAAAGAGAAGAAAACTCCTCCAGTGGCTATATCAAGGGATTCCCTCCACTCTTTACTAAGACCCATATAAAAATGTTGAAGAATCAAGGGGTTTAGAATACTAAGATCTGGGCCAATGAGAGTAAGGTCAATGAAATGATCCCATGCATTGCAAAGAGATTCGTCTTCTAGTTACCTAAAAATTAAAACCTCTTTCCGAAGGTTAACCACCTTGAAGATTGGAATGTATTTTCTAAGAAATTTAGTACTTAATATCTCCCAATCTCCTTGCACGCTACGTACATTGAGTTTATACCATTGTTTAGATTTTCCCGTCAAGAAGAAAGGAAAGAGCTTCCATTTTATGGTCTCATCGGGTATGCCTTCTATGCGAAAGACGTCACATATCCGAGCAAACTCTTCTAGGTGTACCTCGGCATATCCCCAGGGACCTTATGGGCCTACCGACCAAAAGACGACCTAGCCCATAAGGCCTTGCGGCACGCGACCAGCCCGTCGTGCTTGCCAAGGGCTCCGAAGAAGTCTTGCTTGCGAAGGAAGATCCTAGTAGATAGACTCGGATCTCTTGCCTTAAGGGACCAATCGTAATCTGTTAGGATATGGAAACTATAACCCTACTCCCCGGCTATATAAGGCGAGCAGGGCCCCCCTCCAAAATCTCTCTCTCAGATCATCGACACCTCATGTAACCTAATACTCATATCAATCCAGCCACCAAAACACAGGACGTAGGGTATTACGGCGATTTGCCGGCCTAAACCTGTATAAATCGCCATGTCTACGCTCTCTATGTTATGCTCGATCACCGTCGCCACACCTCCGCCTACAATCTACTACCGTAGGGTACCCCCTAGGTAGACTGCGACACATATTTCATCGACAGTTGGTGCGCAAGGTAGGGGGTGTGTTCATCGACTCCATGGCTCCTCAAGCGGTTACCTTTCACGGATCCATGGTCATCCCCGCGGGTGGCGCCACCCTCTAGATCGGATCTATGGTCTGGACTATCCATGGCACCATCTCCGTCTCTGAAACCGCGGAACCCGCGCGACTCCCCACGCCGAACTCTCCTTCAATCGAAGATCCGACCACCAAGATGGCTCAAAGCGCTCCAGATCGCGTTGCTCCTGACGATCTTGCGAGCGCTATCGACCAGGTCGACGAAGACCTCGCCGAATGCCTCGACCTCATCAATGCCGCTCGCCGCTTGTTGACACCGTTTTTCGTACGTGTGAAAACGAGTCAAGTGTGCTGATCGGCAGGTGTCGATGTTCCCTATCGGCGTCAAGGTATTATCGGTTAGGTTACCGATAGAGGAGAAGAAGGTCGCCGATGGTAAATTTAATTGAAGAGACATCCAGAGAGGAGGGTGTTTGCCGGTTTGGAATGTTGCCGATAGAAGCAGAAAGATATTGCCGATTAGGAGTGTTACCGATAGATGCAGGGGAATATGATGACGTCAGCAGAAGACTGCCGATGGCAATAGAAGGAAGTTGCGGATTGAAGGGATCTGCCGATGGAATGTTTCATCGTAAAGAAGTAGATAAGGAAACTGGTGATTTTATACCAGCATTATTATACGTCCGACTCTTGCACGAGTCGTTTGTTTCCTTAAAAATAGGTATTGCTGTTATGGTTAGGTCCGACTCTTGCGCGAGTCGTTTGTTTCCTTTAAAATAGGGATTTTCTGTTTAGGAAAGTTAGAGTCGTGGCTGTTTACAACTCCCTTGGCCTGAGTATAAATATGTACCTAGGGGTCGTGTGAAAGGAGAGACAATCAATCAAATACATCTATTATTTTCATCTACTTTTTCTAGCAATTCTACTTTTATCGTACTAGCTCTAGTTTATCTACGAGTTCTTACAAGTTTCGACGGGCTGCATCTACAAGATCTCCGTCAACCTTGCGAGTTCCGCGTTTTGAGCAATCTGAGCCTTGACGTCTGGGCACATCGCCGTCGTCTCGTTCATCGTCGTTCTAGTTATCGTCCTTGTCGATTAACTAGTCAAATCGACTGGCACACCTTGGATATCGATTTCGGGTATAAGCCCGAGGTGTTCGCGGATCTTACACTTTTTGTGTCAACAGCGCCGACTCCGTCCGCGCGCGTTGGCCGCATGAAAGAAGATCACCCCGGAAGCGCCACAACATCGTTCGAGACCCAATCCCGCAAGCCATGGCACTGGGCGAAAGCGCCGACGCAGCAACAGCCATAAAGAGGTCCTCGACGGCCCCTGCCCTCTTCACGAACAAGGAAAATACACTATGCGGGAGTGCATCTCCCTCAAGGAGGCCATCCATAGCAAGGTGGAAGCAAAGCGACAAGGCAATAGCCCTTCAAGAGAAGACATGGCGGAAGCTCCGACCACCAACTTTACGAGGGCCACACGCATCTTCCCCATATTCTGCGGACACCCAGCTGGCAACGGTAAGCGCCGCTGAGCTTTTACTAATAGCAATAGCGTTCATGTCCCCCCTCCAGATTGGACAAGGCGCTGAATCGATTTCTCCAGAGACAATCATCGTGTACGACACGACTACCCTGGTCGCTTCCCACTGGTCGTCAGCGCAGCTGTCTTGACCAACTTTTTCAAAAAGATACTCGTCGATGGAGGCAGTTCTCTCAACATTATTTTCCCAAGCATGCTCTGTTGGTATTTCTTAACGCAAACAGATAAATCCGTAAGCGCACGGATACCGCTATAGCTTTCACCCGTGAGTATTCCAAGGGTATCGATTTCCATGGGGAACGTGAAGTGTACTAGAGAAGAACTAAGAACATCCAAGGATAGATAAGATAAATGGGTAGAGAGATTTTAGAGTTTTCTAAGAGGTTTATCTAATCAAAGGTCCACTATACTCTACTTACTTTGGAGCAACAATACCTTCCCAACTCTCGACAAAGACTGGGAAAAAGGTAGTCGGGAGAGGCTGACAAAGGCTCTACGAAAACACCAACCCAAACATGGTGGACTACAAAGGCCTTACAGAGCTTTCACCCCTGGGGCTACCACAACTATCCGTAGGATTGGGCGCAAACTCAGGTAAACTCTAGTCTAGACACCACGTCTACACTATCTCTTACTACTCTAATACCGTACGAAAACTAGAGCACTCGATATGAACGGAGATCCCATAAATACAATCAAGTAAGAACTCAAATAAGATACTTAGAAATAATAAATGAAGGACCTGGAGATTGCTCCGAACTAGATGCTACAAAGGTACAATGTTGAGGAAGATCCGACAGATCCGGCTCATCCTAGCTCTCTCCTTCTCTCTCTCTCACCTCTAATTACAACTAGATGAACTAGAACTAGAAGAACTAGATCTAGACAACTAGAGGGACCTCTCTCTTTCTCTACTTTTAATTGAAACCCTAGCTTTTGCTCTGGAGAAGAATAATGAGATGAGATGATCCTCAGGGGGGTCAGGGGCCTTGCTTATATAGCCTCCTCAAATGAACATGGGCCGTTGGATCAAACTGACCTATATGAATGGTTTAGATTCATCCTCAAAGGTAGTGGAGCACGATCCGCGAAGCAGAGCCTGATTGGCTAGTAGGGCAGGGCAGGCGCCCTGGCTCCGAGCCCGTCTCGCCTCCCGTTCATTCTGGTGTCTCCTGGAACCTTCTAGAGTACAAAAAATTGTGCGGTTGATAAATATCTCTATGTAAACATGACATGTGGGCCTTTCCTTGGTATTTCCTGATAACCCCCTGTAGAAATAGACCCTGTCAGTATAAACCCTAATTCTAGCTATTGGTTTCATTTAGATCCTTTTCCTTGTTTAGTTGACGGTTAAAATTGGTACTTAAGGACCGTCAACAACTCCCCCAAGCTTACCTTATGCTCGTCCTTGAGCAAAGATGAACTCAATGATGGATCAGGAGTTGCTACAATGCTTTCACGCCTTAAAGGTACAATGCATTCAAACAAGAATTCTCCTCTGGATTAGAGTAAAGTATTCGGACTTTCAAACTTACCCATATTACCTTTAACCATGGGGCTTATAGCCATCACTTGGGTCTTGAGTAATTGAAAAGTAGAATGATCAAGCCAAGTACTATGTCTCAAGAACTTCACTTTACCTTCATCTTGGAGTTTTGCAAAGTTTTCAAAATAAAACTCAACGTCTCTTTTGTATGACCCTCTCAAGTCTCTCTATATGTGGTATTTGTGGATCCTTACCAAGGCAACAATGGTGTTATGCCTTCTCTTAGAATATGTATTATTTTTGGAATAGGCAAAGTAAGAATGTTCTTTCTCTCTCTCACCCTATAACTAATAGGCAATATATGGAGTTCATAGGTGGGGAGAAACCACGCATACATACTTGCAAAGCATATATTGTAAAGTCAAACAATGGATCCAGAGAAACCGGACATACAATCAAATCAAGATGTGCATGTGTATGGGATATATGGTGGATGTATGAGGGTGGATATGTGGTGGATAATGGTGTATGGTGGAAACCTAATTCTACTCTGCTCCTTATATATATATACATCTCTCTTTTGGAACTTGGAATTTTTGAGAGAACTTGGAACTTGAGAGAACTTGGGCTTGCTTTTTTTTTAATTACATAGGCGGGCATCTAAGTACCCATTGTTTTGATAGGACACTTGTCCATGTTTTACTCTCTTTATTTATATTTTTTTATATTTTTTTCACAACCCCAAGTCTCTTTCTATAATAAAGCTTTTGAGAGATGATGACAAGGAAATCTTTGGAGCAGTTACATATATGGTACTGGAATATATGGATAGGTGGAGAACTAGGATATTTTTGGTTGCTTACTCCCAGGGTAGGAATAGAGCATTTTTCTGGTGGATCTGAATGGCATATATGTGGATGCGTACCTCCAGGATAGAAGTAGCATATATGAGTGGAGTGTACGTGATCTTGATTTTAAAAGCATGACAAGTCTCTAAGGGTCAACAAAGCTTGACAAAACTCAATGCAAATACAACTAGTAAATATGATAGTGAATGTTTTCCTAATCTACCAGGCATGTATATATGGCTGTGGTAGGAATTCAAGCTCTCGTCATACAAAGACTCATCATGTAATATTTTTAATTTTCAAAAGATAAATTCTCCAGAACTCTAGTATTGCTAGGAACAAGATAAATAGTGGCTCGGACTTTTTCATATCATACCTATCAACTACCTAGACTTAGCTCAAGCATTCGCAACCCACAAGTGTTAGGTTCATAGTAAATCTTATGTCAAAACAATTATGTCTAAAACTCAAGAGAATTCAAGGCTGAAAACTAGGTACTTCAAAAGAATTACGGCAGAGCAACTATTCATCATTTCCATAAAGTTATCTTTAGAGTTCTTCATTTTATTATTAGAAACTTCTAAACACACCTATTATTATTGCTAAGTAAAAACTCTCTTGAGGATAATGTAGATAATGAAAAGTATCTAAGTTGTAACTCTTATGATTCATAATTATTTAAGTGTGAACCTTCATGTGATCACATTTTTTTGTTTGAATTAATCTATGTAATATAAAAGTAAACCTAAGAGGATAAGGATACTTACCTGGATACATGGGGGTGCTCTCCCCCAAGCTGGATGTTGACATAGTTGTTCACGGTCCTTAAGTATCAATTTTAACCGTCAACTAAGCATTAGAAAGGATATATTTGCAACACACCACCTAGACATAGGGTTTATACTAACAGAATTCCATGAGTTTTGGTGAATGTATGTTTCTGTAGGGGATTACCAAGAAATATGGAGAAAAGGCCCACATGTAAGGATTACATAGAGATAATTATCATTCGTAGGAAAAAGAACAATCCAGAAGGGTCAAGAAGGCGCGGGAAGGAACGAGAGGGCAAGCGGGCCCACAGGCAGGGCGCCCGCCCTGACCCTGCAACCAATCAGCACCAGTCTCGCGGATTAGGGTTCCACCACCTTTGAGGTTCAATCTAGCCCCTCCATTAAGGTCGGTTTGATCCGACGGCCGACGTTCATTTGAGGGGGCTATATAAGGAGGACCCCTGCCCCTGGCTAAAGGCAATCCATTATTCATTTACATATTTTCCAGAGAGGATTCGCCAGAGAGGATCCCTTATGGATCTATTCTCTAGGGCTTAGCATTCAAGAGAAACTATCCTTAGTTTCTATGTGATATTAGAGTTTACTCTTCTAGATTGAGAGAGTTAGAGTGGAGGAAGCCCGGCCCGTCGATGTCTCTTCTCCAGTTTGTATCGACGGGATCAAGTCTCCTAACCCGAGGCTTGCTCCTAGGATTTCTTCGGTATTTCAACTTCTAATTCTAGTAAGTTCTCTATTTTATTATTCTTTGGTTTGTGAGTTTACTTTATTCTCTTTGCATCGAGAGTAGGGTAATCATCTTTAGTGTAAACGTGGTGTTTGGGCTAAGATCCTCATAGATATCCCCTGTCTAGCCGGATCTGTGGTAGTAGCTCAGAATGTGACAATTCCGTAGGTACCTTTGGAACCCACAATCCCGTTAGAAGGATCGGTAGGGTTTATAGGCCGCGTGCTAAACATCCTCTGATGTGTCTCTTATCACGACGGTTCTCCCCAATAGAATAATAACACATATCTTGCATAGACTAGAACGAGAGTGCTGTCGCGGTCTTCTCTAATCGCTCATATCAAAATCACCTTGTTTGTAGCCTAAAGGTTAATAACATAGATTTGGTTAGTCAGATGCACGCTTTCCCCCTATGGATAAATAAATTATGATACTCTGGATAATCTCCCAGGTGAAGTGCTCACCGGTATCCGTGTGCTTGCGGATTACTTCCTAGTGATTTCTCTGTTTGGGTTAACAAATATCAATAAGCATTTCTGGCACCATTGCCGGGGAGAAAGACGGTTTGCTGAGATAACCTTGAATCTTGCTATTTTCTTATACCTATACTTTTATCTTTTCTTATCTTTTTCAAATTTCTTTATTTCTTACCTTTTCTATCCTTATGGAATGTTGTACTAGTTTTGAACTATGCTCATCCATTTACCTTTTTCCTTTTTTCCTTTTTACCATCTTTCTCACCTTAACATTTTTCTTCTTACCACATATATAATTACTCTACTCCAAAGGGCAACTTGTTGGAGACTCCACCATCTTCACACCTTATTCTTATAAATGGATATGAGCTTCGCCCTGCTTGTATAGACATGGTTTGGGAGAAATCTTTCTCTAGTCTTAGTTTAGTTTTAACTCCATTTGAAAATTTGAATTATCCAAGTATAGAGGAGGCCCCAAACAAGACCAATTTGAGAGTTACCAATCCAAGTGGAAATTTGAACTTACATGAAGAATCAACCATAGAGATTGGAGAGGAAGATGATATCAATGGGCATGGAATCTATTCTACATATATCTCTTTAAATCCATGCTCATATGAGACATCTCCCATACCCACTGGTCTATTTATCATTATCATTTATGACATCTTCAACACCCTCACTCTTTCTATTTACAAAAACTTTAAAAGGGTGGTTGTCGATGCATATGTCTATCATAAATTTTGTATATCTCGTTGTGTAAATCTTGAGATAGGTAAAGAAGGGGAAACTGTTTTTCTAAAAGCACATCTTGAAAGGTTTCCCCTAGGACAAGCTTAGTGTCCTAAGACAAGGATCTTTGAGAGCTTAACATGAGTATTCACCCTTTTTGTTGCCTACCTTGTGAAACGAGCATAGAAATATATGATTATATTCCCTGGGGTATTTTTGTCACTAACCTTTCCAAGTATAGAACAAAAAGAATGAAGGAATAACAAGCATAAGGTATGTCCAACCAATCATCATGCAACATTGAATTACATTCATCCAATCTTGATTTTTGCAAAATTCAAGCTTGGGGGATAACCCATCATACAAATATCTTTTGCCATGTTCCTACATCATCTTATTTGTACCTACCTTTAAGGCATGCTCAACTAATAAAAAAAAATCATCCTACTCTTTCATCTTCACATGAGTAAATCTCCATAATACTTTCATGCTACCTTTGTTTGCTATGGTATATGTTTAGGTTTTGAAGAATTTTCATATATCTTTTAAATTATGCATGGTGCTTAGTTTAAATCAAAGGTATTTCGATAATACTTCGAAAGGCTTTTAAATTAAGCATGGTGCTTAGGTTAAAATGCCTTCCTAAGTCAAATTAGACATGGTGTCTAGGTTGATTTTTGAACTGATAGTATGTTGTAGTAGATATCAAATATTTTGGACTAACCCCTGTAGGAAAACTTTCAATATCAAATTGGGAAGTCCTGAGAGAAACTCACATTGGAGATGAAGAGATACACATGAACTTCAACAACTTTCACAAGAGAGACACAACTAATTCATCAATAGATGAATTCCATGGAGAAAGGAGAAGACAAGGATAACCTTAAACCACTCAATCCATGGAATATAAGGTGAACAAACTTCAAGACAAGACAATGAAAAGACCAACAAGATCAGAGGAACAAGAATGAGGAGTGGAACAAAGGAGACAAGCTATTAATGCTCAACCAGCCGATCAAAGGAAGCTTCCATGAGGTGTTACAGGGCCATCATTCTTCAAAATTAAAGGTAAGTAATCATCACTCTAAAAGCATTTCTTTGATTCTGGTATTCACATAAATAAATATCTAAAACATGTTGAGCTACAACATTATTTGATCCAACCTCATAAACTCAACATGTTAGTTCTTTAAAGCTTGTTCCTAGTACCACATTCTTGTTCTCACAAATTTAACCATATGGGATGAATTGTTGCACATCCAACTTTGGAAGATGATAATCTCAATCATATAAAATTTATTCATAGACAAATCCTTCTATGTGCTCAAGCAATTTAATTTGCTAAGTGTTGTTGAAGTGCTACACTCATACTTAGCTTTTGAATTTTTCACCCATGTTATGGTTAAACAAAATACTCAATTTTGCTCGATGTGTTTAGGCTAGAGAAGAATGAATAAAACTTTGGTTTTGTTGGTGTTTTCCCACCAACAGAGCCCATGCACTTGATCTCTGCCTTGTTTATTTGAGCAGGACACTTCTTCACCATGCCATCAAGAGCATGGGTGGATGACACCCCACCAATGGAGATAGGAGATTCAAGACCTATCATCCCAATCTCCATTAGAGCTTACACTCTTGAAGAAGCTATCTGTGACCTTGGAGCAAGTGTCAACATCATGCAAAACTTGCAGATCAGAAACTATGCTACCCCCAAGGCAATTCCTTAATATATCAACATATGAGTTAGGCACTCGTTCGTACCAGTAAACCTTGTGATTGGAGAAATAGACAGAGATGAGAAATCCCTCATTATCTTGGGCGCCCATTCTTAAGAACAGCTAATACCATCATCTACATGGATAGCACCAAGATCTGTTTCCCAATCAAGGATGAGAAGGAGAGGTTCACTTTCAAGAAACATACACTCAAGGCTCCTACTCATCCTTAGAGGCCTACATCTACGAGGACACAACTGTTGCTAGAAGGAAGTAGAACCTTAACAATAAAAGGAGGAAGAGTAAAGCTCAACAACCAAGAGAAGACCCAGATGATCAACACTATTGATTTAGGGTATGGCCAACTCCTTCTATCAAATACCTCGCTAAGCTAGATAATCCAGGAGTACCTACCATTGATCGCAAGATCAAGGAAAGTACATCGCACAAGACATTACGCAACATTGGATCAACTGACAACACAGTGTATGTGGTAGCCTATCAACATTTATATGACAGTAGACCACTATACCAGACATATGTACAGCTTCAGCTAGCAGACCAATCATTCTGATTTCCAGAGGGAACAATAAAACACATCATAATCAAAGATCACTATGTTCCCGCCGAATTCATGGTTTCATGGGAGATAAAGATGGAGTCCACCTTATTCACCTCAACACCACCAACACAATCATCTTCATATCAAAAGAGGACTACTTCCAATTTCCTGAAGAGAAGACGTATTGCTACTTCAATAACCACACCACTTATGAGAAGACAAGGAAGCATCGCTCTCAATGCCAAATGAAACAAGCCACCAAGGATGGATGGACAGATTATCCAAGAGAAAGTCAAGATATGAAGACCAATCCAATAATGAAGATAAAGATCTCCCGAGTAAGAAAGTTGTACCACCAACGGAGGATGTATCACAAGCTAGAGAGAGCAAATAAGAAGTAGAACCTCAAAACAGTGAATCGCAGGAAGAGAAACCTCAGACTCAGAAAGGGTGGAAGAAGAGACTTCATCAAAACATTAACACAAGGTGAACAAACATCCAAGTCCTCATCAGGATTGGATAACACTCCTGAAGATAATTTAACCATAAGAGATGTCCGGATCGACGGACCTAAATCTCTGAACCTTAGCCGAAAGGTAAACTCGGTAACTTATCTGCATATTTAATTTTGCATTCCACCACCATAATTAATTCTGGCGCTATTAACCAAAATAAAATCGAATTTGCATATTTAATTTTCACACTGCATTAGTTTAGCTTACACACTCGAAATTTCTTGTGTTGTTTTGCTCTACTATCATCCATTGCATAATCACCTTCATAAACTTAAACAAATCCTTAGCGCCAATCTATTAAGATACTTAATTGCATTAATTAGCATATCACTTATAGATATTCCTAGCATTATTCTCATTCCTCATACCCTCCATTGCATAATCATCTTTACCATGACATATCTACATTTCTGCATTCCAAAAAGAAAATCTTTAAGCCCCATGTGAGAGAACTTATGGTAATACCATAAGGGAATTTACTGTGGTGGCACAAAAATAATTTTTATTTTTTGCTTGCATCATAAAATAGAAAATTCTAAAAAAAGAGATGAGATATTCAATTCCTGCTAGAACATATTAAAGTTTAAATTAGCTCATAAGAATATTCAATTACTCTTTTGGCTGACTGCTAACCCATTGTCATAATGGAGGTTCGAGTTTTGTTTGTTCTTGTCGGAGTATAACCATACAGGATTGAAAGCACCAAAGAGGAGTGAGCCTAACCAGGAGGCTACTTCCAAAGATCATTCAAAGCAACTATAGCAAACATTCAGCTTGGGGGAGGGCATCCACCAGTTATCAGGTAAGTATATCTATGCGATTATCGAGTCTATCTTATAGTCATAAAAATATCAAAAATATGTGAACACATGAAGGTTCACCATAGTATCATACGAAAATTTAAAATTGCTAAAAACATATGGGCGCATGAAGGTCCATGTCTGTCAAGTCTTAAGAGTCCTAAATATATATATATATATATATATATATATAGTTAGGGTGTGTGTTTAATTTGTTTAGAGTCAATAAAAGCCATGAACAATAATTTTGTCTTGGAAATGATGAATAGTTGCTCTACCCTAATTCCTTGCCTAGTTTTCAGCCTTGATTTCTCCCGAGTTTTAGATATAATTGTTTTGACACAAGATTTACTCTGAACCTGAAACTTGTGGGTTGCAAATGCTTGAGCTAAGTCTAGGTAGTTGACAGGTATGATATGAAAAAGTCTAGGTAGTTTCTGTGAGTTTTCCGTTTTTAATCTGTGAGTTTTCCGGGCCGCTCGTAACCGTGAGCACGGCTGATATATCAGGTTTATTACTCTGCAGAGGTTGTACACTTTACCCATAAGTCGTGATTCCCATATGCCCTCACCTCTACCAAGGAAGTGGAGCAGGGTACACTACGAGACCGTTCACAGGTTCCACTGGTAAGTAAGAACCCGCTATTCGTTTCCTCAATGGTTAGTACCACCCCTCTTACGAGGGAACTAAGGTGAGCCCCTCTTGCGCCCTTTCGGGTAAGTTGTCACAAACCAGTAGAATTCTAATACTGAGTCAAGCCAGAGCCATATAGCTTGTGGTTGTACTGTATGTCCCAGCTTTTGCTGACAGATAGGATCCTAAATCCATGTTACTAAAAAGTCAAGTTTTACTTCATCAGTTCATATAGTCATCAATCAAGATTAAAGATCATGCTTATTAAAGTGTAGCACTAGCAATAACTACCCATATGCAACAGTAACCCATAGGATTTCAAGGATAGAGGTAAACAAATCTAGGTAAACCGTAAGGTAACAAGATTAGACACATGCATATGATTTTATTTAAAACATCATGAATAGGACATCAAGGATGATCCCATGTATACTTGCCATAAAAGCTTAGATCCTTTGTTCAACTGCTTCTCCACTTCAGACGACTTCTTCTTGATCGCAAAACTCACCGATTGGACGACAATTAACCAAACACCACACAAGCAGCTGGACAAACATACAAAGCATACAAACATAGCTAAATTAGAACAATACACCAAATCAATGAAAATATTTAAAAAGAAAACTACGCATCTCTACGATCACACAGACGCGAAGAACACGCTAAACGGAGCTACGATGATCAAGATACATCTACCGAAAAGATCTTCTTTTATAAAAGAGAACTAAGAGCTTTATCAAGTTTATTATTATGTAAAATAGTGGATAAGGTATTTCAAAGAAACACCTCGATTATATTAGGTCAAAATTGTATTTGGATTTCGAAAACAAAAAGCATCGTCATTTTATGTGTAAAATATATTGCGTAGTTGTTAATCAATTTAGGGTTTTGCATCAAGAAAATACAGATCTATTAACATGGTATATAAGATCACTAATGAAAAGTTTACGTCATTACGAAGCCAACGCAACTAGAACGGAGCGAAACGGATTTGAAACGGAGAAGATAGAGATAAAACAGGATTTTGAAAAGACGGGATTAAAGCATTCCCAAATTAATTTTCTTTGATTTTCAAAAGTAATTAACATAGATAAAAACTGTACTACTGGATAGGTTATGAAATTACGGATCTAACGCAACTCGTTTGGGCCAAAACGGAGCTAGAACGGGGAAATTATAAACATTTGAATAGGAGGGGCAGATCTGAAAATAGAAGGAAACGTATTTTGAGTTGAACAGAGAGGTTTTACGTTTTCAGAACGAGAAAAGCGTAAAACCGAGAGGGCGCCAAGGGCTGCAGTGCGGGGTCAACAGCTTGCCACGCGGCGCTACGCCATTGGGTGGGTCCATGGAAACAGTGTGGACGGCTTGCGGGGCTCCGGTCCACGGGTCCACGGTGGACCGAACCGGTATCCACTTAAAAGGGTCTAATCTCGGCCGTCCGAGAGAAATCTGACGGCGCAGAGAGGACTCAGGTCTGAGGGTCGTCGAGGCGGCGCTCTAGCGGTGGCGCCATGGCTGGGACACAGCGGCGCAAACCAATCCGCCGCTTCGGGGCTCAAAACTCGACGGGAGCAGAGCAGAGAGGGAGAGGGAGATGGGGCGAACGCTCCTACGCAACTAGGTGAAACAGAGGGGGTTCGAGCATGGCGCCATGCGGGTTATGGTGGCTCGGCACGACGGCGTAGCTGCGGCGAGCGTGCGTGGAGGGACAGAGAGCGAGAAAAGAGGGGACGGGCACCGTGAGCCCTTCCTTACCACGGTCCGAAGCTCGGCAATGACTCGGGGACGGCGAGGATGCACGGCCGTGACGGAGCAGCGAGGGCGGGGCGGCTCCAGATTGCGGGTGGTGGCGGCGGCGTCGGGCTTCGCCTTTTATAGACCCGGGGAAGAGCGAAAGAAATGAAGGGAGGGATCGGATGGCGGGTTCGGCCAGCGGAGGGAAAGGAAAGAGCAGCGGCGCTTTCCTTCTGGAGGAGGAAGACGACGGTGCTTCCACTGCCATGCGGGGCCGCGAGTCAGAGGGGCAGAGAGGGAAGGAGGCGCTGACGAGCGAGGTCACCTTGTCAGCGTCCAGGGAGGAGGGAGGGCGCATCCGCGCTGTGGGAGCAGTGGGCCGGCCTGCTGGGCTGGGTCTCCGCGCGGGCGGGGAGAGGGAGCTGGCAGGCCGAGGGAGAAGAGAGAAAGAGAGACTGGGCCGGGGTAGAGCAGGCCACTCGGGCCAGAACAGGGGAGGGGAGAGTTTTTGTTTTTCTTTTTATTTTGAAAATCAATTTGAATGCATTTGAAACAAATTTGGAAATTCCACTTTTGAAAAAACATTTTGAAACCAAATTTGAAATTTTGAAACTTGCCAAGGAATACAATTAAACAATGCAACGACATGAATGCTCGGACATGTTTCTACCAAAAAGGAACTTTTAATTTCCTAAAAAGTTTTTTTTATTTCCTAGGATTTCATGAACACCAAATTTCGAAAATAAAACATTTTATTCCTATTTTTCATAAAGTACAATTTAGGGTGTTACAATTCTACCCCCCTTAAGATGAATCTTGTCCTCGAGATTCGGAAGATGGTGATAGAGAGATAAAGGGATAAAGAGATAAAGATATCTTCCAGATTAAAACTGCTTTGGACCTGAGACTTTTTCACAAGAGCATAACCATTCCTTAGGATACAAAGGTTACATCTGTTCTTGGAAACAAAACTTGGATCTGGAAAGCACAAGAAAACTTCATATGTCATCTGGAGTGTTCTGACATTGCTCAGATGGGTAACCTTCATAAGCATGATCATCTGTGGTGTTGAGCTCTTCCCAAGGCACCCGTTCCTCAACATAAACATCCGAGAACTCATGTCCCGCTTCACTATCCTTTGTGTTCCCACTTTCGAGCAGGTTTTCTTCACGTTCATCAGGTCCAGGTGGCATTCCTAGATACTCAATTCTTTCTCCCGTCGGAGTTGTTACAGACACCAAACCTTGGGTAGGATCAATAACTCCCTTACAAGCAGCGAACCATCCTCTTCCAAGGACAACGACACTGTTCATGACATCCAACAATAAGGTTTACCTTAAAGTTTCCTCCCTTTATTTGAAGACTAACTTTTGGGCATATGCGGGTTGCCTTTACTTCACCTTCGAGAGTATTAACTAGCACTAGTTTCCTTATCGGAAGCATTGTCACCTTGTGTTCTTGCACAAAGGCTTTAGAGATAAATGAATGTGTAGTCTTCGGATCAAACATCACTGAGACAAGAGATAAGTTTACTGAGATGTAACCATACACAACTCCCTTAGATCCACACGTGGTGGACACATTTCTCAACATTCCTTGGATGTACTTTCTCTTTTCTTTGACTCCTGAAGCCTGCTTTTTCATGCCTCTTGCCTTTGGGTTCTGTTTGTGTTGGTTCTGGCATTGACTGTCCATGGCTAGCTTCCCAAGGCAAGCTTCCTCATAAGGTTTATCTTCCTCGCAATCATAACCTTTCTCACCAGGAGTGTTAGCCTTTATCATCAGGATAGCAGATGGTGATAAACATGGATCTTGAGAATTTGAATGTTGTCCTTCGTCATTGTATTCTTGACACTGATCTTGATCTATACTTCCAAGAATATTCATAGACTGTGACTGATATTCCGTTGGTGCATCATAACGGAGTTGAGTATCTCTGAGATGATTCTGAAGATCACGCTTTCTCTTCTTTGCATCCATCTCTTGTCGTTTGTTCTCAATTGCAATTGCCCTATCCATTAATGTATGAAAGTCATCATACTTAACAGTCATCAGCTGTAGTTGCAAACCATAATTCAAACCTTTCAGGAAACACTTCTGCTTCTTGGCGTCACTGTTCACCTCTCTTGGGGCATAGCGGGACAACTGAGTGAACCGATCCCGATACTCATATACTGACATTGAGCCTTGTTTCAAATTTAGGAACTCCTCGATTTTGATCTCCACTGAGCTAGGTGGTACATGGTAAGATCGGAAAGCAATCTTGAATTCTTCCCAACCAATCTGATTTACATCTCGTTGCCCAAATTCTGCTTCCCACCAGTCTAAAGTAGTTCCTTGAAGTTGACCGGAAGCATACAAAACCTTTTCAAGGTCATTACACTGGGCTATGTTGAGTTGTCGCTCTGTAGTTCTAAGCCAGTCGTCTGCTTCCAGTGGATCACTTGCATGAGAGAAAATCGGTGGGTGTCCTTTCAGAAATTCACTACGTTTGTCAAAGGGTGGTGCTTGATACTGGTTGTTCAAAGAATTTTGAACAAGAACTTGCAATAACTGTGTCTGTGTCATCAGAGCTTGCTCTATAACTGAAGGGTTTGACATTGGTGGATTAGGATTGGGAGCATTCCTTCTAGCATCTTGTGACGCTTCTTTCTTGGTAGTAACCATCTGTTTGGAACACACATGCATTAGAATTTTGGTCATTCAAGACTTCCTTAAATGCAGCTTCATATGATGTCAAGGCATAGCATAGGAATCCAAAGAAAAACTCAACCAGGGTGATAGCAATCTTTTCAAGCAAGGCACTATCACTAATGCATCTCCGTGTTGCAACTTCCTTAAGTCGGCTACCCCCCTTAAGAAAGATGAACTAGGGGCACTAAGGTAGCTTGCCTATTTGTCATCTTGACTAACTGTTCTCATACCCTTTTTGTTGTTCCAAAGAACATGTGTGCCAAAGTGTACATCAACAACTCAATCCTCCTTGCGGGCAAGAAAACAACGGCGCAGATGTATTACTTTGTTATTTTCATAACTCCATATCCAAGATAGCAACTAGGGTGGTTCTTGCGGATAGAGAAAGATAAGGAGGTGTACTATTATCCAGAATTTTCCATAACTCTTATCTTCCAACAAACAGAGGTTTTAGATGATAAAGATAGATTGCACTTGAAAGATAGGACAGGGGAAACACAGGAGATAAATGAAACCCAACTTTTTATTTCATTAAACCTTAACCTTACAAACTAAATGAAATTGTGGGAAGAACCCCACAAGATCATTGCACTCATTACAAAGATGCAAATCAAACATAAGCACTATGACAAACCAACCAAGCACTTATAGTTTCACAAGACACACAGACTCGACTAACATATTTATTACAAGGGACATGACTCCTACTTCTTGAACAAGGTACGACTGCAGCGACATCCGGGGTAGCATCTCTTGCGTGGGGTTGAACGAGACACATCTTCAACCACATTGATCTTGGGCAGTCCAGCTTGACTCCTCTAATCATCTATCTCGTCCAGGGCTTCTTCATAGTGTTGCCTCACTTCTGCCAATTCCAGTTGACTATCTTCCAGCTTTTGGTGGAGATCCCGTATAGCCAGTGCCATCTCCTTGACTTGCTCATTTGGTTCTGAATGAGGGTCAACTACCACACACTGCAAGCTTCCTGGTGGACGTCGGGGAAGATACTTCTGCTTGTCATTATGCATCTCTTCATAACATTTCCCATGGTATACCAGAAATGCTTGATAAGCAGCATCTGATATGCCAGCATGCACGCTATACCGATCCGCGATAGACCTGTGAATGGATTCCACCATTTGCGAACCCGTAATCAGATTATGTCTGGTGACGTGTGCCTCTTTGCTCCAATGGCTCTCATACTTAGGATGAGTCCAACTGGTGCATTTGTATTCCACTCTGGCTTGTTGATCAGGATAGAGATCTTGAAGCATTTGCATGAGCCGATCGTGGAAGAAAGCTTCACTGCTGTAGAAGGTAGTGTTGTACTCCTTGTGCCAACAAGTCTGCTGAACTGGTGGTTCTATGAGGGCAGAGCTTCCTCAAAGGTAGCATGGTCCTCCAAGGTTGACACGAGCAGCCTTCTCGCTACACACCATCTATTTAGATAGAGAGCAAAGAGTGAGAATTGAGACAATGCATTTATAATAGAGTAAAGGTAGAGTAAGCATGACTTTAAACAATTATCAAAGGTAGAGAGAAAGCAAGAACTAGACAAGGTTGAAAACTTGCTAAAACGACCAGTTCTATCTAGGCTTGCGTCCTACAGTCAGCATTGCTCTGATACCAATCTGTCACACCCGGTTTTAAGGACAAAACCAGATATACCCTATATGTGAGCCCAGGAAGTCAAATCCCACATATAGTTACAGAACAAGGTAATATCAAAAGACAATACTTAAGTATTTAACATATATGGTTAAAGGAATAACCTTGAAAGAGCAAACAGCGATAAGACTCTCCAAACTTCCGGTGAAGACTCCACTCCACAGGGACCCACTGACTGGTTGATCACAAGCCTAGCTCTTTCAACTCTTGCTAACTGGTACCCATCCAGGATTTTTATCCAGGTATTGAAAAGAAAAGATCAAGCGTAAGTACTTTCGTACTTAACAAGCATATATGGGGTTCATGAGGCTCAAAAAGTATGACATTGGTTTATTGCGGTAAGCATTTTAATTTGTAATCAAAACTTCATAAGTGACAGATCAAAGATTATTCTTAAGCCCCCCAAATTAAACCACATGATCATATAGCAATTGCATGAACATCATAACATCATGATAAAGTGATTCATAGTATTAAGCAACAAGTAAACAAAGTTTCTGTGAGTTTTCCGTTTTTAATCTGTGAGTTTTCCGGGCCGCTCGTAACCGTGAGCACGGCTCATATATCAGGTTTATACTCTGCAGAGGTTGTACACTTTACCCACAAGTCGTGATTCCCATATGCCCTCACCTCTACCAAGGAAGTGGAGCAGGGTACACTACGAGACCGTTCACAGGTTCCACTGGTATGTAAGAACCCGCTATTCGTTTCCTCAATGGTTAGTACCACCCCTCTTATGAGGGAACTAAGGTGAGCCCCTCTTGCGCCCTTTCAGGTAAGTTGTCACAAACCAGTAGAATTCTAATACTGAGTCAAGCCAGAGCCATATAGCTTGTGGTTGTACTGTATGTCCCAGCTTTTGCTGACAGATAGGATCCTAAATCCATGTTACTAAAAAGTCAAGTTTTACTTCATCAGTTCATATAGTCATCAATCAAGATTAAAGATCATGCTTATTAAAGTGTAGCACTAGCAATAACTACCCATATGCAACAGTAGCCCATAGGATTTCAAGGATAGAGGTAAACAAATCTAGGTAAACCGTAAGGTAACAAGATTAGACACATGCATATGATTTTATTTAAAACATCATGAATAGGACATCAAGGATGATCCCATGTATACTTGCCATAAAAGCTTAGATCCTTTGTTCAACTGCTTCTCCACTTCAGACGACTTCTTCTTGATCGCAAAACTCACCGATTGGACGACAATTAACCAAACACCACACAAGCAGCTGGACAAACATACAAAGCATACAAACATAGATAAATTAGAACAATACACCAAATCAATGAAAATATTTAAAAAGAAAACTACGCATCTCTACGATCACACAGACGCGAAGAACACGCTAAACGGAGCTACGATGATCAAGATACATCTACCGAAAAGATTTGCTTTTATAAAAGAGAACTACGAGCTTTATCAAGTTTATTATTATGTAAAAGAGTGGATAAGGTATTTCAAAGAAACACCTCGATTATATTAGGTCAAAATTGTATTTGGATTTCGAAAACAAAAAGCATCGTCATTTTATGTGTAAAATATATTGCGTAGTTGTTAATCAATTTAGGGTTTTGCATCAAGAAAATACAGAGCTATTAACATGGTATATAAGATCACTACTGAAAAGGTTACGTCATTACGAAGCCAACGCAACTAGAACGGAGCGAAACGGATTTGAAACGGAGAAGATAGAGATAAAACAGGATTTTGAAAAGACGGGATTAAAGCATTCCCAAATTAATTTTCTTTGATTTTCAAAAGTAATTAACATAGATAAAAACTATACTACTGGATAGGTTATGAAATTACGGATCTAACGCAACTCGTTTGGGCCAAAACGGAGCTAGAACGGGGAAATTATAAACATTTGAATAGGAGGGGCAGATCTGAAAATAGAAGGAAACGTATTTTGAGTTGAACAAAGAGGTTTTACGTTTTCAGAACGAGAAAAGCGTAAAACCGAGAGGGCGCCAAGGGCTGCGGTGCGGGGTCAACAGCTTGCCACGCGGCGCTATGCCATTGGGTGGGTCCATGGAAACAGTGTGGACGGCTTGCGGGGCTCCGGTCCACGGGTCCACGGTGGACTGAACCGGTATCCACTTAAAAGGGTCTAATCTCGGCCGTCCGAGAGAAATCTGACGGCGCAGAGAGAACTCAGGTCTGAGGGTCGTCGGGGCGGCGCTCTAGCGGTGGCGCCATGGCCGAGACACGGCGGCGCAAACCAATCCGCCGCTTCGGGGCTCAAAACTCGACGGGAGCAGAGCAGAGAGGGAGAGGGAGATGGGGCGAACGCTCCTGCGCAACTAGGTGAAACAGAGGGGGTTCGAGCATGGCGCCGTGCGGGTTACGGCGGCTCGGCACAACGGCGTAGCTGCGGCGAGCGTGCGTGGAGGGACAGAGAGCGAGAAAAGAGGGGACGGGCACCGTGAGCCCTTCCTTACCACGGTCCGAAGCTCGGCAATGACTCGGGGACGGCGAGGATGCACGGCCGTGACGGAGCAGCGAGGGCGGGGCGGCTCCAGATTGCGGGTGGTGGCGGCGGCGTCGGGCTTCGCCTTTTATAGACCCGGGGCAGAGCGAAAGAAAGGAAGGGAGGGATCGGATGGCGGGTTCAGCCGGCGGAGGGAAAGGAAAGAGCAGCGGCGCTTTCCTTCTGGAGGAGGAAGACGACGGTGCTTCCACTGCCATGCGGGGCCGCGAGTCAGAGGGGCAGAGAGGGAAGGAGGCGCTGATGAATAGGGGAGGGGAGAGTTTTTGTTTTTCTTTTTATTTTGAAAATCAATTTGAATGCATTTGAAACAAATTTGGAAATTCCACTTTTGAAAAACATTTTGAAACCAAATTTGAAATTTTGAAACTTGCCAAGCAATACAATTAAACAATGCAATGGCATGAATGCTCGGACATGTTTCTACCAAAAAGGAACTTTTAATTTCCTAAAAAGTTTTTTTTATTTCCTAGGATTTCATGAACACCAAATTTCAAAAATAAAACATTTTATTCCTATTTTTCATAAAGTACAATTTAGGGTGTTACAATTTATCTTTTGAAAAATGAAAATATTACATGATAAGTTTCTGTATGACGAGAGCTTGAATTCCTACCACAGCCATATATACATGCCTGGTAGATTAGGAAAACTTTCACTATCATTTTTACTACTTGTATTTGCATTGAGTTTTGTCAAGCTTTGTTGACCCTTAGAGACTTGTGATGCTTTTAAAATCAAGATCACATACACTCCACTCATATATGCCACTTCTATCCTGGAAGTATGCATCCACATATATGCTACTTCTATCTTGGAAGTACGCATCCACATATATGCCATCCAGATCCACCAGAAAAATGCTCTACTCCTACCTTGGGAGTAAGTAACCAAAAATATCCCAGTTCCCCACCTATCCATATATTTCATTACCACAGATGTAACTGCTCCAAAGATTTCCTTGTTATCATCTCTCAAATGTGTTATTATAGAAAGAGACTTGGGGTTGTGAAAAAAAAAATATAAAAAATATAAATAAAGAGAGTAAAACATGGACAAGTGTCCAATCAAAACAATGGGTACTTAGATGCCCGCCCCTCTAAAAAAAAGAGCAAGCCCAAGTTCTCTCAAAAGTTCCAAGTTCCAAAAAGAGAGATGTATATATATATATATTCAAGTAGCAGAGTAGAATTAGGTTTCCATCATACACCCTCATATATCCACCACACATATATATTCATCCCCATACATCCACCATATATCCCATACACATGCACATCTTGATTTGATTGTATGCCCTGTTTCTCTGGATCCATTGTTTGACTTTACAATATATGCTTTGCAAGTATGTATGCGCTGTTTCTCCCCCACCTATGAACTCCATATATTGCCTATTAGTTATAGGGTGAGAGAGAGAAGGCACATTGTTACTTTACCTATTCCAAATAATATTCTAAGAGAAGGAATAACACCATTGTTGCCTTGGTGAGGATCCACAAATACCACATATAGAGAGACTTGAGAGGGTCATACAAAAGAAACTTTGAGTTTTGTTTCGAAAACTTTGCAAAACTCCAGGATGAAGGTAAAGTGAAGAACTAGAGACATAGTGCTTGGCTTGATCATTCTACTTTTCAATTGCTCAAGACCCAAGTGATGGCTATAAGCCCCATGGTTAAAGGTAGTATGGGTAAGTTTGAAAGTCAGAATGGTTTACTCTAATCCAGAGGAGAATTCTTGTTTGAACGCATGTGTACCTTTAAGGCATGAAAGCATTGTAGCAACTTCTGATCTGTCTTTGAGTTCATCTTTGCTCAGGGACGAGCAAAAGGTAAGCTTGGCAGAGTTGTTGACGGTCCTTAAGTACCAATTTTAACCGTCAACTAAATAAGGAAAAGGATCTAAATGAAACCAATAGCTAGAACTAGGGTTTATACTAACAGAATTCCACGAGTTTTGGTGAATGTCTATTTCTATAGGGGGATATCAGGAAATACCAAGGAAAGGCCCACATGTCATGTTTACATAGAGATATAGAGATAATTATCAACCGCACAATTTTCTGTACTATAGAGGGTTCCAGAAGACACGAGAACGAACGGGAGATGGATCGGGCCTGGAACCAGGGCGCCCGCCCTAGCCCCTAGGGCGCCCGCCCTGCTCCTACAGCCAATCAGGCTCCACCTCACGGATTAGGCTTCCATCGCCTTTGAGGAGCAATCTACACCACATAGTTAAGTCAGTTTGATCCGACGGCCGACATTCATTTGAGGGGGCTATATGAGGAGGACCCCTGCCCCCTGGAAAAAGGCAATCCATTATTCATTTGTATATTTTCTAGAGAGGATTCGCCAGAGAGGATCCCTTATGGATCTATTCTCTAGGGCTTATCATTCAAGAGAAACTATCTTTTGTTTCTATGTGAGATTAGAGTTTACTCTTCTAGATTGAGAGAGATAGAGTGGAGGTGTGGATTGGAGGAAGCCCGGCCTGTCATTGTCTCCTCTCCAGTTTGTACCTACGGGATCAAGTCTCCTAACCCAAGGCTTACACCCTCATATATCCACCACACATATTATTGATCCCCATACATCCACCATATATCCCATACACATGCACATCTTGATTTGATTGTATGCCTTGTTTCTCTGGATCCATTGTTTGACTTTACAATATATGCTTTGCAAGTATGTATGCGTTGTTTCTCCCCACCTATGAACTCCATATACTACCTATTAGTTATAGGGTGTGTGAGAGAAGGCATAACACCATTGTTGCCTTGGTGAGGATAAAAAAATACCACATATTGAGAGACTTGAGAGGGTCATACAAAAGATACTTTGAGTTTTATTTTGAAAACTTTGCAAAACTCCAGGATGAAGGTAAAGTGAAGAGCATGAGACATAGTGCTTGGCTTTATCATTCTACTTTTCAATTGCTCAAGACACAAGTGATGGCTATAAGCCCCATGGTTAAAGGTAGTATGGGTAAGTTTGAAAGTCAGAATAGGTTACTCTAATCGAGAGGAGAATTCTTGTTTGAACGCATGTGTACCTTTAAGGCGTGAAAGCATTGTAGCAACTCCTGATCCATCTTTGAGTTTATCTTTGCTCAGGGATGAGCAAAAGGTAAGCTTGGGGGAGTTTTTGACGGTCCTTAGATATCAATTTTAACCATCAACTAAGCATTAGAAAGGATATATTTGCAACACACCACCTAGACATAGGGTTTATACTGATAGAATTCCATGAGTTTTGGTGAATGTATGTTTCTGCAGGGGGTTACCAGGAAATATGGAGAAAAGGCCCACATGTAAGGATTACAAAGAGATAATTATCATTCGTAGGAAAAAGAACAATCCAGAAGGGTCAAGAAGGCGCGGGAAGGAACGAGAGGGCAAGCGGGCCCACAGGCAGGGCGCTCTCCCTACCCCCTGGTGCGCCCGCCCTGACCCTGCAACCAATCAGCACCAGTCTCGTGGATTAGGGTTCCACCGCCTTTGAGGTTCAATCTAACCCTCCATTAAGGTCGTTTTGATCCGACGACCGACGTTCATTTGAGGGGGCTATATAAGGAGGACCCCTGCCCCCTGGCTAAAGGCAATCCATTATTCATTTACATATTTTCCAGAGAGGATTCGCCAAGTTTACTCTTCTAGATTGAGAGAGTTAGAGTGGAGGTGTGGATTGGAGGAAGCCCGGCCTGTCGGTGTCTCTTCTCCAGTTTGTATCGACAGGATCAAGTCTCCTAACCCGAGGCTTGCTCCTAGGATTTCTTTGGTATTTCAACTTCTAATTCTAGTAAGTTCTTTGTTTTATTATTCTTTGGTTTGTGAGTTTACTTTATTCTATTTGCATTGAGAGTAGGGTAATCGTCTTTAGCGTAAACGTGATGTTTGGGCTAAGATCCTCATAGATATCCCCTGTCTAGCCGGATCTGTGGTAGTAGCTCGGAACGTTACAATTCCGTAGATACCTTTGGAACCCATAATCCCGTTAGAAGGATTGGTAGGGTTTATAGGCCGTGTGCTAAGCATCCTCTGATGTGTCTCTTATCACGACGGTTCTCCCCAATATAATAATAACACATATCTTGCATAGACTAGAATGAGAGTGTTGTTGCGGTCTTCTCTAATCGCTCATATCAAAATCACCTTGTTTGTAGCCTAAAGGTTAATATCATAGATTTGGTTAGTCAGATGCACGCTTTCTCCCTGTGGATAAATAAATTACGATACTCTGGATAATCTCCCGGGTGAAGTGCTCACTGGTATCTGTGCGCTTGCGGATTACTTCCTAGTGATTTCTCTGTTTGCGTTAACAAATATCAACAATAGTCATTCATTTAGATAGTGTAGACTTACTTCACTTCTCTGAGACTTCAAAACTGATAGTTGATGTAGTTGTACTTGTCAAAGTAAATGAAGTTATCTAATCCTGTCTAGTCTTTCCAAATCCTGCTAAACTCAAATAGACAACAAAGCTCGTGGAACAGATTAAGCGTTAGCGGTAAACCATTTATGCCTTGATTGTCTAGAGATTTGCAGAATTCAAATATTTAAATATATTTTTTTAGATTTTCAATTTTATATGCAAATGACTAATGCAATAATTTTTTATGCCTCCATAGTAAATAGTTAGAAGACTTATTCACATGGGGCTTAAAGGTTTTTTTTCTTTTTATGATGCAATGCAGTGCAATAATATAGATATGCTATGATTAAGATGATTATGCAATGGATTATACTAAGGATTATATATATTACTACAAATATTTATGGAAAGTAAATATGCTAGAGTGCAATGCAGAGGAAAATAAATATGCAGATAGCTTACCGAGTTTACCTTCCGGCTAAGGTTCGGAGATTTAGGTCCGTCGAACCGGACCTCTCTTCTAGTTCAAATGTCTTAAGGAGCATGGTCCACTCCTGATGAATACTTGGATGTTTGCTCTTCTTCTGTTGGTGTTTCCGATGAAGTCTCTTTCCTCTTCCACACTTCCTTAGTCTGAGGTTCTGCTTTCTCTTTCCTCTGTAGCAGGTGATACATCATATATTGGTGGTACGACTTCTTTCTCAGGAGAACTCTTATCTTTATTATTGAATTGATCTTCATATCTTTTTAATTCTCCCAGATAGTCTGTCCATCTGTTGGTATTTCTTAACGCACACAGATAAATCCGCAAGCGCACGGATACCGCTGTAGCTTTCACCCGTGAGTATTCCAACGGTATCGATTTCCACGGGGAACGTGAAGTGTACTAGATAAGAACTAAGAGCATCCAATGATAGATAAGATAACTGGGTAGAGAGATTTTAGAGTTTTCTAAGGAGGTTATCTAATCAAAGGTCCACTATACTCCACTTACTGCGGAGCAATAGTACCTCCCCGACTCTCGACAAAGACTGGGAAAAAGGTAGTCGGGAGAGGCTGCCAAAAGCTCTACGAAAACACCAACCCAAACGTGGTGGACTACAAAGGCCTTACAGAGCTGTCACCCCTAGGGCTACCACAACTATCCGTAGGATTGGGCGCAAACTCAGGTAAACTCTAGTCTAGACACCACGTCTACACTATCGCTTACTACTCTAATTCAACGTTAAAACTAGAGCACTCAATACGAGCGGAGATCCTGTAAATAGAATAAAGTAAGAACTGAAATAAGATACTTAGAAATAATAAATGAACAACCTGGAGATCACTCCGAACAAGATGTTGCACAAGTACAATGTTGAGGAAGATCCGACAGATCCGGCTCCTCCTAGCTCTCTCCTCCTCTCTCTCACCTCTAATTACAACTAGATGAACTAGAACTAGAAGAACTAGATCTAGACAACTAGAGGGACCTCTCTCCTTCTCTCTCTAATTGAAACCCTAGCTTTTGCTCTGGAAAAGAATAATGAGATGAGATGATCCTCAGGGGGGTCAGGGGCCTTCCTTATATAGCCTCCTCAAATGAACGTGGGTTGTTGGATCAAACCGACCTATATGAACGGTTTAGATTCATCCTCAAAGGCGGTGGAGCACGATCCGTGATGCAGAGCCTGGTTGGCTCCGGCGGTAGGGCGGGCGCCCTGGTCTCGGGCCCGACTCGGCTCCCGTTCGTTCTGGTGTCTCCTGGAACCTTCTAGAGTATAGAAAATTGTGCGGTTGATAAATATCTCTATGTAAATATGACATGTGGGCCTTTCCTTGGTATTTCCTGATAACCCCCTACAGAAACGTACATTCACCAAAACTCATGGAATTCTGTCAGTATAAACCCTAATTCTAGCTAGGGGTTTCATTTAGATCCTTTTCCTTGGTTAGTTGACGGTTAAAATTGGTACTTAAGGACCGTTAACAACTCCCCCAAGCTTACCTTTTGCTCGTCCCTGAGCAAAGATGAACTCAATGATGGATCAGGAGTTGCTGCAATGCTTTCACGCCTTACAGGTACACATGCTTTCAAATAAGATCTCTTTTCCGAGTTAGAACAACTATTAAGATAAAAAAACTTACTCATTTTACCTTCCACCATGGGGCTTGTAACCATCACCTTGTCTTGGGTAGTTGAAAGACAAAACGGTCCAGTCAAGCACCATGTACGTTGCTCTTTGATCAACTATAGCTCCGGAGTTTTTTATAGATTTTCAAAATAAAACTTAGAGATTCCTTGTATGACTCTAAGTTGCTCCTTTGTGGTATTTATAGATCCTTACCAAGGCATTAAAGGTGTTTCCTTCTCTCAGATATGTGGTATTTGTGGTATAAGGCATTGTGGTATTGCCTTCTCTCTCTCACCCTACTTCTAATAGGCTGATATCTGGAGCTCATAGGTGGGAGATAGCGTATACATACTTACAAGACATATGTTGCATAGTCAAACCATGGATCCAAAGGAACAGGTCAATAAGTCAAATCAAGATGTGCATGTGTGGCGAATGAATGGTGTGTGATGGTGGTAAATGATAATGGTGGTAAATGATGATGATGATGGTGGCAGGGATGAAAGTCTAATTCTACTTTTGCTCCCTTTCTGATAGATATACCTTTCTTGTATTTGAAACCTTTTGGAGGGAATGAGATGCTCGATAATATATCTATATATTTTTTTCTCTTTTTTTCGAGGTTGGCGGGCACTTGCCCATTTTTATTTCCTCGTTTTTTTTCAAGAGCACTCATCCTTTTAGAGAAATAAGGCAAACACTGACTAGAGCCTTTATTTCACAGGGATAAAGCAGGAATAGGAGAATATTTATGTGTTTCAGTAGAATATTTTTGGTGGATCTGGAGATGGAAATGGGTGGACATATATGGATGTGTACTTCTAGGATGGAAGCAGCGTATATGGGTGTAGTGTAAGTGAATGCGTACTTCTGAGGTGGAAGCAGCATGTATGGATGTGTGTGAATCTTGATTCAAATCGCATAACTAGTTCCCAAGGGTCGCACAGCTTGACCACACTCAATGCTCATAAGCAGTATGTAAAAATATGCAGTTTCCTAATCTAGTAAGCATGTATATGGCTGTGGTAGGAATTTAAACTCTCGTCATACAGGAACTCATCATGTGGTATTTTTAAAGTTTTCAAAAGATAAAATTCTCCAGAATTCTAGTATCTCTAGGAGTAGATAAATAGTAACTCAAACCTTCCCATATCATATCCGTCAACGACTTAGACTTAGATCAGGTACTTCCTCCCACAAGTTTTAGGTTCAGAGCAAATTTCAAACCATAACAATTATGCCTAAACTTGAGAGAGATCAAATTTGAAAACTAGGTACTTGAAAGGAATTACGACAGAGCAACTATTCATCATTTCCATAGAGTTATCTTCAGAGTTCTTCATTTTATTATTAGCAAAACACACCTATTATTATTACTAAATGAAACTCTATTAAGGACAAAGTAGACAATGAAAATTCCAAGATAAAAAGTATTCGTAACTATTTAAGTGTGAACCTTCATGTGCTCACATTTTTTTATTAATCTATGTAATTAATAAAAGTAAACCTACGTGAATAAGGATACTTACCTGGATACATGGGGGTGCTCTCCCCCAAGCTGATGTTGACATAGTCGTTCACTCTTGCTGTTGATGTATTAGATCTTATTGACGCTTCCAAATCCTGCATGACTCAAATAGACAACAAAGCTCGTGGAATTGATTAATCATTAGTGGTTGGCCACTTAAACCTTAGTTTTCTAAAGCATGATTAATTTCTAGATTGAATCTTTAAATTGCAAAAATTCAATCAAGTCAATTTCTTCTAAGTTCTCAGGTTCAAGAAAAACTTTCAACCGTTGACCATTTACCTTGAATATGTTACCTGTATCATCTTGAAGTGTAACAGCACCGTGTGGTGCATCTTCAATTACTTTGAATGGTCCTTCCCATTTGCTTCGAAGTTTTCCATGACCAAAGAGCTTCACTCTTGAGTTGAATAGCAGGACTTTATCACCAGGTGTAAACTCCTTGTACTTGATTCTCTTATCATGCCACCTTTTTGTCCTCTCTTTGTAGATCTTGGAATTGTGATAAGCTTTTTCTCTCCATTCCTCTAGCTCAGATATTTGCATCTGACATTTCTTACTAGCCAAGTGGAGATCCATGTTCCATTTCTTGATAGCCCAATGAGCTCTGAATTCCAATTCAACATGCAGGTGACATGTTTTTCCATATACAAGTTGATAAGGTGTCATGCCTATGGGTGTTTTGTATGCAGTTCTATACACCCATAGTGCATCATGAAGCTTGTACTTCCATTTCTTTCCCATCTCATCCACGGTCTTCTTCAAAATGTTCTTGATTTTCTTATTTGATGTTTCAGCTTGACTGCTAGTTTGACGATGGTATGGAGTTGCAATGTTGTGCTTGACTCCATATTGTGCTAGGAACATCCGAAATGTTTTGTCGATGAAATGCGATCCTCCATCACTTATGACCATTCGAGGCATTCTGAATCTTGGGAATATCACTTCATGGAACATCTTCTTAGCATGCTTGGAGTCGGCAGCTCGCCATGGTAATGCTTCTACCCACTTGGATACGTAGTCAACTGCCACCAAGATGTATTCAGCATCTCCAGACCTTGGGAATGGTCCCATGTAGTCAATTCCCCAGACATCAAACAACTCTAATTGAAGGTTGTTAGTGAGTGGCATTTCATTCCTAGCATTAATGTTTCCATGCTTCTGGCATCTAACACATCTTCTAATGAACTGTTTTGTATCTTCATACATTGTTGGCCAGTAGAATCTACTTTGCCAGATTTTTGCATGCGTACGGTACACTCCATAGTGTCCTCCATAAGGTGATGCGTGCAATCTATCTACGATCTTCATGGCTTCAACCATTGGGACACATTTCCGTAGCAGTTCATCAGCACAAACCCGATAGAGATACGGATCATCCCACAAGTGGCAACGAGAGTCATACTGAAGCTTTCTCTTGTCACCTCCTGGTGGAACATATCCTGAAACCATATAATTCACAATATCCGCATACCAAGGGTCCGAGTGTGTTACCTTGAGGAGTGTCTCGTCCCTTAAATAGTCATTAATAGGCAATTCGTGTTCATTTTTATATTGAAGCCTAGACAAGTGATCAGCTACTAAATTTTCTACTCCTTTCTTGTCTCTTATTTCTATGTCAAATTCTTGGAGTAAAAGAATCCATCTTATAAGATGAGGTTTAGCATCTTTCTTAGTGAGCAAGTATTTAAGAGCAGCATGGTCTGAATAAATGATTACCTTAGCTCCTACTAAGTAAGATCTAAACTTGTCTATCACAAAGACTACAACCAACAACTCTTTTTCAGTGGTAGCATAATTACGTTGTGGCCCAGACAAGGTTTTGCTAGCATAGGAAATAGCATAGTGCTTTTTATCCTTGGTTTGGCCTAAGACAGCACCTACTGCAAAGTCACTAGCATCACACATGATCTCGAAGGGTAGCGTCCAATCTGGAGGTTGGATGATTGGAGCTGAAATGAGTGCTTTCTTGAGAATTTCAAAAGCTTCATAACACTCATTAGTGAAAATGAAAGGTGCATCTTTGGCTAAAAGGCTAGTCAGGGGTCTAGCGATTTGCGAAAAGTTTTTAATGAAACGCCTATAGAACCCTGCGTGGCCTAGAAAGCTTCGGATTCCTTTCACATTTGTGGGAGGTGGAAGTTGCTCAATAACTTCAATCTTTGCTCTATCCACTTCTATCCCACGTTCGGACACCTTGTGCCCTAGCACTATTCCTTCTTGAACCATAAAATGACATTTCTCCTAGTTCAAGACTAAGTGCTTTTCTTCACACCATTGTAAGACTTTGTCTAAATTCTCTAAACAATCGTCAAAGGTTTTGCCATAGACGGTAAAATCATCCATGAACACCTCCACGATTTTCTCGATCATGTTGGAGAAAATAGACATCATGCACCGTTGGAACGAAGCTGGAGCATTGCACAGTCCAAACGACATTCGTTGATATGCATAAGTTCCATAAGGGCATGTAAAAGTGGTCTTAATTTGGTCATCAGGGTGGATCAGGATTTGATGATATCCGGAATAATCATCAACGAAACAAAAAAAGAGTTCTTTGCAAGCCGTTCCAACATTTCATCAATGAAGGGTAATGGGAAGTGATCTTTCTTTATAGCCTTGTTAAGTTTCCGGTAGTCAAAGCACATGCGCCACCCAGTGACAGTGCGTTGAGGGATGAGTTCATTTTTCTCATTTCTAACAACTGTCATACCTCCTTTCTTTGGCACAACTTGAACAGGGCTAACACACTCACTATGCAGCAGAGGATAGATAATCCCGGCATGCAAAAGTTTCAAGACCTCTTTCTTAACAACCTCTCACATAGCATTGTTAAGTCTCCGTTGTGGTTCCCTCGAAGGTGACGAATCAGAATCGACGGGAATTCTATGAGTACAAAGAACTGGACTAATTCCAATTAGGTCATGGAGAGAGTAGCCAAAGGCCGATTTATGTCTTTCTAGGATAGTGACAAGTCTATTGGTTTCTTCTTGGGAAAGCTTGTCACTTATAATGATAGGAGTTTCTTGGTTATTATTTAGAAAGACATATTTCAAGCTAGCAGGAAGAGGTTTTAATTCGATTGAGGGTTGTGATGGCACTTCCAAAGGGTTTAATTCGATAGGTTCTGCTAGCTCTTCCTCTTCTTGAGTGAAGTGTTCATCATCAAGAGTTGGTTGAGACCAGTCTTCTAGAAATGCCACTAAGACTTCCTCAAAAGGGTGTAACACCCTAAAAATGTGCATTTTTCAAATAGATTAAAAATGTTTTAATGCATTTTGTGTGGACATTATAACTTAGGAAAATAACTAATATTTCATAAAATAAAAATGATCATAACAATAGAAACACGTTTGTTGCATACATGCTAGTGCATGATGTTTTGTTTTGGTTGGCAAATTCAATTTTCAAACTTGAATTCAAAAGTGAAAATGAAAATGTGTTTGGAAATTCAGAAAAATAAAAGAAAAGCTTTTTCCTTTACCGTCTCCCTCTCTTACTCCACTCTGGCCCGTAGGCCTTCCCCCCCCCCTCCCCCGGCCCAGTCCCCTCCCCCTCTCTTCCTCTTGTCCGGTTGGGCTTCGTCCCAGCCCAAGCAGCGTCGGCCCACTCCAGCACTGCACCACCTCCCCCCCGCTGACAAGCCGGTCCCGCCTGTCAGATCCATCCCCTCCTCTTTCCTTTCTTCTTTCCCCCTCCTTCCTTTCTCCCGCGTCGGCAAATCCTCCTCGGCCGAGCACGAAGTGGAGCAGGGAATCCTTCCCTTCCCTTTCCCGCAGCACACTAAACCGAGCGCCGCACACCCCACCTCCCTTTCCTTCTTTCTCCCCCCTCTTCTTTCCTTTCTGGCGCCGCCGCCTTTCCCTTGCGGCCGAGCGCGAATCCGCGGCGGATTGCTCCCCTTCCTTCCCTGTGGCGCACCCCTGAGCTATAAAAGCAGAGCTCGACGCCACCCTACCTCCACCCCGCCCTCTGGAAGCACCGCAGAATCACCCAGCCGCCGCCGCGACCGAGCACAGAGCCGCTACCGCCGCCTCTGCGCTACCGACCTTCTCCGCTCCATTCCGACCACCCCCGAGCCTCGCATCGCGGTAAGAAGAACCCCCGAACCCACCAACCCTCTCCATTTCCTCGGTCGCGCTCGCAAAACCCCTGTCCGTAGCCGCCGGTGGTACAAAGCTGCCACACTGCGCGGACACCTCGCCCTCGCGCTTAATCGACTCAACCGAGTGCCCTAGTGTGTTTGCCGTCTTCCCCTCTCTCTCTCCCAGACCAATCCGCATCGAGTTTCATGCACCACAGCATTGGATTGCTTTGCGCCGCCACTGTCCGGCCATGGCACTGCCGCCTGCCTCGCCTCCGGCCGCCGTGCGCCACCACCCCTCTCTCTGATCTAATCTCTGTCGTCCGTTTTGAATCGGATGGATCACAGAGCCCCGTACCCTTTCGGCCGGCACTCTTGCAAAAGAGACCCTGTGGTTTTTAATGTATCAACCCGCAGTCCTAAGGCGTATTCCCCCTTCACGTTTTCAGTTCTGCAAAGCGTATTTTCTTTTCTGTTTTGTTTTAATTCGAAAATAAAAAGAAAATCCTATTTACAGATTTGCCACTCATTTTCAAATGTTTATAAAATGCTCATTTTAACTCCGATTTCATCCGTTCAAATTGTGTTAGATTCGTATCGACGTAATCTACGTGTTAGTTAGTTCATAGTTCATGTTAGATAACTGTTAAATATATTTAATTGCTTAATCTCTTTTAATCTCCTGTTTAAGTTATAGAACTTGATTAGTTCACATCTTCTTTGTTATAGTTCCATTTTTCGTGATTCAAACGTCTATGTGATCGTAGTGAGACGTAGATCAGTTTTATAAACTTTTACTTTTGTTTTATTATGGTTGGTGTACTCTTCTAATCTATAGCCTTTGTTGTTTGCATGTTATGCCTCTATATGATTGCATGTGATGTGGTGATCGAGTATAGACGGTGAGCAGTACGTGGGTGACCAGGAGGTTTTCTTTGAGCAGGAGCAGCAGGAACCCTTTGAGCAAGGAAAGTATTATATGGGATCTTCCTTGATGTCCTATTCATGAAGTTTTTCAATAAAATCATATGCATGTGTCTAATTTTGTTACCATAGGGTTTACCAAGATTTGATTACCTTGAACCTTGAAATCCTATGGGTTACCTTTGCATATGGGTAGTTATTGCTAGTGCTCCTCTTTAACAAAGCATGATCTTTAATCTTGATTAATGACTACATGAAATGGTAAAACTTGACTTTTTAGCAACATGGATTTAGGATCCTATCTGTCAGCAAAAGCTGGGACATACAGTACAACCATGAGGGCTATATGGCTCTAGCTTTAGTTCAGTAATAGGGTTACTTTCTTGCATGCGGCAGTTCACGAAAGTTGCCATTGCCGAGCGGTTGCGGGTTGCGGCTGGAGTGGTTACCGCTGCGCGTGTGTACTATCCGGGGCTCCCGTATACCCCTTGCCCGTGGATCCGTACTGTCTGTGGTATGTCAGCGAGCCCTTTGAAAGACTTCATAGTGTACCCTTCCCGCTCACCTCGGTAGTGTTATGGGAGTCATGATCCCGGGCATTTGGGCAAACACGACTCATGGGTAAAGTGTACAACCTCTGCAGAGTGTTAAAAACTGGTATATCAGCCGTGCTCACGGACACGAGCGGCCCGGAAAACTCACAGGAACTTTGGTTACTTGTTGTTTACCTTTATGAATCACTTTATCATGATATTATGTTACTTGTTCATTTGTTTACATGATCATGCAATTTAATTTGGGGGCTTAAGCATAAACTTGATCTACCACTTGTAAAGTTTCGTTACAAATTAAAAATGCTTATCGCAGTAAACCAGTGTCATACTTTTTGAGCCTCATGAATCCCCATATATACTTGTTGAGTACTATAAGTACTTACGCTTGTTTACTTTCTTTTCAATATTTGGATAAAAATCCCGGATGGGTACCAGATTATCAGAGTTATGAGGAGTATCCAGAGGACTACTAGGTTTGGGGTCAACCAGTTGATGTCCCTGTGCTATGGAGCTTCGCGAGAGTTATCTTATATTTCCGCTGTTATGTAATAAACATTAATAGATACTTATTCGCTATGTAATAAACACTTGTGATGGTACATTTTTGGTAATTTGTCGGCTTATGTGTGTGACTGATCTCTGGGCACAAATAAGATTATTGCATCCTGTTTTGTCTTTAAAACTGAGTGTGACAAAGGGTCTTATTCGGGCTTGGGTTCTACTATTGCATTATTTGATCTTAAGAGATTAACGGTAATAGAAGAATTTCCAAGCTTGATATTTAGGTGATCCTTGTTTGATTGCTCTTGAAAGAGTGTTCCTAATGGTACGCCAATCAAGAGAGACATGTCTGAGATGTCATAGATGTAAAAATCCAAGCGATACTCGATGCCTCTTTTGCGTAAAGGAATAGACCTAATCACCCCATAACTTTCAAGAATATCTCTAGATGGAATTCTTAGAAGCTTATGAGATGGGATCAAAGATTCGTTGGGGAAAAGCTGTTGAGCTAAAGCCTTAGAAATGATATTCATCCCCACGATAGGACTATAGTGAGCCTCTATGGCGATTTCCATAAGGTTACAAAGTATAGTTTCTACAGGGGTAGTGATTCGGGCTACCTCAGTGGATAACTCCGATTCTACCATCCACTCGCGGCTCATGATGGCTGAGAGTCCTTTAATGTGCTCTACAAGGAAAGCATCATTATGTAGACCATCATCCTCAATTGATGCAGAGTGCACCAGAGGCTTTACTTGAACTGGAAAATTCGAGGTGTTGCCAAAATCTTCAAAAAGATCTACCTCGATTTCCGAGAGAAACATAGAAGGATGGGGTTCATCACTCTCTAAAGAGTGTTGTATTCCCATAGGAGATGGTTTTATGGCAACCAAATCATTCGAAGGATTTGAAGGAATTTCAGATTCGGTTGTTTGTTCCTCCTCGTATTGTTCGGGGGTTGGTTCGACTTCTTCGGGAATTTCGTCAAAAACTCCAGTGTAAGGGGTATATTCAAGAATTTTTTTAGAATGGCTTCTCCTTCACTAATGGTTTTGTGTGAGAATGATCCTCCTGAAGATAAGTCAAGGTGGAGAGCAACTTCCTTGTTCAGAGCAAGATGGAAGTGATAGAGTAAAACATTGTCTGGTAAGGAAAGGTTTGGACCAGAATTTATAAGGCTTATAATCCTAGCCCATGCTGCTCCTAGCGTCTCTTTCTCTTTTTGTTTGAACTGAAGAACTTCAATTCTAAGGGCTGCAATTTTTGAGAGAGGGAAGAAAGCAAGACAAAATTTGTCTTGAAGTTCATCCTAATTCCCATTTACACCTCCTACATAATGAGCATACCACTGTTTCGCTCTTCCCAAAAGTGAGAATGGAAACAATTTCCATTTTAAGGTCTCTTATGTCATGCCAGCAATGATGAGGCAAGAACACAATTGCTCAAATTCTCTAAGGTAGGTGTAAGGATTTTCGTTTTCTAGGCCAGAGAAAGATTGCTCCGAACCATGGCTATGAAAGTAGGGTGAAGCTCATAGCCATCTATAAGAATGGGGTTTGAAGATGGTGGAGGCTCCAACATGTTGCCCTTTGGAGCAGAGTATTTATAGATAGGAGTTGAATTCATGTGGTAAGATGAAAATGGTAAGGTGAGAAAGGTAGTAAAAAGGAAAACAGGAAAAAGGTAAACGGATGACTTGGTTCGAAACTAGCACAGCTACCGTTCCCCGGCAACGGCGCCAAAAAGCTTGTTGGTATTTCTTAACGCACACAGATAAATCCGCAAGCGCACGGATACCGCTGTAGCTTTCACCCGTGAGTATTCCAAGGGTATCGATTTCCACGGGGAATGTGAAGTGTACTAGATAAGAACTAAGAGCATCCAATGATAGATAAGATAACTGGGTAGAGAGATTTTAGAGTTTTCTAAGGGAGTTATCTAATCAAAGGTCCACTATACTCCACTTACTTCGGAGCAACAGTACCTCCCCGACTCTCGACAAAGACTGGGAAAAATGTAGTCGGGAGAGGCTGCCAAAAGCTCTACGAAAACACCAACCCGAACGTGGTGGACTACAAAGGCCTTACAGAGCTGTCACCCCTGGGGCTACCAAACTATCCGTAGGATTGGGTGCAAACTCAGGTAAACTCTAGTCTAGACACCACGTCTACACTATCTCTTACTACTCTAATTCAACGTTAAAACTAGAGCACTCAATACGAACGAAGATCCCGTAAATAGAATAAAGTAAGAACTAAAATAAGATACTTAGAAATAATAAATGAAGAGCCTGGAGATTGCTCCGAACCAGATGTTGCACAAGTACAATGTTGAGGAAGATCTGACAGATCCGGCTCCTCCTAGCTCCCTCCTCCTCTCTCTCACCTCTAATTACAACTAGATGAACTAGAACTAGAAGAAACAGATCTAGACAACTAGAGGGACCTCTCTCCTTCTCTCTCTAATTGAAACCCTAGATTTTGCTCTGGAGAAGAATAATGACATGAGATGATCCTCAGGGGGGTTAGGGGCCTTCCTTATATAGCCTCCTCAAATAAACGTGGGTTGTTGGATCAAACTGACCTATATGAAGGGTTTAGATTCATCCTCAAAGGCGGTGGAGCACGATTCGCAAAGCAGAGCCTAATTGGCTCCGGGGGTAGGACGGGCACCCTAGAGGCTAGGGCGGGCGCCCTGGTCTCGGGCCCGACTCGGCTCCCGTTCGTTCTGGTGTCTCGTAGAACCTTCTAGAGTACAAAAAATTGTGCGGTTGATAAATATCTCTATGTAAACATGACATGTGGGCCTTTCCTCGGTATTTCCTGATAACCCCCTGCAGAAACAGACATTCACCAAAACTCATGGAATTCTGTCAGTATAAACCCTAATTCTAGCTAGGGGTTTCATTTAGATCCTTTTCCTTGGTTAGTTGACGGTTAAAATTGGTACTTAAGGACTGTCAACACCATCCATCCTTGGTGGCTTGTTTCTTCTCTACAGGAAATTGGAAATGAATCTCTCATGATTTCATGGAGATGATTGCACTAGTGGTGTTGAGGAAACATCTTCCTCGAATGAGGTGGACCTCATCTTTATCTCCCATATCTTGAACCATGAAGTCGGTGGGAACATAGTGATCTCTGATCATGATGTCTTTTCTTATTCCCTCCAGAAATCAGAATGATTGGTCTGCTAGCTGTAGCTGCACATATGTCTGGTACATTGGTCTACTGCCATATAAATGTTGGTAGGCCACCTTAGACACTATGTCATTGCTTGATCCAATATTGCAGAATATCTTATAGAATGTAATTTCCTTGATCTTGCAATCAATGGTAGGTACTCCTGGATCTCCCAGCTTAGCGAGGTATTGTGATAGAAGGAGTTGATCATACCCTGAATCAATAGTGCTAATTTTTGGGTCTTCTCTTTGTTGTTGAGCTTTACTCTTCCTCCTTCTATTGTTGATGTTCTTATTTCTTGTAGCAACAGTTGTATCCTTGTAGATGTATGGCCTCTTAGGATGAGTAAGAGCCTTGAGTGTATGCTTCATGAAAGCGAATCTCTCCTTCTCATCTTTGATAGTGAAACAGATCTTGGCGCTATTCGTGTAGACGATGGCATCATATGTTCTTACGAATGAGCATCCCAAGATAATGAGTGCTTTTGCATCTCAGCTTGTTTCTTCAATCACAAGGTTTTACCCATACGATCGAGTGTCCAACTCGTATGCTGACATATTAAGGAATTCCTTGGGATAGCATAGTGTCTGATCTGCCAGCTTCGCATGATGTTGACACTTGCTCCACGGTTATAGACAACTTCTTCAAGAATGTTACACTCGGTTTTAAGGATAAAACCAGATATACACCATATGTGAGCCTAATAAGTCAATTCTCACATATAGCCACAGAAGAAGGTAATATCAAAAGACAATACTTAAATACATAACATATGAGGTCAAATAAATAACCTTAAGAGAGAAAACAACGGAAAGACACTCCGATCTTCAGGCGAAGACTCCACTCCACAGGGATCAACTGACTGGTTGATCACAAGCCTAACTGCTCGAGACTCTTGCAATCTGGTACCCATCCAGGATTTTTATCCAAATATTGAAAAGTAAACAAGCGTAAGTACTTTCGTACTCAACAAGTAAACATGGGGTTCATGAGGCTCAAAAAGGTATGACACTGGTTTAACTGCATAAGCCTTTATGTTATCTCGATTTTAGCATAAGGATAACATCAATATAATAAAAAATCTCATTAACCATATGATCAAGTGAATGAGATATAATGCTTATATGAACAAGTAACAATAATCAATAATAAGTAGCAACTAATGAGCTATGACATAAGTACATCACACAGTAAGGAGCCCAAGCCACTCTTGACCGTGAGCACGGCTATTATAATAGTTTTACACTGTGCAAAGGTCGTACATCTTTACCCACAAGTCGTGGTCCCCATATGCCATCACCTCTACCAAGGAAGTGGAGCAAGGTACACTACGAGACCATTCACAGGTTCCACTTGTAGGTAACAACCCGCTACAAGTTTCCTCAATGGTTAGTGCTACCCCTCTTACGAGGGCACTAAGGTGAGCCCCTCTTGTGCTCTTTTGGGTCAAGTTGTCACAAACCAGTAGAAGTCTATTACTGAGTCAAGCCAGAGCCATATAGCTTGTGGTTGCACTGTAAGTCCTGGGGTATTCTACTTACAAAAATATCCCTATGAGTAAGAACACCGGTTGAGGTGCCTGTTGTCCCACCTATAGTCCATGTTGCTAAAAAGTCATCTTTTATTGTCATCATTGCATATATCATTAATCAAGTTTACGTGATCATAGTAATTTGCTTGGCACTAGCATCATACTACCCAAATGCATACGTTCCCAGGGTGACAAGGTATAAGGTACAATACTAGGATAACCTTATAGGGTAACAAGGAAACTCATGAATATGATTAATGAGTGATTATCAAGAATAGGACAACAAGGATGATCCCATGTAATACTTGCCTTAAACTCAGATTCCTCTTCTAGTTCAAGTCTTCCAAGATCTTCAAAAATACCAACTTCTTCTCCTTGATCTCCAACGCAAAACTCACCGATTGGACAATAATTAATAACTCACCACAAAATTATCTGATCATATAAAGCATACAAACATGTCTAAATTAGAACAATACACCAATCAATTAAAAAGGATTTAAAAAGAAATCTACGCATCTCTACGACCACACAGACACGAAGATCACACTAATCGAAGCTACGATGATCGAGATACATCAATCGAGAGGTTTGCTTATATAACAGAGAACTATGAGCTTTATTAGTTTTAACTATGTAAAAGAGTGTATAAGGTATTTCATAGAAACACCTTGGTTGAATTAGGTCAAACTTGTATTTGGATTTCGAAAACGAAAATAAGAACTATCAATATTTTATGTATTAAACAAGTTGCATATTTGTTAATCAAGTTAGGATTTATATCATGAAAATATAGACCTATTAACATGTTATTAAATATCACTAATGAAAAGTTTATGCCGATATGAAGCCAACGCAACTTGAACGGATCGAATCGGATCTAAAACGGAGAAGTTACGGAGAAAACAAGATTTAGAGATTAAACTTCAATTTTAAAAGAGATTAAATAAATCTATATTTTCAAAGTTTCAAAACATCAGTGATTAGGGTTTCATATTGTAGATCTCATCGTTACGAATCTAACGCAAATTGAAAGGATTAAAACAGAGTTAAAATGGATATTTTATGAGCAAAAGAAATTTGGTGGCATTTTTGTAATTCTTAGAAAGCGCATTTTGGACTGCAACCGAAGGGCTTACGTTTTCAGGAGAAGGAACACGTACTCTGAGAAAGCGCCACAGACTATGGGTTTAAACATTAAAAACTAGAGGGACTCTTTTGCAAACGTGACAGTCGAAGGGGTACGGGATGCTCTAGGCCGTTGGATCGGAATCTAACGGATCGAATTAGATCAGAGGGGGAGAGGGAGGTTGGCTCGCTGGAAACAGAGAGGATGGCGGCTCCTTCACCAGAGTTGGCGGGCGGGATTCCAATACGGGGCTATAGGGCATGATTCGGGACGGAAAAAGGACGGGAGGAGAGAGAAGTGCGAGGCGAACTCGCTCCTGCTATCGGTTGAACCGATTTCATCGTGGAGACGACGGCGCACGTGACGGGGCGGCTCGGTTCATCGGCAAGATCTCAGCGAGCATAGACAGAGAGATAGGGAGTGGGAGAGAGGGAAATAAGGCACCTGGGGACCTTCCTTACCCTAATCAGAAGCTCGATGTAGTGCTAAGGGAGGCAGAGGGGCACGACAGCAGCGAGACCTAAGCGGCGGCGGCGGCTGGAATTGGAGCTTGCGGCAGCGGGATTCTAGGGCTCGCAGGGCGTCACTAGGAGCATGGATGGGGGCGGAAGGGGCTTGTGGGAGGCTCTTAGACACAACTTAAATAGCCTCGGGTGGAGCCGAAGAAAAGGAAGGGAGTGATTCGGTCGGCGGAGGGAAAGGAAAGCGAAGCTCACCTTCCGTCCAGAGGTTGAAGACGACATAGAGGCTGACGATGCAGCCTACCTGGCAGCGAGACAAGGAGGGGGAAGGCGCTGGCGAGTGGGCTGTCTGCCTGGATGCCGAGCTGGGCCGGTCAAGGCCCACGCGGGGAGGAGGAGGGGAGAGCAGGCCTGCGGGAGAGAAAGGAGATGGGCCTGCGGGAGAATAGAGGCCGAGAGGGCCTGCGCCAGATAGGGGAGAAGGAGAGGAAAGGGTTTTGTTTTTTTCTTTTCTTTTGCTCCTAAGCCCTTTTCGAAACCTTTTTGAAATTCATTTTGAATCCTCATTTGAATTTTTGAAACATGCCAATCAATACAAATAAACAAATGCTAAGGCATGTATGGTCAAACATGTAGCTAACTTAAGATAATTTTTAATTTGTTGAAAATGTTTTTATTTTCCTACATTCTTATGAGCAGAAAATCCACAATTAAATCATTTTAACCCTATTTTCCAGAAAGCAAATTTTAGGGTGTTACAAAAACTCCCTTGGGATAGCATAGTATCTGATCTGCATGTTGGCATGATGTTGACACTTGCTCCAAGGTCACATAACACTTCTTCAAAAGTGTAAGCTCTAATGGAGATTGGAATGACAGGTCTCCCTGGATCTCCTTTCTTCATTGGTAGGGTGTCATCCACCCATGATCTTGATGGCATGGTGAAGTGTTCTTTACCTTTGTCATTAGAGAATGATAGCATTGTACCTTCATAGGAGCTTCCCTTGATCAACTGGTTGTGCATTAATGACTTGTCTTCTTATTCCACTCTTCTCTCATAATTGTTCTTCTGATCTTGACATCTCTGTTGGTCTTCTCTTGAATTTTTGTTCACCCTCTTCCATGGAATTGAGCGGATGTAGATTTTGTTCTTTGTCTTCTCCTTGCTCCATGGAATTCATCTATGATGAATTAGTTGCGTTTCTCTAGTGAAGGTTGTTTGAAGTTTTGTGTTCTCTCTTCATCTTAGTATGAGTTCATCTCAGGACTTCCCAATTTGATATTGAAAGTTTTCCTGCAGGGGTTAGTCTAACAAAATATCCAATATCTACTCTAGTATACTATCGATTCAAAAATCAACCTAGACATTGTTGACACCTCTTAACTATCAATTCTAAGTGTCAACTAAGCAGAAGAAAGGATATATTTGCAACACACCACCTAGACATAGGGTTTTAACTAACAGAATTCCACAAGTTTTGGTGTTTATCTGTTTCTACAGGGAGACAACTGCAACATAGCAAAATAGGCCCACATGTAAGGATTACATAGACACATAACACCTCCGAATGAAAAAGAGTAATATAGAAGACTCCAGAACCACCCCCGAGGAAGGAGGGGCCCACCTGTCACCAGGGTAGGGCGGGCGCCCTCCCCCCTAGGGCGGCCGCCCAAGGCCCAGGCCCAATGAGGCCCTGCTTCATGGATTAGGGTTCCACCGCCTTTGAGGTTCAATCTAAACCCACCATTAAGGTCGGTTTGATCTGACGACTGACGATCATTTGAGTGGGCTATATAAGGAGGACCCCTTCCCCTTGGCTAAAGGCAATCCATTATTCATTTGCATATTTCCAGAGAGGATTCACCAGAGAAGATCCCTCACGGGTCTATTCTCTAGGACTTAGCATTCAAGAGAAACTATCCTTAGTTTCTATGTGAGATTAGAGTTTACTCTTCTAGATTGAGAGAGTTAGAGTGGAGGTGTGGATTGGAGGAAGCCCGACCTGTCGGTGTCTCCTCTCCAGTTTGTATCAATGGGATCAAGTCTCCTAACCCAAGGCTTGCTCCATGGATTTCTTCGGTAATTTGACTTCTAATTCTAGTAAGTTCCCTGTTTATTATTCTTTGGTTTGTGAGTTTACTTTATTCTCTTCGCGTAGAGAGTAGGGTAATCATCTCTAGCGTAAACGTGGTGTTTGGGCTAAGATACTCATAGATATCCCCTATCTAGCCGGATCTGTGGTAGTAGCTCGGAAAGTGACAATTCCGTAGATACCTTTGGAACCCACAATCTCGTTAGAAGGACCGGTAGGGTTTCATAGGCCGCGTGTTAAGCATCCTCTGAGGTGTCTCTTATCACGACAATTCTCCCCAATAGAATAATAGCTCATATCTTATATATACTAGAACGAGACTACAGTCGCAATCTTCTCTAATCGCTCATATCAAGATCACCTTGTTTGTAGCCTAAAGGTTAATAGTGTAGATTTGGTTAGTCAGATGCACCCTTTCTCCTTGCGGAAAAACAAATAACGATACTCTGGACTATCTCTCGGGTGAAGTACTTACCGGTATCCATGCGCTTGCGGATTACTTCCTAGTGATTTCTCTGTCTGCGTTAACAAATATCAACAAGCATTTCTAGCGCTGTTGCCGGGGACAAAGACGGTTTGCTGAGATAACCTTGAATCTTGCTATTTTCTTGTACCTATACTTTTATCTTTTTCTTATCTTTTTCAATTTCTTTATTTCTTACCTTTTCTATCCTTATGGAAATTCTAAATTGCACACCTATCTATCAATTTTTTGCACCCACGGAGACCGACCTATTACCATGGGAGTCATCACAACCCATCCAAACTCCCCAGTTTAGGTTGAGTCCGTGGTTGATTGCAATGATTCAACGTCTATCCTTTTCAGGAAAGGAAGACGAAAACCCTTACCTTCATATTCGAGATTTTGAGCAAACATGTGATTGTCTTCGCATAGAGGGCATATCCGATAAAACTTTACGTTGGAAGCTTTTTTCTTCTTCTTTAAAAGGAAGAGCTAAACAATGGTATAATCAGAAGGTAAGCCAACAACAAGGAGATTGGGGAGTTTTGCGCTCCAACTTCTATCTAGATTTCTATCCCATCACCCAAATCGTCGACCTTAGAGTCAAGGTTCTAACCTTCGAACAAGAAGAGAACGAATCTTTGGTGTACTCCTGGAAACATTTTCTTGAGCTTTTAGAATCAGGTCCACACCTTAACATCGAAGGCCTTGTTCTTCTTCAACATTTTTATAAAGGTCTTCGTAAAAAGGATAGAGAGTTGCTAAACACCACATCTGGAGGTTCTTTCTTTCACATGCCATCCATAGGAGCAAAATCAACCTTAGATAGAATCCTAGATGCTGAGTTGGATAATACCCTCCATGAAGAAACTCACGAAGCTGAAAACTATACCTTGCTAGATCCACCATCTATTTCAGCTATTCCAAGTTCTGAGCCTAAAATGGAAGAAATTCCACCACCTGATTTCATGTTGGATATAGATCCTGATCTTTTCACTGATTTCGGAAACATTTCAACCTACCTTTCTTTTTCAAAACCCTAAGATCATCACTCTAGCAACCATATACACCAAATGCCAAATAGAAGCATTCTGAGAGAGCTTGTATCAATCATAAGCAGCGAATGGTTAGAAGAATCAGAGCTTTCCTCTGATGTGATCCGTCTGGATTCACCTTCTATTCCAATACGATGTACATTCAATTCAGATCATTTTGATGCTCTCTATAATCCTGTTGTACATATTTAAATGCCCCATAGTAAATGACACTATGTTTGTACATATTTAAATTCACATTCCAGCGAGGTAGTGACCAAGCTTTCTCCTGTACATAATTTGTTTAACAGTACACAACTATGGGGCATAAATCATTATCACAGTTTAGGCAGTACAAATAACAGGATGCATAATGTCGGAAAAATGACAGGATGCCTCAGTCACAGTACAGATTACAAGAAGCTCAATATCACAATTTTGACAGTAGAGAAAACAGGATGCCTCAGTCATAGTTTTGACAGTACAGAGAGTAGGATGCCTCACTATCACAGTTTTCACAGTACAACCATGATGACCTAGAATGAATTACTCGCCTTCGCTATCATCATCATCATTATCATCCGGGATTGTTGGACATTCATTATCACTAACATATTGCCACCTAGTTTCATCTTCTTCATCGCTTAGCACGTTTTCTGGCACATCCTCCTCTATTGTTGTACGAAGCCCATCAACCATACTTGCATCAAGATTGCAAGTATCTTCATCGGCTGCAAGTTCATTCTCCAAATTAGCTTCAGCCTCCAAATTTTCTCCATTAATTTGCACTCGAAAACCCACATAGCTATCATCTTGGTGTGATAGTTCAACAATATTATGCATTTCGTCATTCTCATTTCCATCCACACTCCATAAGTGCCTATGTGTAAAGTGTTGCACAACCCTCCAGTTTTCACCAAGTTTGGTGTCATTCAAATAAAATACCTTTGTTGCTTGTGTTGCTAGAATAAAAGGATCATTCTTGTACCATAAATTCCCATGGTTGATACTTCTAAAATATCCATCATCTTTCATTCTAGCCATCCTACCATCTGTGTCAAAAATCACATCTAAATAGAACAACTGTCCGATGCTCATTGAAGTCTGTCTTGTACCTCAACTCAATTATGTCCTTCAAGCAACCATAAAAATCAATGTAGTCCTCATTATGTGTACCCCAACCATGATTCCACTATTTTGTGTTCTTCTATTTTTCTCACGTTCAACAGTGTGGTATCGAACACCATCAACTAGACATGCTGAAAATATTCGAACTCGCAGATCTGGTTCACATGACAATGCAAATATGTCATCACTGATTTCTTGTCTCTCCACATAACGCAACTTTGCAATCTGTACAAGTATGTAAGCAGCATGATTAAAACACAACAACTGACATTCTCCCTCAAAATTAAACTACATATTTCGAACTCACATGCTTCTTAAACCAGGAGGAAAATTGCTTCTCAAGAGTTTTTTCGACATCACGAACTCCTTCACTTTGTAACTCTGCCCTATACATACTGTAATTTGAACAAGTATCATTGTTAATTAAAAATCAGAGCTAATAATCAGTAGGTTACATAAAAAATTAAAAGTGTATGTGGAATGACATACTTAATATATGGCTCAACCTCTGGATAATTATTTAGGACAAACCAAACCATTTTACCATAATCATGTTCAAGATATGTAAGCGTCGGGGCTCCAATTAGATGAACTCGATGATCGAAAATAGATTTGTCACCACTTTTTTCCAAATAAACACGCTCCCTGTTCCGACCTTCCCGATTGTATCGTGTATCAACATCATCATCAAAATACCTAGAGCAAGCCATCAAGCACTCTTTTGCAATATATGCCTCCGCAATGGATCCCTCAGGTCTCGCTGTGTTCCTCACAAAGCGTTTCAATGTAAGCAATCTTCTTTCTACTGGGTACATCCATCCATATTGTACCGGACCTCTAAGGATTGCCTCATCAGGTAAATGCACCGCCAAGTGTAGCATCACATCAAAAAAAGACGGAGGGAATATTTTCTCAAGCTTGCATAAAATAATTGGGATTTCAGCTTTCATTGTAAGCAAGACATCTACCTTTAGAGTCTTAGCACACAATTGTTGAAAGAAGTTACCCAATTCAGCAATTGCCCCATATATCTTCTTATCCATGATTCCACGTAGAGCAGCAGGTAAAATCCTTTGGAGTAGGATATGACAATCATGAGTTTTCAATCCTTGGAGGTTGCATCCATCAGAAGGTATACATGTTGCTAAATTGGAAGCATATCCATCCGGAAATTTTACACTTCTCAAGAAATCACAAAAAGCAAGCTTTTGAGTTTTGGTCAACACATAAGGGGCATGTGGCATAGTATATGAATTACCAACACGCTTCAAGTGCAAGTTTTTCCTTATGCCCATATCTTCCAAATCAAGTCTACCCTTAATAGGGTCCTTTGTCTTCCCAACAATGTTAAGCAATGTACCAATAATGTACTCACATATGTTTTTCTCGATGTGCATAACGTCAAGATTATGACATAGCTTCAAACTAGACCAATATGGAAAATCCCAAAGAGATGACCTACGCTTCCAACATTGCCCTTCTTCGTCCCGCTTTCTCTTTTTGTTTTGAGGATGCATCCTAGATCTAACATCCTTGACCCTCTCCAATTGTTGCATCAACTCTTCACTACTAAATTCTTCTGGCTTGTCACGTTCTTCAACCTTCCCATCAAACCATTTCTTTGTCCTCCTTTGATGATCCCTTGGAAGGAATCTACGATTACCAACATAGCATACCTTACTTCTTATCCCTCTAGAGCAAGGATCTTTGTCACAATGCACACACGCATAATAACCTCTTGTGACTCGACCTGACAATGTGCTTAAAGCTGGATAATCATGAATGCACCATATAACTACAGCATGTAGATCAAAAGATTTGCTAGTCAATGCATCCAAGGTAGGGACACCTTTCCAAAGTTCAAGCAACTCTTCAATTAGTGGCTCAAGGAAGACATCAAAGTCCTTTCCTGGACATGCTCGGCCTGGGATAAGTAGGCACATCATGAAGTTTGATTGCTCCATACATTCTAATGGAGGAAAGTTGTACGGGACAAGAAACACTGGCCACATGCTATATGAGGAGCTCATTTTGCCAAATGGATTGAAACCATATGTAGCAAGGCCAAGTCTGATATTCCTTGCATCATCTGCAAACCAGCCATACTTTGTGTCAAAGTCTCTCCATGCCTCACCATCAGCTGGATGGCTGAGCTCATTCTTCTTTGGCTTCCTTTTCAACTTGTGCCACTGTGCCAACTCTGACATTTTTTTAGAAGAAAAGATTCTCTTTAGCCTTGGAACTAGTGGAAAATGCCGCAATATCTTCTCAGGAATCTTCTTTGTCCCATCATTATCTTTCCACCTTGATGCATGGCAAACTGGACATTGATCAGCTTTTGCATACTCCTTCCGAAACAATACACAATTATTTGGGCACACATGGATTGAATTATATTCGAGTCCCAAAGCACGGATAAGCTTCTTTGTTTCCTGGTAAGATGCGGGGATGGAGCAATGCGGGAACTCCGATGATAGCAGCTTCAGTAATGCAGTAAATGCGACATTGGTAATACGATAAAATGACTTGATATGAAGTAACTTGACCACAAAAGAAAATCGTGAACAAGCTGAGCCAGGATAAAGTTTCTCCTTCATCTCTTCCAACAGAATTGCAAACATTGATTTCTTCTTTCGGCCTTCTTCTTCGGCTGTAAACAACTCCTGTACCATTTCAGGAATTTTGTCATCAGGGCTGTCTTCCACAACTTCATTCAAACTAACATCCTCAGTGAAACCAATATGTTCATCTAGATGGTCTGTATTTTCATTCATTCTGTCATCTATTGTCTCTCCATGATATATCCACCTAGTGTATGTGCTAGCCATCCCATAGATATATAAGTGATCCTCCACCTGTCCTTTATGTTTATAACTCCGATTCAAACACCTACGACACGGACAGAGTATCTCTTGATCCTCACTAAACTTTTCTGTAATAAGATTCATGAAATCCTTGACACCGTCTAGATGTGGCTTGGCAAATAGCCTACAATTATTGATCCAACTTCTGTCCATCCGCAGAATATTTAATCAAGTTCGACAGTTAGCTTCGAGTATATATACACTTGGTGTTTAAGAAATCCATTACTGCATAAACTAGCAAGCTGCACCCCTCAAAATATGTAGAACACCTAGTCGTTATACTTTACTATCATTTTACTTCCAGTTAGCAACTAGCATGGCTCAGTGCACTGCAGGTACAGAACATAAGCAAATTGCAACTTTTTTAGGTTAGTTGTTCAGTCATAACAAACAATAAATCAACCATATAAAAAAGTGAAAAAAAAATATAAGAAAAATCGTCTAGCAGTCCAGGCAAACTCAGCCCACGCTTGTAACAAACAAGCTCCAACAGTCCAGCACTGAAGCCTGAAGCTGTCAATCAGCAGCATCAGATATCAGCTTTATATTTGAATTGCCTATGTTTGTCCAGTGGGGCAGTGACCAAGCTTTCCCAGTTGCAAACTGTAAAGTACTGTAAATGGCACTATGTTTGTACATATTTAAATTCACATCCTAGTGTGGCAGTGACCAAGCTTTCTCATGTACATATTTTTTTAACAGTACACAACTATGGGGCATAAATCATTATCACATTTTAGAAAGTACAAAACATAAGCTAATTGCAACTAGCATGGCTCAGTGCACTGCAGGTACACAATATAAGCTAATTGCAACTTTTTTAGGCTAGTTGTTCAGTCATAACAAACAACAAATCAACCAGTCTTCAATTACCAGAGAAGGCAACAACAACCAATGCATTTCAGGTACATTGCAAACGAACCATTCTTTAATTTACATTGAAATTAAAGCAGCCTAAGGCATTTGCGAATTACAAAGCTAAGGAATCGAAGGAGGTTAAGGGATTACGAGCCTTCGATCTGAAGAGCCTTGGCGCACAGAGTGCCGGAGAGGGGGCGTCGCGGGCTCCTGAAATAGCGCAGCAAGAGACCCGCCAGCAGCTGCTAGAGTGGAGGAGCAGGGGTCCTGCCCGTCGGCGCCCGCGGCCCTGCTCGGCGGAGCCTCGAGTGGAGGAGCAGCGCCCTGCCTGGCGACGGCTGGAGTGAAGGAGGAGGGGCCTTGCCCGGCGACGGCTGGAGTGAAGGAGGAGGGGCCTTGCCCGGCGACGGCTGGAGTGGAGGAGGAGGGGCCTTGCCCGGCGACGGGGAGCACGGCCGATGCACGGGTGAGCAACAGCCTCGCCGGCGGGCGCCTCGCACAGATGCGCCCTCAAATCGAAACAGTAGGCCCGCAGCTCGTTCCAAGAGTTGTAGGAGAAGTATTTTATCTAATACTAATGTTTTCCAATAAATACAATGTGTTGACACCGTTTTTCAGCACATGTCAAATGAGCTAAGGCTTGGCTGGTCAACGGCTGTTTTCTATCGGCATCGGGAAATCGTGAGTCAGTATTGCCGATGAGGGTGCTGCGAGAATACCAAGTGTATTACCGATGGAGGCTGGGTCCTTGCCGACGAAGGTTAATTGGTGAAGCCGAGTAGCTCAAGTTAAATGCCTATTGCCAATAAGGGGACAATGCCGATTATCGATGAGCATGACGTTGCCGAGTGCCGATGAGAAGCTGATGCCGAGTGCCGGTGGAGTGGTTGCCGATTGCCGATAGGTTGGTAAAGACAGTTATCGGTACAAGATTGCTGATCGGGAAGTATTACCGATGCCGATAGGCATGAGGTGCCGATAAGGTGACTTAGCGTATGATATCAGCAGAGGACTACAGGTGGCCAAAGAAGGAAGTCGCGGATTGGAGGGATCTGCCGATGGAAAGTTTCCATCGAGGAGGAGTATAAGGAAACTGGTGTTTTGTACCGGTGTTATTATTATAGTAGTTTGAGTCCGACTCTTGCATGAGTCGTTTATTTCCCTTTAAAATAGGTGTGTTTGTTTAGGGAAATAAATATTATTATTTTAGATCCGACTCCTGCGTGAGTCAGTTTCCTTAAAGTTAGGAGTTTGTTTTAGGAAGGATACGAGTCGTGTCTTTGTACAACTCTCCATGCGGGAGTATAAATATGTGCCCGAGGGCTACAAAAATAAAATCAATCCAATAAAAAACAAACCAATTTTACTCTTATTCTACTTTTATCGCAATTTACCTTTATTGCATTAGTTATAGCATTTCAACGAGTTCTTCAAGCTTCGACGGGCGGCATCACCTTGATCTCCGTCAAACCCTTGCATGTTCCGCGTGGGAGTACCTCTGAGCTTTGGCATCCGGGCGCATCGCTGTTGCCTCGTTCAGCTCTGCTCTAGTTATCTTTGATCAATCTGAGCTTTGACATCTGGGCGCATCGCCGTTGTCTCGTTCAGTTTTGTTCTAGTTATCGTCCTTGTCGATTAACTGGTCAAATCGACTGGCACGCCTCCGGAATACCGAGCTTTGGGTAATAGCCCGAGGTGTTCGCAGATCCTGACGCTTTTTGTGTCAACACAATGAAATACTATAGTTGACATAAGTTGTGGCGTTCTCTAGTGATTGCTGCAGTAGCTTCTTTTATGAGGAAGCGCAGGTTCGAATCCTGTTAGGTTCATATTTTATTTTAGTTTCTCCCTTTTTCAATATATTTTTGCTAAGCATTTGGGCCATCCATACAAACTGGCATCGAACACCCGGCCTGGCTACGTGGCCTGCCTAGCTAGAAACAGAAGGCTGGCCCAACCATGGCCTACTTAGGTTAATTTGCATGGGCCAAAACTTGCTTATCAATATTTAAAAAGCAATAATTTTTTTTGTGACAACTTATATTCACAAAAATTGTCGTTAAATCATGACAATTGCAATTTAGCATGTTGTGATAGAATATAGCTCGTTACCAACTCATATTCATCTAGTTTGTGATGATTTCTGCTTGGTCTTAGTGATAGACAAATAATTTTCATCACAAAGTCAAAATCCCATATAAGAATCGTCATAAATCAAATGTCTTAGCAACAAATTGATCCATTGTCACGATAAGATGGTCACAGAAGGCCATATCTCTTGTAGTGTACCTGTTGAACTAGAGTTTAAAGCACACTGGGCTATAAAAAGATGGAATATGGATTTTGAGGCTGCTAGAGAGAAAAGAAAAATGCAATTATCAGAGTTAGAGGAGTGGAGAGAAAAAGCATATCACAATTCAAAGATCTACAAAGAAAGAGTCAAACGATGGCATGACAAGAAGATCAAGAAGAAGGAGTTCACACCCGGAGATAAGGTATTACTTTTTAATTCCAGGGTAAAGCTCTTCGGACATGTAAAACTACGAAGCAAATGGGAAGGACCATATAAGGTAATCAATTCATCATCCCACAGAGCAATCACACTTCAAAATAACGAAGGTATGTTATTCAAGGTAAATGGTCAATGTCTCAAAATATTTTTAAAACCTAATGAAGAATTTGTAGAAATAGACGTAATTAATTTCTACCTCTTAAGTGAATTTTAAGGCCCAATCACTTTAATTTTTGTATCTTGGGCCCTGCATATGTTTTTTGGGATATAGAAGCATCTAGAAACTAGTGAGAAAAAAGGCCCGGTAGCAGAGCCAAAGCCAGGGCGGGCGCCCTAGCCCTTAGGGCGGGCGCCCCACCCCTGACACCTCTCACTGCCGCCTTTTGCACTCCTGAACCTTCTAGTCTCCCTTATCCGATAAACCTTGCAGAACACTTATCCAACCATTTCTCCGTGAGATTTGCTCCGTAGATGCTTCTAGAGACCGTTTTCCACCCCTATATAGACAACCCCTGACGTCAGCCATCATCATCATTCAATCTTTCCCTTATATCTCACTTAGAAGCTAGCTAGATCTCTTTGCTCCCATGGCCAGCAACCAGAACACCGATAGGAGGATGGTCCCCTACGGATCCAACCTCGATAAGCTCCCGAAAAAAGATCCAGATGCCAAAGCTTTAGTCGTCGTCCACGATGAGCTCCCACTCGCCACCATTCCACCAAAGCAGCAACGCCTTAGCAGATCCTACTACTCCCAGCCTATCCTCCCAACACCGCCGCAACCGCTCCTGCACAAAGGGCCGAAAGAAGAGCCCATCATCAAGGTACCTGCCGGCACCAAGGTTCTTCCACCAAGACCCAAGGAGAGGGTTGTAGGAGTGAAGACCCATCGAAATGGAGAGCTCAACAGCGTCAAGTATACAACTGAAGAGGAACGTCCCTACTTTGAGGGAATCTAGGCACCCAAAGTCAAATTCGTGCCACCGAAGGACGCCCCGAAGCACTCCCTAAATTCCTTCGAGTCATCCCCAAAGCGCCACAAAACCGTAGTTGATCTAGAGAAAGATTTTCATAGCAGAGATGACACGATCATCAGTATCCAAAACTCTCTAAGCTTTCTCTCTAGGCAGATCTCAAACCTAAACACCACCACAGGAAACCTTAGGAGCGACATAGATGAGCTTAACAAGAAGATGAAGTATTTAGAACGTCACTAGATGTTTTAGTTAGTTTTGAGGCATGATTAGATCCATTAGCTAGAAATTAGTTCGATTAATTCCCTTTGCAATGCATGCCTCGAATAAATAAGAAATAAAGAGCATTTCTATTATTATTGTACCTTGCATGTCTCCACTTTGTTATTCAAAAGAAAACAGGAAACAAGTATGGGGGAGACCCCGATGACGAGACGAACAGATTCAACTGCAACGATAAAAAATTTCAGAAACAAATAGAGCAACAACCACACTCGACGAAGCGAAGGCCCAGGGCGCCCGCCCTGGGTAGGGCACCACCCTCTTCGTCCTTCAACCACGCTCAGGTTTGCACCCTGCACGTTACATATTTTCATACATATCTCCAAAATTTAATTCGTGCAGTGAGTTTCCATAAATAAATGCTTTAAACATGATAAACAAAAAAAAATCTTAAGTAGACACACTATATGAAGTTTCCTGGAGTCCTGCTATTGTTGAGAATTTATTTAGAGACTCCATGTTACTTAAGTCGTTGTGGAATTTGCGATGATAGAATAAGAGAACTTAATTCTTGATAATCTCTGTCACTTGAAGAATTTCTTTACAATAAATAACTACCATCCCTTATATGCTTTACACTTACCAATCAAAAGCCAAAAGGATACTTACTTTGTATTGAGTTTGTTTGAATCGTGTGGATCCTTGTTAGAATTCTATCATACTCCCAAGGTCAAGGCTTCATTCATACTTTACAAACACAAAAAATTCACTCTTCCGAAGTAGTATTGCATTAGAGGAATGGGCTATGCAAAAATATTTTAATTCAAGGAAATAAAAGTGGACAAAAATTCCGACAACCTCGCAGTAGAATTAGGGGTACATCAGCACCCACCTATAAAAAAACATATATAATGATAGCCCATGTTTCCTCTAATAGCAATACACCAGCAAGAGTTGACACAATAATAAAACTTGACCAACAAGTCTTGATCTAAGAGTATGGCATTATTCTCCTCGGATCCCAGTTTGAGCAGGAAATACATGCAAGGTAAGTATGCCACATCTACCTATACTTTTTGAGATTCATTTATGAGTGATCTGAGAGCACCAGGAAAAAGTAAGCTAAACATACAAAAACTCCAAGTGACAAGATTGATAGATGAAGGGTCTCTATTTCTAGCTACTTTATTCCTCAATTGCTCATAGTTATATGGTGACTCTACTAAACTCCCGCGGTACAGGTATAAAAGGAATCTTTCTATTATTGATGTCTCAACATTAAGCTTATGTTTTAACCATCCTTTTCTCGAGGACGAGTAAAATCCTGAGTACGGGGAAGCTTGTTGACACCTCTTAAGTATCAATTCTAAGTGTCAACTAAGCAGAAGAAAGGATATATTTGCAACACACCACCTAGACATAGGGTTTTAACTGACAGAATTCCACGAGTTTTGGTGTTTATCTATTTCTGCAGGGAGACAACTGCAAAATAGCAAAATAGGTATACTAGAACGAGTAATCCTTATCACGACAGTTCTCCCCAATAGAATAATAGCTCATATCTTATATATACTAGAACGAGACTACAGTCGCAATCTTCTCTAATCGCTCATATCAAGATCACCTTGTTTGTAGCCTATTGGTTAATAGCGTAGATTTGGTTAGTCAGATGCACCCTTTCTCTCTGCGGAAAAACAAATAACGATACTCTGGACTATCTCCCGGGTGAAGTGCTCACCGGTATCCGTGCGCATGCGGATTACTTCCTAGTGATTTCTCTGTCTGCGTTAACAAATATCAATAGACACCACGTCTAATTTGATTTAGGAAGACATTTTAACCTAAGCATTACACTTGAATTAAAAATCCTTTAGAACTAATATCCAAAAATACCTTTGATTTAAACTAAGCACCATGCATAATTTAAAAGGTATATGAAAATACTTCAAAACCTAAACATATACTATAGCAAACAAAGGTAGCATGAAAGTATTATGGAGATTTACTCAAGTGAAGATTAAGAAAGTATGATGATTTTTTTAGTAATTGAACATGCCTTAAAGGTAGGTACAAATAAGATGATGTAGCAACATGGCAAAAGGTATTTTTATGATGGGTTATCTCCCAAGCTTGAAGTTTGCCAAAATCAAGATTGGATGAATGAAATTCAATGTTGCATGATAATTGTTGGACATACCTTGTGTTTGCCATTCCTTCATTCTTTCTACTCTTTACCTGGAAAGGTTAGTGACAAAAATACCCGAAGGAATATAATAATATATTTCTATGCTCATTTTACAAGGGTAGGCAACATAAAGGTGAAAACTTATGTTAAGATCTCAGAGGTGCCTGTTTTAGGATACTATGCTTGTCCTAGGGAAACATTTTAAGATGTGTTTTTAGTGACATGGTTTCCCTAATATTACCTATCTCAATATTTACACAACAAGATCTGCAATATTTATGATAAACATATGCATCGACAATCACCCTTTTAAAGAATTTGTAAACAGAAAGTGTGAGCGTGTTGAAGATGTCATGTGTGGTAATAATAGAGAGACCAAAGGGTTTGGGAGATCACTCATATGAGCATAGATTTAAAGATATGGGTATGGAGTAGATTCCATGCTCATAGATGTCATCTTCCTCTCCAATCTCTATGGTTGATTCTTCATGTAAGTTCAAAGTTCCACTTGGATTGGCAACTCTCAAATTGGTCTTGTTTGGGGCCTCCTCTATACTTGGAGAATTCATATTTTCAAAAGGAGTTAAAACTAAACCAAGGCTAGAGAAAGATTGCTCCCAAACCATGGCTATACAAGCAGGGCGAAGCTCATAGCCATTTATAAGAATGAGGGGTGACGAAGGTGGAGTCTCCAACAAGTCGCCCTTTGGAGTAAAATATTTTTGAATGTGGTAAGATGAATATGGTAAGGTGAGAAAGATGGTAAAAAGGAAAAAGGTAGATGGATGACCATAGTTCGAAACTAGCACAGCTACCATTCTCCGGCAACGGCGCCAGAAAACTTGTTGGTATTTCTTAACACAAACAGATAAATCCGCAAGCGCACGGATACCGCTGTAGCTTTCACCCGTGAGTATTCCAAGGGTATCGATTTCCACGGGGAACGTGAAGTGTACTAGAGAAGAACTAAGAACATCCAAGGATAGATAAGATAAATGGGTAGAGAGATTTTAGAGTTTTCTAAGGGGTTTATCTAATCAAAGGTCCACTATACTCTACTTACTTTGGAGCAACAGTACCTTCCCGACTATCGACAAAGACTGGGAAAAAGGTAGTTGGGAGAGGCTGCCAAAAGCTCTAGGAAAACACCAACCCAAATGTGGTGGACTACAAAGGCCTTATAGAGCTATCACCCCTGGGGCTACCACAACTATCCGTAGGATTGGGCACAAACTCAGGTAAACTCTAGTCTAGACACCACGTCTACACTATCGCTTACTACTCTAATCCCGTACGAAAACTAGAGCACTCGATACGAGCGGAGATCCCGTAAATAGAATAAAATAAGAACTCAAATAAGATACATAGAAATAATAAACGAAGAACCTAGAGATGGCTCCGAACTAGATGCTGCAAAGGTACAATGTTGAGGAAGATCCGATAGATCCGGCTCCTCCTAACTCTCTCCTTCTCTCTCTCTCACCTCTAATTACAACTAGATGAACTAGAGCTAGAAGAACTAGATCTAGACAACTAGAGGGACCTCTCTCCTTCTCTACTTCTAATTGAAACCCTAGCTTTTGCTCTGGAGAAGAATAATGAGATGAGATGATCCTCAGGGGGGTCAGGGGCCTTGATTATATAGCCTCCTCAAATGAACGTGGGTCGTTGGATCAAACCGATCTATATGAATGGTTTAGATTCATCCTCAAAGGCGGTGGAGCACGATCCGCGAAGCAGAGCCTAATTGGTATTTCCTGATAACCCCATGCAGAAACAAACATTCACCAAAACTCGTGGAATTCTGTCAGTATAAACCCTAATTCTAGCTATTGGTTTCATTTAGATCCTTTTCCTTGTTTAGTTGACAGTTAAAATTCGTACTTAAACCGTCAACACGCTCGAACGACTTGAGTTTTGGGAGAGCAGCATCTGCCCGGCGATCTTCTCCTTCCATGGTATAATCCCCGGCGAAAGCTCGAAGCTGACCGGACAGATCACCCTCCCAGTATGATTTGAGTCCGACCACCTAGTCCGCAAAGAACCTATCGATTTCATGATCGCCAACCTTGATACTCCATACGACGCCATCCTTGGACGACCTGCGCTGTCAAGGCTCATGGCGATACCGCACTATACCTACTTAGTGCTCAAGATACCAACATCCCAAGGAGTCATCAGTCTCCACTCCGATCTTTAGGTCGCCTACAAATATGAGCAAGAAACAATTAGGGACACGACTAGGCTGGAGCAACAGTGCGGCACTCAAATCTGACTGTCCTATGCGGCCAAGCCATAAGCAGGGGACTTCGACATCCCAGAGCCCCTGACTACGCGCACTTTGAAAAAATCCAGGGGAACAAAGATGGTGGCCCTGGACGATGGCGACCCTGAGAAGATCACCGTGATCGGTGCCGACCTCGACCCCGGACAAGAAAGCGCGCTCGTTAGCTTCATGCGGCGCAACATCAACATCTTTGCCCGGAAACCGGCGGACAAGCCAGGAGTCCCCCGCGACCGCGCCGAGCACTCCCTGAACATGGTCAAAGGGGCCAAGCTGACTCGCCATAAGCTTAGAAGGTTCGCACCGGACCACAAAGAGGCCATTAAAGCTGAAATAACCCGGCTCCTAGCTGCAGGGTTCATTAAATAAGTAAATCATCCCGATTGGCTTGCCAATCCGGTGCTTGTAAGAAAGAAGAATAATGAATGGATAGTGTGTGTCGACTATACGAGTCTCAACAAGCACTGCCCTCCTAACCCTTTCCCTCTCCCGCGCATCGATGAAGTCGTTGACTCCACCACTGGATGCGAACTCCTCTCCTTCCTCGACTGTTATTCCAGCTACCACCAAATAGCGCTGAAGGCGAAAGATCAGATCAAAACATCATTCATAACTCCTTTCGGCGCCTATTGCTACACAACAATGTCCTTTGGGCTAAAAAACGTCGGTGCCATGTACCAGCGCGCTATACAAGAATGCTTGAAAGAACTCATTCTAGGGAAGGTTGAGGCCTACGTAGACAACGTAGTTATAAGAACACACTCCACAGAGACATTGATCGCCGACATAGAGGCAACTTTCGAGGCCCTCAACAAGTTTAGGAAACCTGCTCATGAACATCGTCAGTCGGTCCGGCATTCGGGCCAATCCGGAAAAAACCGCTACAATTCTTCAAATGAAGCCTCCATCTAACGTCAAAGATGTACAGAAACTCGCTGGGTGCATGGCTGCCCTAAACCGCTTCATCTCCCGCCTCGGTGAAAAAGGCCTTCCATTCTTCGGACTATTGAAGGGCGGACAGAAGTTCGAATGGAATGATGAGGCCAGTTGTGCTTTCGCTGACCTCAAGCGATACCTCACCGAACCACCTGTCCTTGTCGCGCCAAAAGAAGACGAACCAATGTTGCTTTACATCGCCGCCACCAATCGAGTCGTCAGCACCGTCATGGTGGTCGAACGTGAAGAAAGCGGATGTGTATACCCGGTCCAGCGACCATGCTATTTTGAAAGCGAAGTACTGAACGAGTCAAAAACAAGATATCCTCAGGTGCAGAAGCTATTATACGCGGTCCTCATCACCGCACGCAAGCTCCGGCACTATTTCCAACGACCAACTAAGGTGACAGTCGTCACCGAATTCCCGTTAGGCAACATTCTGCGCAACAAGGGTGCTACAGGACGAATAATCAAATGGGCGGTGGAACTAGGAACGTTCAACATAGCTTTCCAGGGGTGACATACAATCAAGTCACAAGCACTCGCTGACTTCATTTCCGAATGGACCGACATCCAGGTCCCAGTAAACACTGAAGCCCCCGAGCACTGGACTTTATTCTTCGATGGCTCACTATCCATTCATGGAGCAGGCGCCGACCTCTTATTCATATCACCGTTCGGAGATAGGCTTCGCTATGTCCAGCGACTACTATTCCCGGCATCCAACAACGCTGCCGAATACGAGGCAGCACTACACGGGCTCCGCATCGCAGGTGAACTCGGCATAAAGCGCATCATCGTTAATGGCGGCTTGGCCCTAGTAATCAACCATCTCAACAAAGAATGGAAGTGCTCCAACGAGAAGATGGACGCATACTGTGCTGCCATCCGAAAGTTAGAAGGCAAGTTCTTCGGGATCGAATATCACTACGTTCCGCATGATCGGAGCAAGGCGGCGGATGAAATGTCCAAACTAGGATCATCCCGGTCCCCCATCCCAACGGGAGTTTTCGTCCAAAACCTACGTGAGCCATCAATCGTCGATGAAAATGAAGCTCCATCCGATGACGTATCGCCACCACAAGCTAACATGCTAGTCGCCGCAAGCACCAATCGACCATTTGATTGGTGAGACGATTTTATTCAGTATCTCTCCAACAACGTGGTGCCATCAGATGAGATAGAAGTGGAGCGACTAACCCGACGAGCTCACAACTACGTCCTTGTTGGTGGTACGCTGATGAGGAAGAACTCCAAGTTTGAAGCACTACAAAAGTGCATCTCCAAGGAGGATGGCGCGGAGATCCTATAAGACATTCACACCAGCACATGTGGGAATCATGCTACCGCAAAAACGCTGGTACGAAAAGCTTTTTGAGCAGGGTTTTATTGGCCCATAGCGGTCGCCGATGCAGAGCAGATGGTGCGAACTTGCAAAGGGTGCCAATTATTTGCCAAACAAACTCACCTTCCTGCCTAGGAACTCCAAATAATACCAGCCTCCTGGCCATTTTCCTGTTGAGGTCTTGATATGCTCGGCCCTTTCCAATTAGCGCCAGCAAACTTCAAGTGGATCTACGTAGCCGTCGACAAATTCTCCAAGTGGATCGAGGTCAAGCCGATCACTAAAGCCTCGGCCGGGAGCGTAGTCGTCTTCCTTGATGAAATCATAAACCAATTCGGCGTACCAAATTCAATCATCACCGATCTGGGGTCAAATTTCACAGGGAACCTTTTCTGGGACTTCGTCCAATACCACACCGAGCAAGGCTTGGGGACTGCGCCAACGGTACAGAAGGGAAGCATGAAGCAGGACAACACCCGGGGACTGAAACTCAGGGACTGCAAATCAAACAATATGACCCCGATGCAAGAACATCCTAGGCTCCTCACATCAGGCTCGGGGACTATGGGTATTCACATTTAAGTTTTTCAATTCCAAATATATGATCCTGATACAAGAAGCTTCCAGTTTCTTACATCAGGCTCGGGGACTACGAGTATTCACAGTCGTTTTATATAAAACTCATGCTTGAATCTTTAGTTACATACCTTATGCATCTTTTTATAAAGCCTGACACCACGTGCATAGCTCACCTGCTACCATGCTCGAGGACTAAGTGGGTACATTTCACCTAGCGGTGAATGTACTGGTTTTCTTCTCGACAAAGCTTTGCTGTTTTTGTTGTTTTTGCAGAGCCTAAGTGGGTACACTTCACCAGGAAAGGGCTTTTCAAAAGTTTTTTCTTCTTCAGCACGTCACATCCTTCTAACGAGCTACCGCAGCATCCAACGAGGCGACCAGCTCGCACGTCAAGCTACGACGCTCTCGACCAGCCTGACCTAGTCGGGAGGCTTCTCCGAGCAGCACCTCGACCAGGCAGCCTGGTCGGGACTCCACGATGACCACTTCGCATGATGGCGACCAGCTGAACACCTTCAAGGATGACGCTGCAGGCTCACTAGAAGAATACAACATGCTCGAGGACTTGTTGGGGATATTACCTCGGCATATCCCCAGGGACCTTATGGGCCTACTGACTAGAAGATGGCCCAGCCCACGAGGCCTTGCGGCACGCGACCAACCTGTCGTGCTCGCCAAGGACTCCGAAGAAGTCTTGCTTGCCAAGGAAGATCCTAGTAGATAGACTCGGATATCTTGCCTTAAGGGACTGATCGTAATCTGTTAGGATATGGAAACTGTAACCCTGCTCCCCGGCTATATAAGGCGAGCAAGGACCCCCTCCAAAATCTCTCTCTTAGATCATCGACACCTCGTGTAACCTAATACACATATCAATCCAACAACCAAAACAAAGGACATAGGGTATTACGGCGATTTGTTGGCCTGAACCTGTATAAATCGTCGTGTTTACGCTCTCTGTGTTACGCTTGATCGCCGTCACCACACCTCCGCCTACAATCTACTACCGTAGGGTACCTCCTAGGTAGACTGCGATGCATATTTTGTCAACCAGATGTTGTCATAGGCTTTGAACAATTTGGTGGTCTAAAGTCTATGCCCGAAGGTTTTGCATATTGATAGATAGGAATGTTATTATTCATGTTAAACAAGAGATCAAAGTATAGATAAGAAGAAAGAATAGAAAAGTGAGGTGAATGATAAAGATAAAAGATAAAGATAAATATTAAGAGAAAAGGCTAAGAAAGGTTCATAGTTAACTCAGCAACCATTTCCCCGGCAACGGCACCAAAAATGCTTGTTGACATTCGTTAAGTGCAAAGAGAATATGAAAGATTTCCACAAGCGCACAGAATATCATTGTAGCATTTTACCTAGAAGTTTTAAATATCATATCCATAGGGAAACGTGTGAGATTAACTACGTGGTAACTTAACCAAAAAGGGGTAGATATAAAATAGGATATAAACTAAGGTATATGGTAAAGATTAAACTAATGATAACTTGGTTGGAAACGGCAATCAAGGATAGGGTCGATAATAGGAGTATAGAGAGGATAACTGAGGTCTTCTAGTTCTAACTTGGATAAGATATATGTCCTCTACGATTTATCCGAGCCATTATCTAGAAGGGTCGCAAACAGAGTACACCACAACTTAGATAACTATATAGCCTGCGAGGCCCTATAATGGGAGGTGGACTACAGAGGAACAACGCACCTGTCACGTACGCGATCTACCACCGTCCGGAATATCAGGGGACATTCATGTTTACCCTATGTCTAAGTATCACACTTACACTTACAATAAAACTTGAACCCAAGCATGTGTAAGGATTAAAGCACTCAAAAGAGCCATGAACTAGAAGAATAATATAAACAAAATCTTACTTACATCAGAAGTTGATTATTGAAGACATCCCAGGAACAAGCTCGGGAAGAACTTGATCTGGCCGGGTACCTCCCCCACAACTCTTCCCTCGCTCCCCATCCCTCTATTATCTAGATCTAAGAACTAATAACTAGAGAGGTTGTCCATTCGGGGGACACCTCTGGCCTATGATGGATTGAATTGAACTGGCATTAACCGAGATTGAATGAGATAGGATTAAATACCTCCAGGGGGGTCTACCCTCTTATTTATAGTCCAGTGGGGTGCACGACAGCCATTGGATCAAACCGACTTAAGGTATGGCCGAGATGACTTCTCGTAGGCGGTGGACGAACTTTCTAGAAGGCGGAGGCAGACGGGCCCAGGGGGTTGTCGCCTGGCACAAGGTGGGGCTGGCCAGCCCTCTAGGTGGGCCTCTCGGGCCCATCTTACTTCGGGTGCCTTCTAGGTCCTTCCTGAGTCCGATGGAAACTATTTCCCCACAGATTTCTTCCGATATTTTCTCTAATTTGCTTTCCTTTATATGATTTTATGGAATAGTCCCTAAAAAATAATGAAACACCAAAACTTGTGGAATTTGTTAGATAACCCCCTATATTTCTATTATTTATATTTTATTGAGCCATTTATCATGTTTATAATTGCATTAAAAGTTCACGCTAAGGACCGTCAACAACTTTCCCAAGTCATTTGGAAAGAAATGCACATCATTATTCTTAAGTGATTGGAGAGTAGAATAGCTCGAATAGATTACCTTCTTCTTTCAATCAAGTCTCTGGAGAGTTTGTAGAATTTTGAAAAGAAAACCCTGCAAAAGTTGTAAGAGAACACTCTGCTATTTCCTTAGATCAGAATACTTTAGTTATAATTATTATTCTTTTATCAATTCTTCCTATGTTGTCATCATCTCCTTCTGAGAAGTATGGGCTTTCTCTCTTTTTTTCAGAGGTATGTCAGACACTTGCCCATTTTTGATTCCTCTCGAGGGTGCATCGGACATTTGTCCATTTTTAATTCCCTCTATTTTCACATATTTTTGCATAGGACTTATACAACTATTATGAAGAGGATGATTCAAACATATGAAGTAAAACTATTATTTTATTCAAATTAATTCTGATCATAGGAGCATAGCAAACTACTCAACTTGCAATCTTTCAAAGGTTTTTGAATTTAAAGAATAAATGTTCCAGAGTCAAGATATCATGAATCAAGTTCTCATATCTTACTATATTTTATTCTCAAATCATCTTAAGTAATATATATATATATATATATATTTAAATGAATTATAACATAACTTGGGAAAAAGTACTATGTAAGTTTATTCTTAAGCTACGAATTAAATTATCCTTTTAGCAATTCAAAATATTTAGCATGTAAATTTTAATTCGGATCAAGGCGATAGGTAATATATATATATATATATATATATGATTATAAAGTGTATGACTCAAACCTGATCGTGAACGAAGTAGGTCGGGGATGCCGGGTCCCGCTTTGTCAGGCGCGGTCTTTGTTTGATTCTTTTCCGAATTGTATTAACTTCCCGAGCTAGTTTTTGCGGTCGTGGTGTGTCTCCCCCACACTTGTTTTTCTAATATTCTTCTCTGCGCAACATGTGGAGACAAAACACACATACCAAAATATAGTGTAGAGTAGATAATAAAGACATTGAAAATAGGGCACTTTATTCATGATTAATCAAGCACTCCGAACAACTGAATTTAAAGACTAAAATTTAACTAAGACACACTTCAACATTAAAACGATAAACTTTAACTAAGTCATGCCCTATTACATGGATAACTAAGCGTTGTTGTTATTCGGTAGGACTATGGCTCTAACTGATTATTGCTCCTTTCCCACGCAGCAATCTTCGTCGCATTGATTTCAACGAGCTTGCTCATAGTGGTCATAGTTGAGATTCTAAGCCTACTCTCTGACTGAAGAGAGCTGATGGAATTGGAGAGCGAGTTAATCCTTTCTTCTAGCATAGCAATGGTGGTTCTGGGGCGCTTAGGTGAATTATCAAGCATAGGAGTAGATCTCTTCGATTCCGGTCTAGGCTCGGTGTAGCGGACTTGGCTTGAGGATGCATGAATTCCTTCAAAGAATGGGCGGGTCGACACATACTTTGCACAAGTAATGTCCGCGAACTTGTTATACTTGACCGACTTGGGCTTCTCATTCTCTAATGGAGGTAGCAGCTTGGTCCCCTGAGGAATAATGATATGTGGTCCTTGTAACGAGTCTCCTAGCAACAGACTTGTTGTAACGCCCCAGAGTCCAAACGGCTCAGATCCACTCTACACACTGAGCGAACCACACCCACCACCATCCCACTTAAGCTTCCGTCCTCGCTTCGCTTAAAAGGATTAACTCGGGGATGATGGGATGGACTCTAGAAGCCTTATATGTTGGTCTATCCCACCCTAAATAACCAAGATGGGACTAAACACTCCACAATATCTCATTAACACACATGGGCCGGATGTCACATACACCCCCCTCAAAGAACTCGACGTCCTCGTTGAACCCAACATACCCACAACCGGGCAAACGATGACCAGGAACGTTCCCCTCTTAGCACACATGACCGTGTGTCCAGTGTCGACACATGTGTCATGCCGTGCGCCCCGCAGAGCCTACACGCGCAATGAACCAACCATGTCCACACACCTGGCCCGCACGCGCCCGCTGCTGCAAAGGTCGGCTTCAATACCATTTGTAACGCCCGAGAGTCCAAACGGCTCAGATCCACTTTGCACACTCAGCGAACCACACCCACCACCATCCCACTTAAGCTTTCGTCCTCGCTTCGCTTAAAAGGATTAACCCGGGGATGATGGGATGGACTCTAGAAGCCTTATATGTTGGTCTATCCCACCCTAAACAACCAAGGTGGGACTAAACACTCCACAATATCTCATTAACACACATGGGCCGGATGTGACATATAGAAAGGGACTGGTAGCCTATCAGCTAGAACTGCCTTCACAGCTTTCAGGGATACATGATGTGTTTCATGTCTCTCAGTTAAAGAAATGCTTAAGAGTTCCTGAAGAGCAGTTGCCACTTGGTGAACTTAACATAAGAGATGATTGTCTTTCTCGGAGCCTATCAGGATTCTAGAAACCTCAAAAAGAATTGATCGGAACAAAAGAGTCAAAATGTGCAAAGTCCAGTGGAAGCATTATTCAGAAGAGGAAGCCACTTGGGAAAGAGAGGATGATTTGAAGGTAGAGTTCCCTCATCTCTTTGGTGATCTTTCTGAATCTCGAGGACGAGATTCATCTTAAGGGGGGTAGGTTTGTAACACCCGCACTTTTAATTTTTGCAAGTTTCTAAAATTTATTAGATTTATGTTATAGGCAAGACCAATTTAGTAGGAGGAAAAATGATTTACAATTTAATATCAAATCATCATAGGCTTTAATTGATTTGTTGCATTCATCCTCTTTGCATAGTGGTTTCGTGTTGTGATGACTTTCCAAACACGTTTAAGAGCGTTTCAAGTCTTCTCAGAATTTTTCTCGCCTTTTCGGGAATTAAATTCCTTTTTCCTTTAGCTTAATCTTTTCCTGAGAACCTTCCACTCATATTTCCTTCACCTCCCAACTTTTTCTTTTGATCCACCATGTTTATATCAACCTCTGGAATTTTTCCCAGAATTTTCTATCATTTCTGTGAATTTTTGTGGCTTAATTATGATTTTAGGAATTTCCTGTAATTATTTTTATTCACAAAATAAATCCCAAAATTAATAATTTTGAAAACTTTTCCAAACCCTAGACATACATATATATATATATATATATATATATATATGTCAGTGTTCCTCTCATCGCGAGCTTTCCAGGAGTACAACCGGTTTCCGCAGCCGCCATCTGTAGCCTCCTAGATTGGACGTCGAAGTTTCGCATCTACTAAAATCCGACACATTTTCGGTGAGCTTTTCTGGGAAAACCGTTGGGTCTCGTCATCAACCACCACCATCTGGAGGTAGCCCTCGTTGTTCTCTACACTGTGGTGTATCCGGTTGTGCAAATCCATGGCCGTTTCGCTGTTACCCATCTTTTCGTCTTCTTCTCCGGCGAAGTCCATCAATGGCTTTGCATCGTGCTCGCTGTTGCTGTGACGGCCGACGCCCTGCTCGTCCCTCCCATGGCCAGCACTGGCCGTGCTCTAGCCTCGGCCGCGCCCTAACCTCACCCCCGTGCCCTAGCCCGCCGCGCCCTAGCCCGCCCTGCAGGCTGCGGCGGCAGTGAGGTGCCAGCGCAGCCATGACCGATAGCGCCCCCTCCCGCACGGGTCTCGAAGGCCATAACTTCTTCATTTTAATTCCGTTTTTCGTGTTCTTTTTATCGACGTGATCGTAGCGATGAGTACTACTGTTTAGTACATGTTTTATAAACGTTTGTTGAAGTTTGGTGTACTGTTTTTAATTTATTTTGTGGGCCATGCTTGTTGTTTGTGCGCAGAAGGTGTCGACACCGCGAACTTTCAGGACCAAGAGTTTGACACATCTGATCCGAGCCAGTTTGAAGGAAAGTGACCTTGACCATCTTGCTCCTACTTTTGTTTACTTTGAGTAGTGTAGTTAGACCTTTTAGTTGCATGCTGAGTCTAAGTTGAATCCCATGATAGGGTTTACTAGAACTTGTTTATATCATTCCTTGGAACCCGGTTTGGATGGGTAGAATCATGCTTAGCCTATAGTCTTGGGTTGGGAATGTCTAATTTTTAATTTTGACTAATGATATATGCAACTTTTATGTGGGCTGGTAACCTTTGTTGGTAGTAACATAGTGAGTAGGCAAATCCGGCAGGATGGACCGTTTGGTTGAGGTTGGTTTATGCCATGTTATGGTGCTGATGTGGGTGGATTGGGTTTGTGCTAGTAATCCTGCCTGGATCCCTAGGACCTGGTTCTTGGAGCATGTAACCCGGCTTAATAGCGCTACCACAAGGTCTATATCGTACGACCTGGCTAATTAATTGGTTATGGAAAGTTTGGTGGCACAAGAGGGGACCTAAATCGGTGAATCCTTAGTGAATGCACAGGGGCGGGAACCACAACTTTGTAAAGGCCTTGTAGTGTGACCCCGCTAAGCACCTTGGTAGTGTGAAGCGTGATGGGGAAAACATGACTTGTGGGTAAAGATGTGAAACCTCTGCAGAGTGTAAAACTGGAATATTAGCCTTGCTCACGGTCACGAGCGGCTTGGACTTCTTCTTGATTAGTTGGCTCTCTAGTTCGTCGAGTGGTAGTTCCCTTGGTAAGCGAATGTTGGTTGGGAAGCTTGGATGGAATCCATGTGTTGGTTGGCTTGGATGGAATCTAGGTGTGGTGCTCAGATGGGATCTAAGTGTTGGTTTCAGTGGTTCTTTAAGGTGAAGGAAGATCTCATCTAGTTAAATAGGTGCTTAAGGTTTAAGGTTATAGGAGTGTTGCTTAGGTGCTTGTGTAAACCAATGTAGCCTATCCTTGTTACAACTTCATGTCATATTTTTCCTACACTTGCGGAGTACATTTCAATGTACTCACCCTTCCTCTTTGCCCCCCCTGCTACCCCACCAGGATGTGGGAGATGTCGACGAGGAGTTCCATGAAGACGGTGGCTTCGACCCTGATGAAGTGTTTTAGGCTAGTGCTGCCCTTGGTCAATTTTCCTGTGAAGATGGAGCCTTTTCCGCTGGAATTTTCAATAAAGTTTATGTAATTTTCTTTCAGACCCCCGGGTCATTTTGTAATGAAGTTTAACGTTAAGTTTTGAACAATGTTAGGATACTATAATGATATCGTCATATGTATGAATAATTGATCCTGGCATAAGTATGATGTGCACCCAATTTTGTCCTTAAAACTGGGTGTGACACTTGCTGGAGGTGAAGGAAGAGCGGGTAGCTCTTGGACATGGTAAGCTTGCTCATGGTGTTAGCGTGGAGGTACTTCGGCTAGGTGCTTGGGTGGAATAACGGTGAGAGGCTTGGGCTGAGCAAGAATGAGAGCTAGAGAGTCTTCTTTCTTGCCCTGACTGGCACCGCGAATGTCCATCTCCTTGCCGACCATGGGAGTTATTGACTAGAGAGTTTAACTAGAGAGATGAGGAGGCTTTGATTGGATGAGAATGAAGGAGGTATGGGTGCATATTTATAGTGGGTTTCAGCAACAGGTTCAAGATCTACCGAGATAGGCATTCGTACGAACTTAAGGAGAACTTCCGTTTAAACCGTCGGGGTCAGGTAGAGAAAGGAAAGGGGAGATCACCAAGATTTGAGTTATCCGAAAGGCGAAGATGGGATACCGGATGGCACCCTATGTGGTTGGCCGGCCCCACCTAGCATCCTCCTGGGGTGCCCTTCCGTGGTGTTGTTCTACGGTCTATGAAGATCTCGTAAGGAAATTTTTCCAATTTTAGTTTGATACGAAGAATGGTAGTTGTATATTAAGGTAAAATACTAAAGTAAATCTCATCTACTACCTCAGGTGGTCTAGAAGGTTCTAGAAAAAGTTTGAGATGGTGATCATTTACCTTGAATAACGTAGCTTCGTGTGATTGTAGAGTTACCACTCCATGTGATGATGTATTTACCACCGTGAATGGTCCATCCCACTTGCTTCGTAGCTTTTCGAATCTGAATAATTTAACCCTGGAATTAAAAAGTAATACCTTGTCTCCGAGTGCAAACTCCTTCTTCTTGATACTCTTGTGATGCCATCGTTTGGTCCTCTCTTTATAGATCTTTGAGTTGTGATAAGCTTTTTCTCTCCATTCTTCTAACTCTGATAATTGCATTTTTCTTTTCTCTCCAGCAGCTTCAAAATCCATATTCCAGCGTTTTATAGCCCAGTGAGCCTTATGCTCTAATTCTACCTGTAAATGGCAAGTATTCCCGTACATCAAGTGGTATGGTGACATGCCCAAGGGTGTCTTTTATGCAGTTCGGTAAGCCTAGAGTGCTTCGGGTAGCCGATCTTTCCATACTGTCCCCATTTCATTTATTGTCTTCTGTAGAATATTCTTGATCTGCTTATTTGATGTTTATGCTTGGCCACTTATCTGAGGATGGTATGGAGTAGCAACATTATGACGGATTCCATGACTTGTCAGATTTAAGTGAAACTTCTTATCCATGAAATGTGTTCCTCCATCACTTATTACCATCCTTGGAGTTCCAAATCTTGGAAATATTATCTCTTCGAACATTTTTTTGGAATGTGTTGAATCAGCTGACTTGCATGGCATGACTTCTACCCACTTGGATACATAGTCCACTACCACCAAGATGTACTCGCAATTCTTTGACTTCACAAATGGTCACATGTAATCAATTCCCCAGACACCAAAGAGCTCTACCTGGAGATTGTTGGTGAGTGGCATGGCATCTCTCAAATTGATGTTCTCGTGCCTTTGATGTGATCCTCATCTTCGGATAAAATCCTTGGTGTCTTCATACATGGTTGGCCAAAAGAATCCGCTCTGCCAAATTTTTGCATATGTGCAGAATGCTCCATAATGCCCTCCATATGGTGTTGAATGGCACTTCTGAATAATCTGAATGCCTTCGTCCACCGGTACACATCTTATGAGCAAGCCATATGTGCAGACTCTAAAGAGGTATGGTGGATCCCATATGTGGAGACGACTTTCATATATAAGCATTCTTTTATTTTCCCCTGGTGGTACGTGACCTGCAACCATAAAGTTGACAAAATTTGCATACGAAGGGTCTGATTTTGTTACCTTGAATAACATGTCGTCCCTCAGCAAGTCATTGATAGGTAGTTCCTATGAATTCTCAAAATATATTCTAGACAAGTGATCAGCAACAAGACTTTCTACTCCTTTTCTATCCTTTATTTCCAAATCAAATTCTTGGAGTAGAAGGATCCATCTTATCAAATGAGGTTTAGCGTCTTTCTTAGTGAGCAGATATTTTAAGGTAGCATGATCAGTGTAAACAATTACTTTTACTCCTACTAAGTAAGACCTAAATTTATCTATGGCATAAACAACAGCCAGGAGTTCTTTTTCAGTAGTTGCATAATTAAGTTGTGCTCCTGTCATTTTTTTGCTAGCATAGGAAATTGCATGATGTTTTTATCTTCATTTTGTCCCAAACCCACAACATAATCACTAGCATCACACATATTTTGAAAAGGTAAAGACCAATCAGGGGTTGAATAATTGGTGCAGAGATGAGCGCTTCTTTAAGGATATTAAAAGATTTCAAACATGCGTCATCAAATTCAAAAGGAGCATCCTTAGCTAATAGACTAGGCAGTGGTCTAGCAATATGTGAAAAGTCTTTTATAAATCACCGATAAAAAACCACAGTGACCAAGAAAACTTCGGATTCCTTTTATGTTTACAGGCAGAGGTAGTTGTTCAATAACTTCAATTTTAGCTTTGTCTACCTCTATACCTCTTTCAGACACTAAATGTCCAAGCACTATTCCTTCTCTTACCATAAAATGACATTTTTCCCAATAAAGGACTAAGTGTTTTTCTTCACATCTTTGCAAAACCATATCTAAATTTTCAAGACAATCATCAAAAGTCTTTCCATATATAGAAACATGATCCATGAAAACTTCCATGTTTTCTTCAATCATATCAGAAAATATAGACATCATGCGTCTTTGAAAAGAACCAGGAGCATTACATAATCCAAAAGACATTCTACGATAAGCATAGGTTCCATATGGACATGTAAAGGTGGTTTTGCTTTGATCATCAGGATAAATAGGACTTTGGTGGTATCCAGAGTAACCATCAAGAAAACAAAAGAACGAGTGGTTAGCCAAACGCTCTAACATTTCATCAATGAAGGGTAGCGGAAAGTGATCTTTCTTTGTGGATTTATTTAATTTTCTATAGTCTATGCACATACGCCAACCCGTGACAGTTCTCTGTGGAATTAATTCATTTCTTTCATTACTAACAATAGTCATACCACCTTTCTTAGGAACAACTTGAACATGACTTATCCACTCACTGTGCGGCACAGGATAAATGATCCGAGCATGCAACAGTTTTAAGACCTCTTTCTTAACAACCTCTCTCATCGCATTATTAAGCCTATGTTGGGGCTCTCTAGATGGTGCAATTTTTGGATCAGTTGGAATGCGATGGGTACAAAGAACAGGGCTAATGCCTTTAAGGTCTTGGAGTGAATATCCAAAAGAAGCTCAATGCTTTTCTAAAACAGTTATTAGGCGCAAAGATTCTTCTTGAGATAGTTTATCACTTATAATTACTCGAGAATCTTGATCATAACTTAGAAAAACATATTTAAGACTAGTAGGCAAAGGTTTAAGTTCAATAGAGGGCTTAGGTGGCTCTAGTAATTCATCGAGAGGTTCAGGATCGATGGGATCCTCATCCTCTTCTTCAATGAAAAACTGGGTATCATCATCTAAGTCTGGTTCATTTAATTGTTCAAAATATATAGCTTTAATTTCCTCTATTGGATCTAGAAAAAGAAACGACTCTTCCTTGGTTTTTAAAGAATGAATTATAGGTACGGAGAGTTTGAAACTTTTTCCTAATCTTATATCTAGTTTTGCTGTTTGGCCTTCTTGAATAAGTCTCCCTATTGGTAAGCCTATCAACACGTCAAATTCCTAAACATCAAAGATGTAGAAATTTAACAGGACTTGGACTCCATTAACATAAATAGAAAAGGCACATATTACTCCTGAACTAGGAATAATGTGGCCTAAAAGACTTTTTAACATTTTAGTTGTGGGGATTAAAGGCATGTCTTTCAAAAATCTTTTCGCAAACATAGCAGACATGATATTAATACTCACAATAAGATTATAAAGAGCATCAAAATGATATTTATCAATTTGACATTTAAGAGTGACAGAGGGAGAATCTAAACGAATAGGATCATATGAAAGTTTTGATTCTTCTAACCACTCATCACTCAAAACAAAGATTAATTCTTTTGTTGTCTCTTTAAAGAACTTTACCTCATCAAGGTGAATGTAATTTAAATCTTTGGAATTATACCCTTGAGGTTTCATAATTACTTGATAGTTTGAGGTATTTCCATAATCATCAAAAAATTCATCCTATATATCAAGCATAAAATTAGGAAGTGGAGGTATCTCCTTTTCTTTTTCAGATAGTTCCGGTTCTATACTAGCTAAAGGTTTAAAACATTCATACAGAGGATCAGATTTAGCTAGCTGAGTTTCTACTTCTATCAACTATCCTGTTTCATCAAAAAGATCATTTAAGATATTCATAAGAATTGTTTTAGCATGTGTAGCAGAAATATGCATAAAACCTCCTCCTGCAGCCAAATTAAGATATTCTCTAGTTTTTCATTAAGGCCTAAAAAGAAATTTTACAAAAGCATAGGCTCTGGCAAAGCAAGACAAGGTCCTGAATTCACAAAATTGTCAAAACGCACCTAAGGCTTACCTAGCGATTCGTTATCTAATTGTTTAAAGTCTATTATTTCCAAACGAAGTTTAGCGACTCTATTGATAGGGAAAAACTCAAGACAAAAACTAGAACATAATGTTTCCCAATCTCCTTAACTACTCCCAACATGATGCTTATACCAATGTTTGGCTTTTCCCATTAGTGAGAACGGAAAAAGCTTCCCCATTAACATTTCATTATTCATGCCTTTAATGTGAAGACATGCAGGTCTCTTCAAAATCATTTAAACATGAATATGGGTTTTCGATAGAATTGCCAAAAAAAGTGTTTTCCTGAACTAAGTGAATTAACTCCGGACATAGTTCATATCCAGGTGATGTGATAGGTTTAGATGATTCAACTGGCTGCAAAATTAAACCCGATGGTGCTCCAAATGGATATAAAAGTTGAGGTGTGGATTCCATTTTAAAAATATAAAAACAAGACAATATAATAAATAAAGCAAAGATAAAAGTATAATACAAGATTAAGCTAAACTTAAAGTCAATCTCAAAGAAGAAACAACCGTTCCCCAGCAACAGCGCCAGAAATGCTTGTTGGTATTTCTTAAAGCACACGAGTAATTTAATTATCCGCAAGTGCCTAGATAAACACCGATTGTAGCACTTCACCGAGATAACCCAGTTTTAAATATCGAACCCAAAGGAATGGTGTATGAGGAAGACTAAGTCTATATTAACTTAACCAATTCAAAAACAAGTATAGATAACTATTGATAAGAGGAGAAAAAACCAAGGACTATCCAGTTCTGGTCACTGGGTAAGCTTTATCTTTTATGATCTTTAAGGACGATGACTTAAATAAGAGCAGAAAATAGAGTTCTCTCCTACCAAGCACCTATATGTATGCCAAACCTATTACGGGAAATAGACTACAAAGGAATCAACGTAGCTATAAGAGTCACCTATGCGAGCTACCGTTATCCAGAAAATCAGGGGACAATCACAAGTAAACCTTAGCCTAGGCACCACGCCTACACTATGAATTACTACTTCAATCAAGTAATGATCAAGATCAAAGCACTCAAGAAGAGTTGCAAACATAAAGAACAATAAGGATAATTGCTTACATGAACAAGAAGTCACATAGCAGGGTATCTCAGAATAGAGAACCTATGCGAGAGGAATCTGATCCCAAAGAATACAACAATGAAGAAGAACCGATAGGCCGGAACTCCTCCAGAACTCTACTCTTCAACTCTAAATCTCTAATCTCTAAACAGAGCTAGCTCTACATGGAACTAGTCTCTCTTGAATTGTTGGCCTAGATCTACTAGATAGGAGTTATGGCTTGATTCTCTTGAGCTTCTGATCTGGCTTGGCTCCAGGGGGGTACAGACATATATTTATAGCCCGGAGGGATGCACGATGGCCATTGAAGCAAACCGACTTAACATAGGGCCTAGATGACTCCTCAAAGGCGGTGGAGGAAGCTTCCAAAACATGGCAGGCAGTGGGCCTAAGGGGGTGCCACCTGGCCCCACCCCATGCTAGCCGGCCCCACATGGTGTGGTCTCAGGCCCCGCTTCGCTCTAGTGTTTGCGGGGTCCTCCGTGAGTTGATTAGCAACTATATCTCTGCGAGATTTATTCGATATCTATTCTGATTTAATCCCTTTTATTGCTCTTTTCTGGAATGGTCTCTGAAAAATATTAGAATATCGAAACTCGTGGAAATTGTTAGGTAAATCCCTATATTTCTACATTTTACATATGATTGATCGATTTATTCTATTTATAATTGTATTAAAGTTGACGCTAACGATCGTCAACACCACCCTGCGGCAACCACATCATGACACAAGAAGCATTCAGGAGAGTGGAAGAAGAAGCGGAGGCCGAGCTAAAGTAGGAGGAGGAAGCCGCCGGGCTGGTAATCGTCGGAGTGTTCTGGTGCGGCTACAATGAGAGAGCCAGCATGGCTCAACTACACGACTACACGGCCCTGACTCAACACTGCACCGCTACACTAGCTACCCTGAGAGCAATGTACCCCCCGAACCCCGTCGAGCTCTAGTGCACCGACCTCGCTGGAGAGCTTGGTCATGTTCCAAACCTCGGAAGGCCATGACCCTCTGTAAGGACTTGTTAAGCTTAGAGGGGGGTGAATAGGCCTGTTTAAAAATCAAACTCAAAGCTTCTGTTAGCACCAGGAGCGACACTGCTGCCCTATAGCCCGGCACTGCCATGGCTGCCTAGCACTGCTGCGCTTTGAAGCGGTAGTGCTGGTCAGCTAGACAGAGCTATGCACAATTCAACAACTAGAATGGATATGGAAAAACTACTTGAATCAAAACCTTCTAGAAGTGTAGAGAACCTGCAGCACCACTTGAAAGTTGTAGCAACACACCCACGGCGTAGATCGGGACCAAACCCTAGAAAAAAATTTGAGAGCAATATATATCAATGTAAATGAACAAGCACAAGTTGATACAAGGATTTGACCTGTGGTTCAGCTCGCCACCAAGGCTTGCCTACGTCCACGTTGTTGAGGTGCGCCACACTAGGCTCAAGCTTACCACAAAGGTTGGCTCTTTCCTCGGTCTCCAGTCAAGAGAGTGAACTCTTGAGATGAGGGGCAATGTATTAGCAATATGGTGGTGTTACAAACCTCCCTAGGCTGCCACACGAAGGAGGCAAGCTCAAGGGTGACACCTAGCCGGCTAGCAGCAAAGCTCCAAGAGTAATCAGCTCAAACCATCGGCTACCACGTGAACCAAATGCTTGTAGGAGTTGAAGATCCGAGGGAGAAGTTTCCGTTTAAGCTTGGAGGCTCAAACTCTCAAAGATTTGAGTATAATCAACGGAAGAGAGTGTGAGAGCAACCAAGGGAGAAAGGGGAGCAAGAAAAGCTTCTCTTTTCTGTTCTTGCTAGACTGAAGTGAGTGAATGAACAAGATGAACATTGGGGAAGTGAGAGGATAAGGTTATACCCCCTCGCTGCCAATGGATAGATTTCAAGTCGCGGCAGTATCGGCCAAAGGCGCGGTAGTGCCGGACTGTGCGGCACTACCGGCATGAAGCCCGACACTCCTGGTAGAGATAGCAAGGAATGCGAAATGGAATTGCTGGCTGCTTTGCCAAAGGTGTATGTGGAGGTGTATGTTGTATTTATAGATATAACATTTGGTTCACTTGTTGGCATGCGTGTTGAATCCCTCTTAATAGTACGACATTCCTAACTCAATTTCGAAATATAAAAGAAGTAAACTTCCATTGAGCTTGTTGTCATATACTTTTGTAATTGGAAGGTCCGCCAACCTGTTCATCAACCTCCATAACTCTCAACCTGCTTGTCATACTTGAAGAGTCTCATTAGTTCTCTAAATATGTTGTCATGTCACCAAAACCCACTTTAGGGCTTGATTGCACTTTCAATCTCCCCCTTTTTGCTGATTGATGACAACACACTTAATGCTTACAAAAGTGAAGTAATAATCTAAGACAATGCAAGTCATGGGTGTAGGAGCTCCCCCTAAATATGTGAATGGGAATTTGAATTTCCAATTTGGCATGAAAAGCCAAGATTCACATATTAGAGTGAAATAGGGCTCCCCCTACATCCAAGGCTGTTGTGGGGTGTTGAAAACAAGTGTCAATATATAAACATGATACACAAGAACCTGACTCAAGCAATCAGAGTGCTTGCTGTCAGCACAAGCATGACCTCACAGCACAATATTAATTAAAACTAAAGGCACACAGAGACAAGCATAATATATAAAAGAGAGTACATGTCCACAAATAACACAAATCAAGTACATAGTTGCAATATTACAATAAAATAGAGTCTTGAAGGTACTCTCATCTCACAAGCTAAAAAACTAAAAACCACTAAGATAGATAAAGTGCCAACAACTGCTCCTCCTCCATGACCGTCGAAGATTGTTGTACCCTCTTCACTTAGTAATTCTCCCCCTTTGGCAACAAGTCACCAAAAAGAAGAGAAAAACATAGCACAAAGAATACAAGCTAGTCACTGTCCTCATCCATCTGGTCGGTGTCATGGGAAGAAGAAGAGACCGTGAAGTGAACTCGAGGAGCTCTAGCACGTGAACTGCGTCTTTGAGGGTGCTGCTCCTGGATCTCCTCCTCATCATTGTTGATAGTTGTTAACGCAGACAGAAGAATCACTGGGAAGTAATCCACAAGCGCAAGGATATCGGTGAGCACTTCACCGGGAGGTTATCCAGAGTATCGTAATTTGTTTTTCCATAGGGAGAAAGGGTGCATCTAACTAACCAAATATATTGCTATTAACCTTTAGGCTACAAACAAGGTGATCTGATATGAGCGATTGTTGGCACCAAATATGATACACTTTTACATAACCAAAATGATGACACCAACCTCAGGATCAGGGATAAACAAACACATCATGAGCATAATTTATCAAATAACTAGTTCCACATGTCCATGGAGTGTTTGAATGCAGGAATGAAGAAATGGAGCAAAGTAGAGCCAGTGGGGCCCACATAGGGGGTCAGCTGACCACCCTATGGGCCCACCAGCTCTCCTCCCTCGGACATGATCCAGGAGAAGCAGTCTAGAGTGATTTCCAACCCTTGTATCACTCTGTGCTTTCTCTCAACGACTCACATGCAAAGCACATGGATCCATGGGCCCACACAAAGGATATAAACGTGATAACCACCTCAAGACCAACATCCAACATCTATGACAAGTGGGATCAGCATCTGGGAGATGGAGGTGGGCCAGAGCCCCCAAGGGGGGGTTGGCCGACCCCCATCTCGGCCCACAAGGCCCCCACTGGGTCCCTGACTAGTGGGACCACACCTAGAAGGCCAGAGGAGGGCCCACAGGCCATAGGGGGTCGGCCGACCACCCCCTAGGTCGGTTCACCTCCCAGCAACTGCCATCCTCACTCACACATGCTGGAAATCAACACCCTCCATCCTTGGTCGGTTCTAAGGCGGTTGGATCCAAGGGTGGAGGATTGAAGCCCCCTGGATCGCTGACGTGGCGCTGGAGTAGCCCCTATTCCACCCTCCACTATAAATAGAAGGTCATACCCCCTCTCTACACATGGTGATGAAGCCTACAAGCTCTATTCCTTAGATTGTTCTAGTAGTTTAGTCTAGAGTGGGAGTTTGAGATGAGTCGAGCTGCGCTCAGGATTTCCGGAGTTGTCTTCTGGGAAGTCTGGTATAGATCTTGTATCTTCTCTTCTTTGTAAGACTTTATCTTATTCAATATATTAGCCTTTCTCTCTAATTTACTTAGTATTTACTTTGAGCATTACTATACTAGATATAGTATTGTTATATGCTTTTGCTCTTTAATAGCCTTTACATTCATAGTCTATGATCCTTGTGGCCTTTCTCGTATGTGATCATTGCCTATCATAGGGTGCTTTGATTATAGATCACAGTCAATGTAATAAGTTGTGTGTAAGCGTGGTGCTTATACATCATCTTATCCTTGGTTACTACTTGTTGCACGGATTGTTTGTGGTACCTAGCAAGAGTGTGACAGCCTTGTCTAGTCTTTGTATTCCACCACGTGTTCTTAGGCAAGTTCTTAAAAGGTAAGGCCCCCGTAAGAAGAGGGCGCGGTCCGGCAGGAGTTTTGTCCTTCTACTGATCTATCCCCTCGCCTAGCATACTTGTATTGAGGAGGCAAACTATATTGTTTAGACTAGTTAATTGGCTAAGTATATTGAAGTAGAGTGAATTGCATAGGAGTCCCTTGTACTCTCTCGTTGTCCTCCCACCTAGCTATTCTATCTAGTCCGTTCTAAGTATCATTTACCTTAGCTTATTCGTTCATCAACCCTTCCTATCACATATATCGTTTACCCCCTATACTAGTTGGTACTAAGTTGAGATGGTCTCTAGGATCTCTTTCTAATTATCATTTCTAGCTCAGCTTTCCCTTGGGAAAATATAAATTATGATACCTTGGAATACTCCTAGGTGAAGTTCTACAATGGTATAATTTGTGCGCTTGTGGATTTATCCAATAGTCATTATAAATACCAACAAGCATTTCTGGCATCATTGCCGGGGAAAGCATAGCCTAGTAATTTTAATTATATTGAATCTAGAGATTCTCGTTAACTTAGTTATCAATTAGTCATAGGGGCTTACCCCTGTCTATGTCTTCCTTTTTTGTGAAACCAGACAGTTTATGAGCGGTTTCCATCTACCGGGAAACTACCTAGAAGATCCCGAGCAGCTGTTGAGGAGAACTAGATGTCGTCAAGTTCCACCTCAGAGGTTCATCTCGACCCTGAATCCGTTCGAGGAAGGAGAATCTACACCACCACTTAAGGAAGCTATGGCCTAGAAGGCGATCTCCGACTTCTCGGCTCCGTCAGCTACCCACGTAGCTCAGGGTCCCGAAGTCAACTTAGGGGATGCCACCTTCCAGCTAAAGCCTGCCTTGATCCACATGGTGCAGGCCAATCCATTTTGCGGGAAGCCCCATGAGGATGCCAATGCAAGACATCTCCTAAAGCTAGTGATCATGACACCCAAGGGCATGCCCAAGGCGGGTTGGCCAACCACCCCTTGGTGCCTCCTTGGTGCCACTTCGTCCCTCTATAAAAGCCCAAGCAAGGAGAGCTCAATTCCTCACACCACAACCAGAATCCATTTCAAGCCAAACCTCTCCTTGCCTTGCTCTCTCATCTCTTCTTTGAAGAGAAGTTCTTAGCTCTCAAGAGAAGTAGTGCTGCTCTCAGTAGCCCACAAGAAGATCTCTTGTCTTCACTAAGCTTCTCGTAGCTCAAACTTCTCCCCACAAGGCAAACTAGAAGCCTACTTCTACACACACCCCTGTCCTTGTCTTGCTCTTGTGTCCCTCTTCCTCTCTAAAGATGAAGAACCCATTGAGATCCCCATTCAAGAAAGCAAAACAAATCCTAAGTGGGAGCTCATCTACACGCTCCCACCAATCCAAAGATACGATCCAGGAAAGAAGAAGGGGAGGTTCTGCCAGATACACTTGGGAGAACGTCCAAACCGAAGAACACCCTCAGGAGGAGGAAGTAGTGCCAACGGAGGCACCTCATATCGGGGCATTCATGGTGCCCCGATGAGGACCTATGATCAGCAAAGTGGTCTCTGGTTCGACCAACTAGAGTACCAACCATATCTCTCTCTTCGTGATCGATCTTTTGAGCACACAAGGACTTTGAATCCTATTCTTCTCTCCAACGCAGGTATGACCACCGAATTCGAGACTATCTTTTCCACTATTGGTTGGTCTAGCTTTTGGCAAGTAGATGAACATGGAATTGAGTTGCTCACCATAGAATTCTTATGCTCTCTCCAAGTCTCAAATGATGGAATATCTTTTCACATGTTTAATCAAAGCTTTAGTTTAACTTGGAGTCATCTAAATGTTGTTCTTGGCTTTGATGATTAATGCTTTCTTGATATAGACCTTGCCATGCGTAGATTTAACAAGAAGAAATTTTGGTTATCTATCTCTGCTCTAAATGATTGCTCAAATCCTAAACCTAAGGAAATTCATAATCGAACCCTTCGTTTCATGCATCTTTCGATGAGTATGACTTTGTTTCCTGGAAGTAATGCTAGCATGTTAAGAACCACAGAATTAAAATTGTTTTATGCTATGGTTAAGAAAATTCAAATCTCTCCTATTAAATGCTTATTGGAATTTTGGCAAAGTTCAATTGGGAGTAATGGACCTATTCAATTCACATCTCTAATTACTCGTCTTGCCAAAACTATGAACTTGCTAAATGGCAACTACCCTTTTGTATACATCTCTTCTCCTATAGCAGTAATTTCGGAAGAATATCTTACAACTGCTCAAATGTTAAAAAGAGATGCCCATGGTGATCTTAAAGTGATTTACATTGGCCATACAATTCAGGTGCCTCTTCCAAATAGGCAACGTCAGTTGTATAGGACCCATAAGCTAACCCTTGATTTATATCAAGGAATTGGGCAAAGAGGTTTTGCAAGCACAAACAGGAGAGCTCAGGAGGGGCTTTACTTTGTTCATCTTGAGCAAGGTGTTCCTTCTCGAGGAGCTATTGGCAAGGAGGAAGACGATGCATCTCCCGATCCCATGCACACTTCTAGTGGCATGCCTCCTCGACCACCACGTCCGCAACGAGCACGAGCATCCTTCTCGTCCACACGAGATAGGGAGCATCGTGAACGTCGGCAAGAATTTGATCAACTCACCAATGCTTTTGGTGAGCTGCGTGTTGAGCGTGGTGAGACAACACACATAGTCCAGCAAACTACCGAATACATCCAAGCAATGCAAGAAGAACAACACCGGCAGTGGGACTTGTGGTGGCAACTACATCCATATCCGCCACCACAACATTGAGCAAAGGATAAGCTTGGGGGAGGTTCCCTCCCCACTATGGTAAGTATTTAATTTCAGCATTTATCTTCATGTATTTTCCTGCTTATCTTTTGTTGTTGCATCTAAAAAAAATCTGCATATGATAAAAATAATAAAAAGACTTATCTCTACTCTCACATGTTCCATGAAAATTAATATCTCCTATGGAAATGATGAATAGTTGCTCTGCTAAATGTTTCTCTAGTCCTTAGTTTACAACTTGGTATTTCTCTAAGTATGGATTACTTGGCTTAAATGAAAACATCACGAACCTGAAACTTTTGTGGGTTGCAAATGATGTAACTAAGTCTGAGTTGTTGTGAGACATGATATGACAAGATAAGAGCTGCTATAATTTTGTTCTAAGCAAGAATGACTATCGGAGTTTTATTTATTAAAATGATAAAAACACTTTTTGTTCCTCAATGGTGAAAATTCCTACCAAAGCCATACATGATCTTTCATGATATAAGCTTTCTACATAAGCTCTTGCTTTGTGTTGAGTTTGGTCAAGTTTTGAGACCCTTGTTGAGAGACTTATCATGCTCTCAAGATCAAGATCACGTACACGCCACATATACATGCTGCTTCTACACTGGAAGTACGCAGAAATATGCCTTACATTTCCACATAGTTCATACTCCATGTTCTAGTAGAAAATTCTCTCTCTAGTTTGTTGCTAAGTTAATGAGACATAGACTATGCAAAATTATGAAAAATTCAGGGGCATTCTTAAAGTCCCAATTTTTAGAAAATTGTTGAGCACATCAAAGCTCACGAAAAAAATGAAAATGATGAGCATTCTCAAAGCTCATAGAAAAATAAAGATAGCTATGTCTCAAAGTTTATAAGTTAGGAAAGAAAGATCATTTATAGGAGTGTTGATCACTTGCAATGTTTCCACATACTTGCACATCTTGATCTAAGAGTATGACATTTCTCTCCTTGGATCCAAAATTTGACTTTACAATATATGCAAGGTAAGTTTGCTATATCTTTTGATCCCTACCTATAAGCTCCACATAAGCCTTTAGAGTAGGATGAAAAATAAGGCAAACTTTGATATGTGCCTTAGTGAGGAATCATACACATTATGAGTGATTTGAGATTACCATTTGAGGAACACTAAGTCTTTCTTTTACAAAACTTTACAAAACCTCTGATATGAAACTTGTGAAAGAATGAGAAAACTAGTGCTCAAGTCAAGTTGTTCTACCTCTCAACCTCTCAAGAGAAAGGATAAAGCTATAAGCCCCATGAAGGACTAAGGTAATATGGGTGAGTCTTTATTGCTAACTTTTCCATTCAAAAGAGAAGTATGCTTGTTGTAGACTTAGTACTCTTGAAATATGAAGCATAGTAGCAACTCCTGATCCATTGAGCTAAGTTTGATTGTTTGCTCGGGACAAGCAAAGGTTAAGCTTGGGGGATCTTCTTTGCAACAAATATGATACACTTTTACATAACCAAAATGATGCCACCGACCTCAGGATCAGGGATAAACAAACACATCATGAGCATAATTTATCAAATAACCAGTTCCACATGTCCATGGAGTGTTTGAATGCAGGAATGAAGAAATGGAGCAAAGTAGAGCCAGTGGGGCCCACATAGGGTGTCGGTCGACCACCCTACGGGCCCACCAGCTCTCCTCCCTCGGCCATGATCTAGGAGAAGCACTCTAGAGTGATTTCCATGCCTTGGATCACTTTGTGCTTTCTCTCAATGGCTCACATGCAAAGCACATGGATCCATGGGCCCACACCAAGAAGATAAACATGATAAACACCTCAGGACAAACATCCAACATCTATGACAAGTGGGACCAGCATCTGGGATATGGAGGTCGGCCAGAGCCCCCAAGGGGGGTCGGCCGACCCCCATCTAGGCCCACAGGACCCCACTTGGTCCCTGACCAGTGGGACCACACCAAGAAGGCCAGAGGAGGGCCCAGATGCCATAGGGGGGGTTGACCGACCACCCCCTAGGTCGGTTCACCTCCCAGCAACCGCCATCCTAACTCACACATGCTAGAAATCAAGACCCTCCATCCTTGGTCGGTTCTAAGGCGGTTGGATCCAAGGGTGGAGGATTGAAGCCCCATTGATCGCTGACATGGCGCTGGAGTAGCCCCTACTCCACCCTCCACTATAAATAGAGGCTCATACCCCCCTCTCTACACATGGTGAAGAAGCCTACAAGCTCTATTCCTTAGATTGTTCTAGTAGTTTAGTCTAGAGTGGGAGTTAGACTTGAGTCGAGCTGCTCTCGGGATTTCTGGAGTTGTTTTCTAGGAAGTCCGGTATAGCTCTTGTATCTTTCCTTCTTTGTAAGACTTTATCTTATTCAATATATTATCCTTTCTCTCTACTTTACTTAGTATTTACTTTGAGCATTATTATACTAGATATAGTATTGTTATATGCTTTTGCTCTTTAATAGCCTTTACATTCATAGTCTGTGATCCTTATGGCCTTTCCCGTAACCGATCATTGCCTGTCATAGGGTGCTTTGATTATAGATCATAGTCAAAGTAATAAGTTGTGTGTCAGTGTGGTGCTTATACATCATCTTATCCTTGGTTACCGCTTGTTGCACGGATTGTTTGTGGTAGCTAGCAAGAGTATGACAACTTTGTCTAGTCTTTGTATTCCACCACGTGTTCTTAGGCAAGTTCGTAAAAGGTAAGGCCCCTGTAAGAAGAGAGCGCGGTCCGGTAGGAGTTTTGTCCTCCTACTGATCTATCCCCTCGCCTACCATACTTGTATTGAGGAGGCAAACTATAGTGTTTAGACTATTTAATTGGATTAGAGTGAATTGCATAGGAGTCCCTTGTAGTCTCTCGTTGTCCTCCCACCTAGCTATTTTATCTAGTCTATTCTAAGTATCATTTACCTTGGCTTATTCATCCATCAACCCTTCCTATCACATATATCATTTACCCCCCTATACTAGTTGGTACTAAGTTGAGATGCTCTCTAGGATCTCTTTCTAATTACCATTTCTAGCTCATCTTTCCCTTGGGAAAATATAAATTATGATACCTTGGAATACTCCTAGGTGAAGTGATACAACGGTATAATCTGTGCGCTTGCGGATTTATCCAATAGTCATAAGAAATACGAACAGCGATATAGAGAAGACCGCGACAACACTCTCGTTCTAGTCTAAGCAAGATATGTGCTATTATTCTATTGGGGAGAACCATCGAGATAAGAAACACCACAGAGGGTGCTTACCCCGCGGCCTATAAATCCTACCGATCCTTCTAACGAGATTGTGGGATCCAAAGGTATCTACGGAATTGTCACCTTCCGACCTACTACCACAGGCCCGACTAGATAGGGGATATCTATGAGTATCTTAGCTCACACACCACGTTTACACTAGAGATGATTACCCTACTCTCTGCGCAATACCGAAGAAAGTAAACTCACAAACCAAAGAATAATAAAACAGAGAACTTACTAGAATTAGAAGTCGAAATACCGAAGAAATCCTAGGAGCAAGCCTTGGGTTAGGAGACTTGATCCCGTAGGTACAAACAGCAGAGGAGACAACGACAGGCCGGACTTCCTCCAATCCACACCTCCACTCTATCTCTCTCAATCTAGAAGAGTAAACTCTAATCTCACATAGAAACAAAAGATAGTTTCTCTTGAATGATAAGCCCTAGAGAATAGATCCATAAGGGATCCTCTCTAGAAAATATACAAATGAATAATGGATTGCCTTTTTCCAGGGGGCAGGGGTCCTCCTCATATAGCCCCCTCAAATGAATGTCGGTCGTCGGATCAAACTGACTTAACTATGTGGTGTAGATTGCTCCTCAAAGGCGATGGAAGCCTAATCCGTGAGGTGGAGCCTGATTGGCTGTAGGAGCAGGGCGGGCGCCCTAGGGGCTAGGGCGGGCGCCCTGGTTCCAGGCCCGATCCGTCTCCCGTTCGTTCTCGTGTCTTCTGGAACCCTCTAGAGTACAGAAAATTGTGCGGTTGATAATTATCTCTATGTAAACATGACATGTGGGAATTTCCTTGGTATTTCCTGATATCCCCCTATAGAAATAGACATTCACCAAAACTCGTGGAATTCTGTTAGTATAAACCCTAGTTCTAGCTATTGGTTTCATTTAGATCCTTTTCCTTGTTTAGTTGACGGTTAAAATTGGTACTTAAGGGCCGTCAATAACTCCGCCAAGCTTACCTTTTGCTCGTCCCTGAGCAAAGATGAACTCAAAGACGGATCAGAAGTTGCTACAATGCTTTCATGCCATAAAGGTACACATGCGTTCAAACAAGAATTCTCCTCTCGATTAGAGTAACCTATTCTGACTTTCAAACTTACCCATACTACCTTTAACCATGGGGCTTATAGCCATCACTTGGGTCTTGAGCAATTGAAAAGTAGAATGATCAGGCCAAGCACTATGTCTCAAGCTCTTCACTTTACCTTCATCCTGGAGTTTTGCAAAGTTTTCAAAGTAAAACTCAAAGTATCTTTTGTATGACCCTCTCAAATCTCTCAATATGTGGTATTTTTTGATCCTCACCAAGGCAACAATGGTGTTATGCCTTCTCTCACACACCCTATAACTAATAGGTAGTATATGGAGTTCATAGGTGGGGAGAAACAGCGCATACATACTTGCAAAGCATATATTGTAAAGTCAAACAATGGATCTAGAGAAACAAGGCATACAATAAAATCAAGATGTGCATGTGTATGGGATATATGGTGGATGTATGGGGATCAATATATATGTGTGGTGGATATATGAGGGTGTATGGTGGAAACCTAATTCTACTCTGCTCCTTATATATATATAATCTCTCTTTTGGAACTTGAAATTTAGAGAACTTGGGGTTGCTTTCTCTTTTTTTAAGAGAGGCGGGCATCTAAGTACCCATTGTTTTGATAGGACACTTGTACCTATTTTACCCTATTTATTTTCTCTCTCTTTTTTCACAACCCAAGTCTCTTTCTATAATAAAGCTTTTGAGAGATGATGACAAGGAAATCTTTGGAGTAGTTACATATGTGGTAATGGAATATATGGATATATGGAGAACTAGGATATTTTTGGTTGCTTACTTCCAAGGTAGGAATAGAGCATTTTTCTAGTGGATCTGAATGTCATATATGTGGATGCGTACTTCTAGGATAGAAGTAGCATATATGAGTGGAGTGTACGTGATCTTGATTTTAAAAGCATGACAAGTCTTTAAGGGTCAACAAAGCTTGACAAAACTTAATGCAAATACAAGTGGTAAATATGATAGTGAATGTTTTCCTAATCTATCAGGCATGTATATATGGTTGTTGTAGGATTTCAAGCTCTCATCATACAGAAACTTATCATGTAATATTTTCAATTTTCAAATGATAAATTCTCCAGAACAAGATAAATAGCAGCTCAACTTTATCATATCATACCTATCAACTACCTAGACCTAGCTCAAGAATTCGCAACCCATAAGTTTCAGGTTCAGAGTAAATCTTATGTTAGAATAATGATATCTAAAACTCGGAGAATTCAAGGCTGAAAACTAGGTACTTGAAAGGAATTACGACAGAGTAACTATTCATCATTTCCAAGACAAAATTATTGTTCATGGCTTTTATTGACTCTAAACAAATTAAACACACACCCTAACTATATATATATATATATATATATATTTATTTAGGACTCTTAAGACTTGACAGACATGGACCTTCATGTGCCCAAATGTTTTTAGCAATTTTAAATTTTCTTATGATACTATGGTGAACCTTCATGTGTTCACATATTTTTGATATTTTTATCACTATAAGATAGACTCAATAATCGTATAGATATACTTACCTGATAACTGCGGGATGCCCTCCCCCAAGATGGATGTTTGCTATAGTTGCTTTGAATGATCTTTGGAAGTAGCCTTCTGGTTGGGCTCACTCCTCTTTGGTGCTTTCAATCCTGCATGGTTATACTCCGACAAGAACAAACAAAACTCGAGGCTCCATTATGACAATGGGTTAGCAGTCAGTCAAAAGAGTAATTGAGTATTCTTATGAGCTAATTTAAACTTTAATATGTTCTAGCAGGAATTGAATATCTCATCTCTTTTTTAGAATTTTCTATTTTATGATGCAAGCGAAAAATAAAAATTATTTTTGTGCCACCACAGTAAATTCCCTTATGGTATTACCATAAGTTCTCTCACATGGGGCTTAAAGGTTTTTTTGCAATGCAGAAATGTAGATATGTCATGGTAAAGATGATTATGCAATGGAGGATATGAGGAATGAGAATAATGCTAGGAATACCTATAAGTGATATGCTAGAATGTAATTAATGCAATTAAGTATCTTAATAGATTGGCGCTAAGGATTTTTTTAAGTATCTTAATAGATTGGCGCTAAGGTGATTATGCAATGGATGATAGCAAAACAACGCTAGAAATTTTGAGTGTGTAAGCTAAACTAGTGCAGTGTGAGAATTAAATATGCAAATTAGATTTTATGTTGGTTAATAGTGCCAGAATTAATTATGATGGTAGAATGCAGAATTAAATATGCAGATAAATTACCGAGTTTACCTTTCGGCCAAGGTTCGGAGATTTAGGTCCATCGATCCGGACATCTCTTCTGGTTAAAATATCTTCAGGAGTGTTATCCAATCTTCATGACGACTTGGGTGTTTGTTCACCTTGTGTTAATGTTTTGATGAAGTCTCTTCTTCCACCCTTTCTTAGTTTGAGGTTTCACTTCCTACAATTCACTGTTTTGAGGTTCTACTTCTTCTTTGCTCTCTGTAGCTTGTGGTACATCCTCCGTTGGTGGTACAACTTTCTTACTCAGCAGATCTTTATCTTCATGATTGGATTTGTCTTTGTTCGGGATATTACCTCGGCATATCCTTAGGGACCTTATGGGCCTATCGACCAGAAGACGGCCCAGCCCACGAGGCCTTGCTCGTCGTGCTCGCCAAGGACTCCGAAGAAGTCTTGCTCGCCAAGGAAGATCCTAGTAGATAGACTCGGATCTCTTGCCTTAAGGAACCGATCGTAATCTGTTAGGATATAGAAAATGTAACCCTGCTCCCCGGCTATATAAAGTGAGCAGGGACCCCTCCAAAATCTCTCTCTCCGATCATCTACACCTCGTGTAACCTAATACTCACATCAATCTAGCCACCAGAACATAGGACGTAGGGTATTATGGTGATTGGCTAGCCTGAAACTGTATAAATCATCGTGTCTACGCTCTCTGTGTTACGCTTGATCGCCGTCGCCATACCTCCGCCTACAATTTACTACCGTAGGGTACCCCCTAGGTAGACTGCGATGCGTATTTTGTCGACAGTTGGCACGCCAGGTAGGGGGTGTGTGCATCGACTTCATGGCTCGTCAAGCGGTCACCTTCCCGGATTTGATGGTCCTTCCGGTGACCGGAACCATGCTCCAGTTCGGATCTATGTCTTGGACCGTCGGATCCACGCCATGTGGGGCAGACGCGCCTTCACCTCCACGTCACCTCACCATGCCGAAGTACCACCCGCACAAGAACATCAACATTGAAGATCTGGTCGATGCCATCGATCGCTCCAACGCCGGTATCATCGACTGCATGAACCTCGTCCAGACGGCACGGCGCCGACTTCTTGGTCACCACGGCCGCCGACCACGCCGCCACCGAGCCCCAGCGAAGACGACGACTGTGACGACCAGGGGTATCAGGCCTCCTTCAACCACGTCTTGCGGATATAGCGACCAGGTGGCGGTCCTCCAACACCAGGCGCTTCGATCCATCTCCGACCAGATCCCCGTGGCACCTGTCGTGAACACCGTCATCATCTCCGCAATCCCTAGTGACTTCGACCAGGCGGTGTCCCTCGATGGCACGATCTCATCAGACTCGGTCGCCACCACAAGGCCCGAAACTGCCGACTCCTCCGGATCGACCAGCGACTTTCCAGAGTTCCCTCCAGGCTTTGAGGGGGTGATTTTTCAAGTCTCTGCCGATAGCACCGCCTGTGACAACGAAACGGATGCTAAACGCGTCGCGAGAGAACAACACAACACTGAGCATGCGCAGAGGCACGAATTAGAACGTTGCGAGCAGGAAAGGAATAACGAGGAGCGCCGCGAGCAGGAGTGCATTGCGCGGTAGAAACGCGAGCTGGAACAGAGGAATCGCGATCACCTGCCACGGCGCAACCTCTAGCACGATTTTGACCAGATGGGTAACGTCCAGGTATATCCGACTCCAAGTGCTAATTTGGTAGTAGTTGCCTGCGAGCTATCTAAACTCCCCGGCACACCTGAGATCGAGAAGATAGAAGCCCACATCATGGTAGCTGCGGTCCAGGTCAACAAAGTGGCTCACCTGCCTCAATTCTCTGGTCAATCCTATAGCAGAAACCACGCCCGAAGCCCTCCGTGGGAGCATAAGAGAAGATCTCCACCACATGAAGGCGAAGAACGTGACAATCCTCAGCGCTTACAAACACCGGAACAGGCGCCCCGAAGCCCTCCGCAGGAGCACAGGCGAAGATCTCCACCATGTGACGGTGAAGAGCGTGACAATCCTCGGTGCGAACGAACACCGGAACCGGCACGCCGAAGCCCACCGAGGGAGCACCGACGTAGATCTCCGTGGTATGATGATAATCTCCGACGCAATCGAACACCGCCGCCAGCACCACAAGCCATAGGGGGCTTGCGCCCTCTCTCCGCCCGTCTGCGTGCTATCCGGTGACCCCTGAATTTCAGAGTAACGTCGGTGGAAAAGTATGATGGCAAGGCAAACCCAGAGCAATGGGCGTCCACGTATGAGATCGCCGTGTACGCCGCCGGAGGAAATCAAGACGTGATGGCTAATTACCTGCTAGTGATGTTGTCGACCTCCACCAACTGCTGGCTCCAGAAGATCCCAGAAGGCACCATCAACACATTGGAGCAACTCAAGGAAATTTTCATCAAGACATACAAGGCCATGTGTGTCCATCTAGGGACGCGTTACAACTTGGAGAACGTCCGACAGAGGAGCAATGAGAGCCTCCGCGAGTACATCAGGCTCTTCTCCGACAAGCGGTTGAGCATCATAGAGATCTCTGACCCGGAGGCCATTGCCATCTTCTCCAACGGCCTGCGGACAGATGACCTCCAAAACAAGTTGGCGCGAAAGAGCATAACAACCATAGAGGAGCTCATGACAATCGCTAATCCTTACGCCAACCAAGACGACGCCACTCGCAGCAGGGAGAACAGGCGACGCCACTCTCATTCCCCAGAACGCGCAAGGGACAGGGACCGCCGACCAGATTACCGCAGCGAAGGAAGGGTCGGCAACCACAGGGACTACCGATTGGGCAACTCCGAGGACTACCCGCAGAGGTATGATTACAGGCGTGACAACCGCTATGTCGCCAACATGAACGTCCGCCCAAGCAGAAACTATGACGCCGGCTACGAGAAGATCCTCAACGGCCCGTGCCCCATACACAAAAACTCCAAACACTCCATGCGCGATTGTGAGCTACTTGAGTCAGTAGTGCAGGGAAGAGTTGACAAGAGAGCAAAGAGAGATGACCCTGACAGAGGCAAAGACCAAGAACCACCAGCACCGGAGTTTCGACCACCTTCAACGACATACTTCATCTTTGGTGGCAGCGTGGTTGTTGAAGGAGAGAGGCGACGTCGTCAAGCTCGCAAGGATATCTACTCAGTCGCAGCAACAGGAGATGATTCAGCCAACGCTCGCTACCTCGACTGGTCAGAACAACCCATTAGCTTCTCCGGAGAAGATGAATGGATGAAATATAGATACCCCGGCCGCTTCCCACTCATCGTCGATCCAACCATTGCCACATGCCGCTTCAGGAAGGTGTTGGTCGACGGCGACAGTGCTCTCAATATTATATTCGCCGATGCATTCCGCCATCTCGATTACTCCAAGAAGGACCTCCTGCCCACGAACTTTTCCTTCTGGGGGATCATCCCAAATAAGGCATCGACATCGGTAGGCTGGATCACCCTCCTCGTACAATCTTGACTTTCTCTTAGATAATCTGCCCATCCATCCTTGGTGGCTTGTTTCATTTGGCATTGAGAGCGATGCTTGCTTGTCTTCTCATAAGTGGTGTGGCTATTGAAGTAGCAATACGTCTTCTCTTTAGGAAATTGGAAGTAGTCCTCTTTTGATATGAAGATGATTGTGCTGGTGGTGTTGAGAAAAATCTTCCTTGAATAAGGTGGACTCCATCTTTATCTCCCCTGAAACCATGAAGTCAACGGGAACATAGTGATCTTTGATTATGATGTCTTTTGTTATTCCCTCCGAAAATCAGAATGATTGGTCTGCTAGCTAAAGCTGTACATATCTCTGGTATAGTGTTCTACTATCATATAAATGTTGATAGGCTACCACAGACACTATGTTGCCACTTGATCCAATGTTGCAGAATGTCTTGTGGGATGTACTTTCCTTGATCTTGCAATCAATGGTAGGTACTCCTGGATCATCCAGCTTACTCTAATAGAAGGAGTAGGCCATACCCTAAATCAATAGTGTTGATCATCTCGGTCTTCTCTTGGTTGTTGAGCTTTACTCTTCCTCCTTTTATTGTTAATGTTCTACTTCTTTGTAGCAACAATTGTGTCCTCGTAGATGTAGGCCTCTAAGGATGAGTAGGAGCCTTGAGTATATGTTTCTTGAAAGTGAATCTCTCCTTCTCATCCTTGATAGTGAAATAGATCTTGGCGCTATCCGTGTAGATGATGGCGTTGGCTATTCTTAAGAATGGACGTCCAAGGTAGTGAGTGATTTCTCATCTCTACCTGTTTCTCCAATCACAAGGTTTACTGGTACGAAAGAGTGCCCAACTCATATGCTGATATATTAAGAAATTGCCTTGGGGTAGCATAGTGTTTGATCTGCAAGCTTGGCATGATGTTGACACTTGCTCCAAGGTCACAGACAGCTTCTTCAAGAGTGTAAGCTCTAATGGAGATTGGGATGATAGGTTTTGAATCTCCTATCTCCATTGGTGGGGTGTTATCCACCCATGCTCTTGATGACATGGTGAAGAAGTGTCCTGCTCAAATAAACAAGGCAGAGATCAAGTGCATGGGCTCTGTTGGTGGGAAAACACCAATAGAACCAAAGTTTTATTCATTCTTCTCTAGCCTAAACACATCGAGCAAAATTGAGTATTTTGTTTAACCGTAACATGGGTGAAAAAAATCAAAAGATAAGTATGAGTGTAGCACTTTTTTAGCCCATATGGTTAAATTTGTGAGAACGAGAATGTGGTACTAGGAACAAGCTTTAAAGAACTAACATGTTGAGTTTATGATGTTAGATCAAATAATGTTGTAGCTCAACATGTTTTAGATATTTATTTATGTGAATACTAGAATCAAAGAAATGCTTTTAAAGTGATGATTACTTACCTTTAATTTTGAAGAATGATGGCCCTATAACACCTGATGGAAGATTCCTTTGATCGGTTGGTTGAGCATTAATAGCTTGTCTCCTTTGTTCCACTCCTCATCCTCGTTCCTCTGATCTTGTTGGTCTTTTCATTGTCTTGTCTTGAAGTTTGTTCACCTTCTCTTCCATGGATTGAGTGGTTTAAGGTTATCCTTGCCTTCTCCTCGCTCCATGGAATTCATCTATTGATGAATTAATTGTGTCTCTCTTGTGAAAGTTGTTGAAGCTCATGTGTCTCTCTTCATCTCCAATGTGAGTTTCTCTCAGGACTTTCCCAATTTGATATTGAAAGTTTTCCTACAGGAGTTAGTCCAACAAAATATCTGATATCTACTACAACATACTATCAGTTCAAAAATCAACCTAGACACCACGTCTAATTTGACTTAGGAAGACATTTTAACCTAAGCACCATGCTTAATTTAAACTAAGCACCATGCATAAACCTTTCGAAGTAATATCCAAATACCTTTGATTTAAACTAAGCACCATGCATAATTTAAAAGATATATGAAAATTCTTCAAAACCTAAACATATACTATAGCAAACAAAGGTAGCATGAAAGTATTATGAAGATTTACACATGTGAAGATGAAAGAGTAGGATGATTTTTTTTAGTAGTTGAGCATGCATTAAAGGTAGGTATAACTAATATACTGTAGCAACATGGCAAGAGATGTTTGCATGATGGGTTATCCCCCAAGCTTGAATTTTGCAAAAATCAAGATTGGATGAATGTAATTCAATGTTGCATGATGATTGGTCGGACATACCTTATGCTTGTTATTCCTTCATTCTTTCTGTTCTATACCTTGAAAGGTTAGTGACAAAAATATCCGAGGGAATATAATCATATATTTCTATGCTCATTTGACAAGGTAGGCAACAAAAAGGGTGAATACTCATGTTAAACTCTGAGAGATGCTTGTTTTAGGACACTAACCTTTTCTTAGGGAAACCTTTCAAGATGTGCTTTTAGAAAAATGGTTTCCCCTTCATTGCCTATCTCAAGGTTTACACAACAAGATCTACAATATTTATGATAAACATATGCATCGACAACCACCGAGAGATATGAGTTGTAACACCCTAGTGT